>CP092881.1:75563914-75577431 GCA_030710605.1 Cordylochernes scorpioides
ACCCTGTTATAGAAATGTCATTGGTGTTATATTGTAGCTATCGCGAGGGTTGTGTGGGCCCAGATCCTGGCCAACTACTACCTGCCTGACCACGAAGCTGATGCCTTTGAGACTCCGACCATTGAGGAACCCAAGACAATATTTGACAGAGGAGTCAAACAGTTCCTAGAGGGTTTCTCCCGGTGGGATGCCCAGTACTTCCTCCACATTGCCAGACATGGCTACAGCTACGAGAACACCCTGGCCTTCCTGCCTCTCTTCCCCCTCTGTCTGAATGCCACGGCCACGGGGCTGCACCTCCTGGGGGCCCGGCTCCTCAACCTCACCTCCTGTCTGCTGCTGGCCGGCGTGCTCCTCAACACCCTCTGCTTCACCCTGGCGGCTCTCCGCCTCTACGACCTCACCTTCACCCTCTTCAAACATAGGAAGATGGCCCATTGGACCTTGATTTTCTTCTGCTGCAATCCTGCCTCCATCTTCTTCTCCGCCCTCTACTCTGAGAGCCTCTTCCTCTTCCTGACCCTGGAGGGGCTGTGGTCCTTGGAGAATGACCGGGTGTACCTGGCTGCCTTCTTCTTTGGCTTCAGCGGGGCCACCCGAGCCAACGGCATCATCTCTATTGGCTTCCTCTGGTATTATGAGATGAAGAAGTTTGCTGCCAACCTTTCCTCCCTCACCAAAATGACACTTCTCCAAAGGATATTCTTTGTCATGGAATGGATCTTTGAGGTGTCCCATACCCTGGTGATAGGAGTGCTGCCCTTCTGTGCTTACCAAGCTTATGCCTTCTTTTCCTACTGCACGCCCTCCAAGGTCCCGCACTGGTGGTGGCCGGTCATTGAGCTTGCCTCTACCAAGGGTTACAAGATGCCAGGAGATGAGCCCTTGTCTCCCTGGTGCCGACAGTTGCTGCCCCTCTCCTACCCCTATGTGCAGAAGACCTACTGGGACGTAGGATTCCTGGAATATTACAAGCTGCGGCAAACCCCCAACTTCCTGCTGGCCCTGCCCATCCTGGCCATCCTGCTGAAGAGAGGCCTGGAGTACTACCGAGCCAACCCCACGTACTGCCACTACCTGGGCATCTTTCCTGCCAAGTACCGTCGCTCCAGTCTGCTCCTCAACTCTGACAGGACCTTTGTCTTCACCGTCCATGCTGTGGCCCTCTGTCTCTTTGCCACTTTCTTCATCAACATCCAGGTGAGAAACTACACTTGTGTGTACTGAATTATTACTTCCTCATTCAGACGATAATCCCCATAGCTTATCTTCCTGGAGTGGCTGAATGATGTCTGCCTATCACTTCTCTCTACAATGTTGGGTTGGTGCATTGTTTGGATGTCTTCAACTCCTCTTTTCAGACGGATGAGAATTAACCTAGTTCTGGCCACAATATTCAAACTCAGCTAATAATGAAATTGAGATTCGGGAAAATCAAATTGCTTCATTATTTTTTATCAAAAATTAAAAGGCAAACTAGAATAAAAAACTATAACTATTTTTAGTTTTTTTTTTCAAATATATTTAAATTTAATATTTATTCAAAATGTCTTCCATTTGCTTCCAAACACAATCTATGTCTTTTAGGGACATTTTGACAAACACAAGCTCATAAATCCGCATCAAGAAGATTAAATTATTCTTCTAGTGCAAATAACCCCACAAAAAAAATCTGCCGGAGTAAGATCAGGTGACCGCGCAGGCCAATCAATGGGTCCACGGCGCGCCATCCGTTTGTGAGATAACTTTTCATTGAGAAATGTTCTAACAATGTTTGAGTAATGGGCGGGTGCACCATCCTGCATAAAGTGAAAGTTTTTTTCCAACCAATTTTGGCTGCATAAATTCCTCCAACATTTTAAAATAATTTCACCATTTACTTTTTCATCGAAAATGTAAGGTCCGATTATTCCTTCCAAACAAATTCCCCCCCAAACAGTTAAGCCAGGGGAATCAACTTCCTTCTTAATTTCTATCTTTGGATTTTCTGAAGCCCAATAAAGACAATTATGTCGATTGACACGTCCATTCAATTTACAAATAGCCTCATCAGTCCACATTATTCGATTAGGCACATTTTCTTCATTTTGGATCATTTCAATAATATTTTCACAAAATTCCATCTTTCTATCCCAATCATCTTCATGAAGTGCATGAATTAATTTAGGAATATAGGGCTTATAACCAAGACCTTCAAGCATTATTTGGATGAAGGCTCTGGGTATTTTCAGCTCTTGAGACAACCTCCTTGTTGATTTTTGAGGACTAGCTTCTAAAGATGCTTTAACTAGGTTTATATTAGTTTCAGAGGTAGCAGAGTTCCTGATCTAGGGAGATCTGCTACACTACCGGTAGTTTCAAAATTTTAAATTATTCTTGTTACGGCTGATTTAGAAGGTGCAGAAGACTCGGAATGCTTTGACCATTGAAGTCGTAGAGTTGTGACCATATGGATAATAGAGTTTGATAATTTTAATTCTTTCTTTAATATCGAGGGAAGACATTTTTAGTTTAGTTTTAGAAAGGTTTTACTGTATATACTAAGAGATGGTACATATTCTTCTTCTTTCTTATCTTCACTCAATCATATTAGGATATCAAGTTGTGACCCTTGATGGTGTCTGTTTGACAACCATCATGACTGGGTGAAGTAGAATGCATCTGCCTTTGTCATTAAGACTGGGAGCACTACTCAGTGGCAGGCCGACTTAGCTCCAAAAGAAATGGCTGCCTCTGACATGAGGAACAGACGCCATGTGCAGCTGCTCCTAACATGGAGTGCAAACGCTGCTCATCCTGGATCCCTTACAGGGTACTATGAGCCGGGCCAGCTGAACCCAGGTTATTTAGCGAACTTGTTACCTCTCCCCTCCTCCTTTTCAGGAGATGGTACTTTATTGCCTAAAGTGGGAGAACTTGGCAGTGCTCCTCATACTGTGATTGTGATGTTGTCAGGTGAGCACCAGACTTCTCTGCAGCTCCACTCCGCTGCTCTACTGGGTGGCCGCCTCCCACACTTCCTCCGCAGTGCCCTCCGCCACCCTGGGCCACTCCGTCAACACCCTCATCATGGCCAGCTACCAGCACCTGCCTCTCCGTCTCATCCTGGGCTACTTCTGGCTCTACTTCATCACTGGCATTGTGGTGCATGTCAACTGGCTGCCCTGGACCTGACACCACTTGTCTCACAATGTGGTGGTGGTGGACCCAGAAACTGCCAGTGAGCCATGAATTTGCATATGTGGCTGGCCACACCAGCAAGTTTTTCACCACTTCAAAGTTTAGTAGATTTTTTTTATGACACTTAAGAAGCTCTAGGACGAAAAATAATACTTTTTGCACACTATTTTATGATTATGGGACGACCTTATATTAGCCTTGTGTGGGATGATTGAAATGTTATAAGCCTGACCGGGAATATGGTTTAGTCTTTCTTTGCCACAACTACTATCTAAATGTCAGAGATCACAGTACAAATCCAGTGTCTACAATGCAGTGGTGATCTACAGGTGAGAAGTTGTAGAGAGGCTCCTGTTACCATCTGTTATAAGTAATTTAGACTATATTTGACGTGTGTATAATAGTTTAAATTTCTCATATAGACTCTATTATCAAAATATATAAAAGTAAATTGCATATTTTAAAACCTGATAAGTTTAAATATATTAGGTTCAGATACGTCCCCAATATGTAACACCAGTTGGGCAATACTCTCCCCAACCTGAGGAACACTTCTTGTGACATTCCAGTGTTAACTTCAGTCCCAATATGTTGTTTGCCAAACCCATACAGCCATCTCAGAACAATTCTAGGGGATAATAATACTCAAAAAATGTTTTTTTATTTATTTCAAATAACTGGCTAATTGTGTTCTATCATCATATCATTCTTTTTTTATTCCTCTTTTTCTAGTCATGTAAGTTTGTGTGTGACATTTGGGTAACAGTGTTGTTACCATCATCAGACACAAGTACTGAATGTCATATAAGTTTGTTAAAAAGATCGCAGGTTGTTGTGTGTGTTAATGAGATATTCCTTGCAGAGAATTCTTGGATACACAAAGTCAACAGGGCTGTTGCAAATAATTATTTGCAAATTATAATTTGTAGGACAAGTAGGAAGGGGCGAGTGTTTCTTGTAACTGGAAAACTGTAGTTTGAAGGCTTTCGAGGCTCCCAGTCTAAAGAATTCTAACACACAATCTAAAGAACATTAACAAAAAGATGATCTTCTATACAATCTTCTATATCTCATGGATCTATATCTCGAGGAGCATGAACTCATGGAATTCGTGTAATCTTTACACAAGGGGATAAGAAACAACAACAACAACAATCTTCTATATAGAAGATAATTATTTTTTTAATGTTCTTTAGAATTAAGAAAAAAAAAAAGACATCTCCTTATCTATTTTTTATTATCCCAGAATTGGCCAAATACCCATTCTTGATTAATCAAGAAAAGCTAACCACGTACACTTTGTGGGCTGTTGGCCCTCATCAGCGTGGTGCAAGCTTTACCTTAATGGCCAAAAAACTGGTTATTCAGGCATCCTGAAAAATCATGAAATGGGTAGTTAAGGCTAGAAGTGTGTGAGAACGTTAAACAATGTGAAAAAATAGCACAAATGTGAAATTGTACTGGGATAATCTTTAGAATGTCAGAATTCTTTAGAATTGTGAGGCTTGGAAGTTCTTGTGATATTTATGGTTATTTAGTAAACTCCTTCCTACTTATTCTCTTCATATCATTTCATCTCAGTGACTATTCACAAGTCTTTGTGACGACATATCGTACTTCCCCTTCTTATGAAACTTTCAATAAGTTTTCTCTATGTCCCTTCAATATCCTTGATTTAGGAAATACAACATTTAAATGTGGGTATATTACCTTGACTCACTCTACCTAAATTTTCCTCACAAGTCCTACAAATAGTCTCCAATTGAAGGAAAGTTCTGAAAACAGATAACCAGTAGAATAGCCAGTAGAAAATGGAATAAAATTGTTTACTCCAAAATCTCTAATACATTCTGAATGAAGTCAATTCAACAATAGCAAGTCCTTGCCATAGATTTCAAACTTAGTGTTCATAAGCCTTCTCTCTCTCCTTCAACTAGCAGTTATTGGACAAATAGTTGAGTTTGTTTGTCAATCTCTTCCATTGCCTAGACCTAGGAGTTCTGTAGTCCAGGTGAAGTAAAACATGATAGATATCACAATATAATGCGACTTGTGATTGTAAAACGACATTTTAAAATCATACTGCATGTGTTTCTTTTCAATGAAAAATCCAAATCCATCTTAAGGAGAAATAATCATTATTTCCCCATAAAATGTCATGATAGATAACTCCTTCCCTAGGCTGCAAACAACTTTTATCGTTGCTCACTTCAAAACTTAGCTAGATTCAGATTAAGGAATTTGCCAAAAATATATAAATATTTTCCATGCACTACGAAGTTATCCCAAAAGGTCGTAAACACTTGCAAAAAATTGAAATACCAATATCATTTGCTGTTATGTATAATGTCTTTGTATTATGTATTCGCTGTAAGAATATTATTCGCCAAGCAATAAGAAAAACACAAACTTTTGGGATGACCTTATATTAACCTTGTGTGGAATGTTATAAGCCTGACCTGGAACATGATTTAGTGTCTGCTGGGGGTGAATAGAGCTCATCAATGGATGAGTCAATACAGTCAATAATGTGTTTTGGGGTTGCAGGTTGACACTTAGTACATAGTGGGAAAACCTTGCAACCATTCTGGGAAGTGATTGCCCATAGATGATCAGACTTAAGTCTGGAAATCAAAGACAGTTGTTTAGTACAGTACAGTTCCTACAGTGCAGTGGTGATCTTCAGGTGAGATAGCTGGTGTCAGCCAACATTCCTCTTTGTTTCATTTCTTCAATTTGGGGCCAAACAGAATTTTGATCTTTGTTGAATCCCAGGTTATCACCTATGATACAATTTGGATTATAGATTATAAACACAAGGTAATAAGACCAAATCCAAATAGTGTGTGACATTTCAGTAACAGCGTTGTTGCCATCTTCAGACAAAAGTACTGAATAAGAAATGCTACCTGCTGTTGTAAAATTTCTCATTCAGTACTTTTTTTTGCCTAAAAACACTGTTACCGAAACGTCACAGACTATTTATTTATTTGGTCTTATTACCTTGAGGTTACTTGGCATGGGACAGCCTGGTTGAAGTCCCCGTAAAGTTCTCACCTATCAGGGTTATCCTTAGGCCTATCCAAGTCTAAATGAAACTCTACAATTTGGAATACAGATGAATTGGTAAACTCAAGGTAATAAGACCAAATAAATAAATAGTGTGTGACATTTCAGTAACAACGCTGTTACCGAAATGTCACACACTATTAATTTACTTGGATTTGGTCTTATTACCTTGTGTTTATAATCTATAATCCAAATTGTGCCTTATCGATGAATTGGTAATAAATAAATATTCCTATCACTGTATTGTTATGAAACTCAACGGCACCAATGGCTGCTACTGAACTTCCACATTCTGCCATTTTTCCTGCTTTTAGTCAATAATTCTGTTGAAAACTAAGGATGCGTGCGTTTTAAAAACACAAATTTTTCCCACTCGTCGAAATTTGTAATCAATTCAAAGTCCAGAAGCCAACACAGTAGTTGGGTGTTGTAAACATTGGTTAGAAGTATGAGAGGTGTGTTCCAGCATGTTGAATCACACATATCACATTGATTAGTTGGGTGTTGTAAACATTGGTTAGAAGTATGAGAGGTGTGTTCCAGCATGTTGAATCACACATATCACATTGATTAGTTGGGTGTTGTAAACATTGGTTAGAAGTATGAGAGGTGTGTTCCAGCATGTTGAATCACACATATCACATTGATTAGTTGGGTGTTGTAAACATTGGTTAGAAGTATGAGAGGTGTGTTCCAGCATGTTGAATCACACATATCACATTGATTCCAAACTCTAAACATGTATAGTATCTATATAGAATGTTATACACTATGTTTAAATACAATCATTTTTATAATTTATGGAACTTTAAGAAAAAGGCATCTCCTTATCGTGCAACTGAAAGTTGCTGATGGCTTGCGCCATCTATTGGAATAAATATCAACTATTCTCGTTGATTTTTAATTATTCAAGAATTGGCCAAATACCCATTCTTGATTAATCAAGAAAAGCTAACCATAGACACGTTTCGGGCTGTTGGCCCTCATCAGCTGTTTATTGATTAATCAAGAATGGGTATTCGGCCAATTCTTGAATAATTAAAAATCAACGAGATGGCGCAAGCCATCAGCAACTTTCAGTTGCACGATAAGGAGATACCTTTTTCTTAATTTATGCACTTTATCCCAGTACAATATCACATTTGTACTATTTTTTCACATTATAGAACTTTGTTTTAAAAAAGCCAAAGCAATAGCCTGAAAACTATATTCAGAATTTATAAAACGTCAACTTGTTTGGTGTTCTTTTTCATGTATTGTGTTTCAACTTTAAACACCTGTTGGTCTCTTTTTTTTATTTTTTTTTTATTTAGGGGAGGATTTCAGAAGGCAAGACAACATTTAAAAAAATTTCCTCACCAAACTTCAATGTTTTTTAAATATGAAAATAATTTCATCTTAGAGAAAATATTGGAAAGCTATTTGAATATCACTTACTATCCTTTTTTTTTTGGAGATTTTTTTTTCATGAGGAGTTTGATCTTAACTCTACCATCCAAATAGATTCAAAATTTTAACCCCATCGTGCACCATTCTAGCAGACTGTGCCTCAACACCAGCTTTGGTAAACTCAGAACTCCCACATGGAGACAAGAGGCCCTCATCAGCCCATGGCAGGCTCACAAGACCCATAAGGGATTCATAAAAGCTTAAGAATTTGCAAAAGAAATGTTTAGCTGGCAAACAGTCTATGCCATTTATATGGCCAAAACAGAAGTAGATATTCTGCAAGGAGGATATGTGGTTGTCTTTTCTTTTTTCCAGATCACAATATCGTCCTTGTGAAATTTCCATCTATATTTGGGCAAATAATTGGTCTAGCCCAGGGTCAGCAACCTTTTGAGTCAAAAATTACAATTTACAAAATTTTAAATCTTTTAAAGAGCCACACATTTTTTTTCTTGCCAACAATAAATAGTATTTGCATAAATAAAGTTTTTATTTATTTGAGTTCAATAGAATATCCATGAAAGGATACTTGCGCTAGAAGACACCTTTTTACAAAGGACAGTTTTCATTTGCAAAATTACCATTTTTGTTATTTAGCAAATCTCTGGTAAGAGGACACCTCTCCCTAAAGGATACTTTATTACACACTGCTCACATCCAAAGAGCCGCATGTGGCTCACAGGTTGCTGACCCTGGTGAAGCCACTTTGGCAAATTCTGAAGATTTCTTGAATCAAACCTTCCCTGGACTGTTGAGGGCCGTAGCTCACCCGGTGACTTATGTATGCCCCAGGAACCTGGTGGCTTAACCAAATAAATTATAGCCATCGTCTCCTGCTGAGCATTCTGAATTTGTTGAAACTGGTGTTGTGGCTTTGTCATCAACCCAAGTCTGCTAGATGCCCAATAGAATGCACGTTAATTTTGCAATGATAACCTTTTGTTAATTCTACTTTTTTTTGCTTGTTGTAGCCATTGATTGTTTTTCTAATCTTAGAGATGAGCTCTAAAAGCATATACAGTTAAACTTATTAAATCCAATTTCTTAAAATCCCTTAGGATTAGAATTTTCAGCTGAATTTTAATCAGTTAAAGTAAAAAAACCTGATTGTGGGATTTGAAAAAGGGTTAGAGTAAATGTGAAAAGGGTCAGGTGTTGGTATGAAAAACAAAAGAAGGTGTATCCTGATACCTTACCTGAGCATTTCTTGGTTTCTCACAAAGCCTCTTTGATCTAATATTTGGTCATTAAGGTACAGTCTGCACCATGCTGACGAGGGCCAACAACCCAAAACACGTTCATGGTTGGCTTTTCTTAATTTATCAAGAAAATGGGTTGGCCAGATATCATAGAGTGAGCCTTATCAACGTTTATTTGATTTTTGTTCCACTAGATGGCTTTCTACCATTTAAAATGCTCATGTGAGTGGTCAGGAAATGCCTTTTTTTAGTTTTATATACATATAGCCCTTTGTAGCTGTAATCCTTGTAATTCAGCCATATGTAAATATATAGAATTCTTCTCTCTAGAACCTACTTTATGTTTTCTATAAAACTCTCTTTACTGCTCATTCTTCAATCCTTAGGATATAAAACTTGCCTTAAACAACTTATATGCAATAGAGATTTGTATTTTGGCACTCCTACCTAGATCAGGCTCAACATGGAAAATTAGATTTTTATAATAAATGCTCATTTGCCAATAAACTTATTTTCTTCTACCACTGAAGTGTCATTTATTTACCTCTCTATTGAACAACCGCTTTACCATAATCCTCAATGATCTCTTGAATTCCAAGGATATGTCCAACTATCCTTGTACACATAAATAAAGTTAGGGTGAAGAAAAGGCTGATAAACGTTTCACAAAACAATGATTTGAAATTCTGTATAAAAATTTCACAGTGATGATTCGTTTGTAGGCTGTTGCAAGGATTTCAGTGAGTTCACTAAATAGCAGCAAGGAGAGGGTAAAAGTCTCCTTCAAACTAATTTTATTTAAAACATGTTAAGAGGACAGAGGAAAACACCAAGCTGGTCAGTAGACAACGCTGTGTGCTAATCCTTTGTTGCCGGCTGGCGCTGCTGGAATTTGTTTGTTTGCTGTCACCTGGTCCATTGTCTGGGCGACGTCCTGAAGTCTTCTTCTTTCTTATCTCCACACTGGGTGAAGTAGAATACCTTTGTCATTGAGACTGGGAGCACTACTCAGTGGCAGGCCGACTTAGCTCCAAAAGAAATGGTCACCTCTTACATGAGGAACAGACGCCATGTGCAGCTGTGTTCCTAATATGGAGTACAAACGTTGCTCATCCTGTATCCCTGGATTAGGAGCCCTTACAAGGTACTATCAGCTGAGCCCAGGTTTTTTACTGAGCTTGTTGCTGGCTACCCTCCTTCTTTTTCATCCGGACTTGGGACCAGCAAAGGCGGAGTTAAAGGCGGTCCTGAAGTTGATCTCCATTATTCCACAGTTAGTATACTGTGGATTAATACTATATTATATACATATATACTATACATGCGGTATGTGTATTCTGTGATTCCCAGCTTCTGTATTACTTTCATATGCTCACTATAGCGGCAGCAATATTGAAGGGAATGGAGGATCCAGCCAGGGTGTCTTCCTGGGAAACAAAGGATGGCCATCACAGTATTAAAAACTAACCTCCATTTTGAAGGTATAAAACGGCAATTTTTGACAAACAGTAATTGTTTGCACAGTCCTTTCATCACTTCATGATAACTATATTTAGATACTAATATATATATATATAATATGATGCACTAGCGCGCCAACTGTTATCAAAATTCAAAACTATTTTAAAGGCGTAAGATTCTTTTTGAAATTAAACATTGCAGTAAGGGCAGTAGAAATTGTTTAATTTCAAAAATAATCATACACCTTTAAAATAGTTTTGAAATATATATATAAATATTGAAGAATTTTGAATTTCTAAATTAATTTTTTCTAGTAGTTCCAGAGTGAAATATGGACACTCACTAGTGTTATTTTATTGTTGTTTCTAAAGATAATACGAATTCCAATGGAAGGGACTGTAGGGGTGCAGCTTTCATTATGGTACCAGGCACACTTTGGTGAAAGTCTGACTTTGTTTGTAATTTGAGGCCGTTCCTAACATGGAAGCCTTTGCTGCCGACTCTAACATGAATACAGACACAGCTCCTGCGTATCCCTTGAGAAGACCCTTGCTGAGGTTTATCAACCGGGTCATTTGAACTCAGGGTTTTTAAAGAGGTCTTTCTCCTCTTCTAACAAGGCTGCTGTTGGTCCGTTACTGCTTTTGTTAGAGTTATTCTGCTTGTTTCACAGCTGGCCTTCATATCTGAAAGTCGTTCCCCTATCCGCCACCTGGGGACACACACCGTAGCAGTCAGCTCTGCCGAGGGAGTGTTATTTATAAATGAAGTTATTAAAAAAGGAGAATCACATATGCAATGTTGAGGTAAAAATAGTGACATGAGTAAATGTTTTTTTTTTGTCCTCTTCATAAATAAAATAAGTTAAAAGGAGATTCATACTCTCTCTTTTCTGTTGCATAGTGTTCTATCTAAAATTCATGTAACAGTTCACAACATACGGCAGAGCTTTTATACCCAGCCCTGCATCATTGTTTGTGAATTTATGGTCCTTAATAACCATGAGTTGTAAACAAATTTTTGTTGCCTAAAACGATCATCTGCCATGGCCCTAATTGATTTAAGACCTATTTATTGGATTTAAAGCCAAAATATTAACGTCCCTCGAATTTAATTATGTTTCTTAAATTGTTTTATAAGCCAATATTTATACTGAGTGTAAATAAGACCACATGGTCTCTCCATACTTCCTCCTTCAATGTCTTCCTCTACTGAGGGTGGGCCACATGGACTCTCCATACTTCCTCCTTCAATGCCTTCCTCTACTGAGGGTGGGCCACATGGACTCTCCATACTTCCTCCTTCAATGTCTTCCTCTACTGAGGGTGGGCCACATGGACTCTCCATACTTCCTCCTTCAATGTCTTCCTCTACTGAGGGTGGGCCACATGGACTCTCCATACTTCCTCCTTCAATGCCTTCCTCTACTGAGGGTGGGCCACATGGACTCTCCATACTTCCTCCTTCAATGTCTTCCTCTACTGAGGGTGGGCCACATGGACTCTCCATACTTCCTCCTTCAATGTCTTCCTCAACTGAGGGTGGGCCACATGGACTCTCCATACTTCCTCCTTCAATGTCTTCCTCTACTGAGGGTGGGCCACATGGTCTCTCCATATCTCCTCCTTCAATGTCTTCCTCAACTGAGGGTGGGCCACATGGACTCTCCATACTTCCTCCTTCAATGTCTTCCTCTACTGAGGGTGGGCCACATGGACTCTCCATACTTCCTCCTTCAATGTCTTCCTCAACTGAGGGTGGGCCACATGGACTCTCCATACTTCCTCCTTCAATGTCTTCCTCTACTGAGGGTGACAATGACAATGAAAACACACTTTATTGACCATTCAGTCAATGATCACACTCAAAGAGTCAATGGGAAAGATTTACAATTATTTACAATTATCCTGACTCTGTCAGGAGTCAACAGGGGGTGTCCTCAGGGAGGGTCTGGAACATAGGAAGGCAAGGCGGCCCTGAACTCAGATAGTCCCCTACGGATCAAGGGAACCGAGTCCCGAGTGCGCTCGATGAGCTTATCCAGGAATTGGGCGACAATCTTTTTCTGCCGCGGCGAAAGATCCGCGACCACGCACTCCCTCACCTCAGGGTCTCGGGCCGCGTCCACGAATTCGAACACGTCGATCGTTTGGAGAATGGGTTCCGAACCAGGACTTCGCATCAATTCATCTATTGGATCCACCATGTCCGTCCAATAGTCCGGCTCCGGATCATCCTCCATACGGACAGATGGTGGAGGCGGAGGTGTGGCCATGGCTGGTGTCGTCTCTTGCCCATGGGGAGCGGGTGTTGTCGGCCCATACGATTGACCAGGTACAGCAGGCTGATGAGGCGCGGCTGGGGCCGTAGGAAGAGCGCCGGAAACCTCCCTGGCTGGATCTGGAGGCGATGGCGCAGGAGACGCGGCTGATGCCTGTCGAGGCAGCTCAGGCACGGTCACTTGAGAGACATTGGTGGTGGAGGGTGGTGAAGCCCGTCTGCGGCCGGTGGACTGCCCAGTGAGCAAGGGGCAGATTGCTCTTCTGTGTCCCTGGCCCTGGCATATAGAGCACCTGATCCCGGAGGTCAGGTACATAGGCCAGGCCTCGCCTTTTATTCTTATATCGAGGCGGGCAGGGATGGACTCGATGGTCATGCCGTCATGCGGAACAATAAACGCCTCTCGGCGGCCGTCGGTGTAGACGTATTTACCAGCTTTTACCTGTTTAGGGACGATGGAAGTTACCCGCCCATAAGGCAAAAGGGCGTCGATGACTGAATCATCCTTCACAAAGAAGGGGAGGTTGCCTATGGTTATTCTTGCCGCTCTTCTGTAGAAGGGGAAGGTCTTGAGGGACATGCCCTCAACCTCGAGGCCTTCATTGATCAGGCGGTCCGCCAGGGCCTTGTTGGAAAGTCCCAACAGCAAGTGCCCATTCACTTTCGCGATCTGGACGACGTCACTGGTCCCTCCGACCATTTCATCGATCGCCTTGAGATAATGGTAAGGCTCGAGTTCAGGGCAGTGCTCAACATAGAGACACTGCTCCTCAGTAGAAGACGCCTGCCGCGCCCTGGCCTCCACGATGTGTGTTCTCGAGGTCTTGATTTCTTGTGCCCGAGGCACCCTTTCCGTCGATGATCGTTGACGGCGATGGT
>CP092881.1:75577531-75692534 GCA_030710605.1 Cordylochernes scorpioides
GGTCGTATCTTCTTGTTGAGCTTCAAAAATCTTCGTCAACATCCCGTCTTTGTCGGTTATACTCGAGAGAACTGCATTTATATGCGCTGAGGTTGGCCGTTCGTCTTCACCTCCCTCGGTTGTAAGAAGTGGTTGTCTGGATAATGCATCGGCGTCGAGCAGCTCCTTTCCAGGGATATGCACTATTTCGAATCCAAACCTCATCATACGCATTCGGAAACGTTGCAGTCTTGGGGTCAGCGAACTCAATTCTTTCGTCCAAAATAGAGGAATGAGAGGCTCATGGTCGGTCTCAATTCGGAAACGCTTTCCAAGCAGGAAATCTTGAAAACGTTCGCAAGCCCATGTAATTGCGAGAGCCTCTTTCTCGATCTGAGCATATCGTTTTTCGGTAGGTGTCATAGTTCTAGAAGAATAAGCAACAGGTCGCCAGATTCCATTCTTACCTTCTTGCTTCAGTACCGCTCCCAAGCCGTATGAAGATGCGTCGGATGACACCATAGTTGGTTTCCTGACGTCGTATGCTGCCAAGATGGGTTGAGTCGTGAGCAATTCTTTCAACTTTCGGAATGCTCGCTCCTGGCTGCAATCCCAAACGAAGTCTTGACCTTTCACCAACAACTGGTTCAGTGGAGCCACAATTTCAGATAAAATTTCCACAAAGCGTCCCAGATGGTTCACCATGCCAAGAAATCTTCTTACGCCATGAACATCGGTCGGAGCAGGCATCTCCGCCACTGCTTCGATTTTCGCTGGATCTGGTCGGATACCGTCTTCATCCAGTATGTGCCCAAGAAAATTAATTCTTGGCACGCCGAAGACACACTTGGCCTTGTTTGGTGTAACTTTCGCCTCTTTCAGTTTTCGGAGCACTAAACGAAGAATTCGATCGTGAGTCTTGGAGTCGGAGGCAAATATCAGGATATCGTCCAGGTAACACATTACACCGTCCATGCCTTGCAAGATTATTGACATAACTTTCTGAAAATACTCTGGGGCGAGTGAGATTCCAAATGGCATTCTGCAGTATTTATATCTCCCAAAAGGAGTGATGAAGGTCGTTAAATGCTGGCAGTCCGGGCTCAACGGAATCTGGTGAAAGCCACTGTTCGCGTCCAGTTTCGAAAAGAATCTTGCTTCCCCCAGTTGCCCCAGCATGTGCTCCACCACTGGCATGGGATGCACTTCGCGCTGTACATGTTCGTTCAGCCTTGAGAGATCCACACAGAGTCGTATGTCGCCATTCGGTTTACCAGCAATCACAGTCGGTGCACACCATTCAGTCACAACATTAACTTGTGCTATGATTCCCGCCCTCTCGAGCTCTTCCAATCTTGTTTTGAGCTTTTCCATCAAAGGTATTGGTACCCGTCGAGGAGTATGCACAGCATATGGTTTTGCTCCAGGTTTCAATTTGATTTCGTAAGGGTTTCCGATCTGTCCCAGTCCTTCAAATACTTCAGGGAATTCCTTGATTGGGTTAATTCTCGTCGCAACCACTTCAATCCGCCTCGCCAGGTTCAAGAGCTCACATGCCCCGGCGACTCAGAAGAGGTTCACTCAAACGACGAATAACATAAATCTTCTCCTTGATTTCATAATTGCCATTTCGCAGCGTTGATATAAACATATCCACAGTCTGAAGTTCGGAAAATTCAGCAGCTCTTAGCTTGATATCACTTTTCACTAGTCGTTGCTGTCCCTTTATCTTCTTGAAGAGACACAGAGGAACACATGTAACATCCGCCTGGGAGTCGAGCTTGAACTTCACCTTTTTCCCGTTCACTTGGATTTCTGCTGTCCATCGCCTCCTGCACTCGCCTTCATCATCATCGAGATTAGATGAATCCTCCACAGCTGAGACCTCCAGGAGAAAACCAATTTCTTCATCAAGTTCAGAAACAGCTTTGACTTCCGCAGTCTTCGCCTGCTTATCTGGGCAGCAATTTGCAAAATGGCCAGTTTTTGAACACAGGTTACATTTTTGTCCTTCAGCACGGCAAGCCTGTCCTTCCCTGTGGGTGAAACCTCCGCATTTTGGACATCGTGGTCTTGTTTTGGCTGACTTCTCCTTCTTCCTCGAAGGCTGCTGTTGTTGTTTCGGTGATTGTTTCTTCGAGTTGAACTTCACCTGATTGACCTTTTGGCTTGCTAAGGGACGCTGCAGGTCGACTTGCTGCTGTCGAACGGCTTCCTGCTGTCGAACCATTTTCACCGCCTTTTCCAAAGTCAGTTCGCTGTCCAACTGCATTCTTTCAGATAAAGCTTTGTTCCTCACTCCAACCACTATTCGGTCACGGATCAACTGCTCATGAAGACCCTCAAATTCGCAACTATCAGCCAATTTGTACAATTAAGTGATGAATTCGTCCACTGGCTCCCGATCCTCTTGGATTCTTGAGTTAAATTTCGCACGTTTGTAGATAATATTCTTTCTGACACAGAAGTGGCTGTCGAACGCCTTGAGGACGGAATCAATTTTCGTTGCCTCTTCCTCCTTTTCGAACTTGAAGGTCCTGAATATATCATCCGCGCGGTCACCCATCAAGTACATGAACAAATCGATCTTGTCCGCCTCCTCTTTCTTCTTCATTCCACTGACCACGAGGTATCGTTCGAATCTCTTCCTCCATTTGGGCCATTCGTTGGGAGTCGAGAAGTCGAAAGTTTCTGGAGGTTGAATCTGAGCCATGTTGAATTATCTTCCAAGGTACACAAAAATCGATATTTTGCAATATACGGGTTCGTATTTTATCCAGTTATCGCTGCCACCATGTTTTAATGTCCATCCATACAGAGTTCCAAAACAACAACTGACTCACCCGTGCAGCCAAGGTCACGCTCCGCTGCGTCACGTGGGAAAACATAGGTACATGTTTTCTTACATGTTCTCAGCACAAATACCTTCCTCTACTGAGGGTCGGCCACGTGGTCTCTCCATACTTCCTCCTTCAATGCCTTCCTCTACTGAGGGTGGGCCACATGGTCTCTCCATACTTCCTCCTTCAATGTCTTCCTCTACTGAGGGTGGGCCACATGGTCTCTCCATACTTCCTTCTTCAATGTCTTTCTCTACTGAGGGTGGGCCACATGGTCTCTCCATACTTCCTCCTTCAATGCCTCTCTACTGATGGTGGGCCACATGGTCTCTCCATTTCTCCTCCACCTTCAATGTCCCCCTCTACTAAGGGTGGGCCACATGGTCTCTCGATATCTCCCTCCTTCAATGCCTTCCGCTACTGAGGGTGGGACACATGGTCTCACCATACTTCCACCGCCATCCTCTTCAACTCCTTGTGTCGTCCAATCCATTTTTTTAGATATCCGTGTATCCCTGTCGTCTCCTTCCCCTGGCGCGCAATATTTTATTAGGTTTTCGTATTAAATTCATTGTATGTTGATATCACCTTACACTTCCATTTTTGTTACCAATTATATAAAATAATTGTATCAATTTCTTAGTTATTATGCCAATATAATATTTATAAATATATTGTCATGTTAATATAAGATATTATGGAATATATAAGTAGAAATATAAAAAAGATATCTCTATTAAATAAGACAGGGCTACCTGTTTTTTTTTTTTTTTAATTTAAAAGGGGGAGCACACATTGGTAGATGACAATTGAAAAAAAAAAGGCCAATTGCCATCCAACTAGGAATAGGTCCAAGATGGCCGCAGCCTCCAAAAAAAAAGTCTTCTTATTCCAATTTCATTTAATATAGCCCCCAATGTTCTTAAAGATTTATTTCCTTATTTAAAAATATATCTATAAGTTTTGAACATAATATTTTTCTACTCATATAGAGAAATCTCTTTAATTTTTTAATAGTATGTCAAATGAAATTTTTGCGTTTTCAATACAGAACTTAACACTTCTAATATGTGGTACATTGAAGCATTGTGACCACCAAACGTATTAATTTTTGTTAACTCAGTTTTTATTCTGCACAAGAAATCTCTCACAATTTCAATAATTATTTAGGTTCAAATCACTTAACAGTATGTCATGTACGTATTTGGCAATGGAGAATTAAGACAGATGGTGATAAAGAGGAACTTATTCCCAACTTATTTTTATAATGCGATTTTTATTGGATCAGTTTAATTAGATTCCTCAGTGCTCTGAATTGAGTCCTCGGGCTCCTCAACCACAATCTCGGGGACGTAGTCCTTGGGCTTGCAGGTCGTGTTATGGTTGATGATCTCCTGCCGCACACACACTTGTCAACTTCAGAGAGAAAGGCTGCACATCTTACCTTTTCAAATGGGGGAGTTTCATTTAATTTTTTTTTTGTTGTTAACACTAATAAAGTTGTTGTTGTGTCCATTGAAGATCCTCTGATGTTTTCCTACATTTCATTCACAGCAATAATTTCTATCTTAGGTTGAAAAATGGGTGCCATTGCTACATTATTCACTTTGGATTAGAATTTGATCGAATATTTCAAGGGTCCAGGGGGACTGCAGGCAGGAGTGGTCAAACATTTCCCTCCTATTAATAACGTTAGACAGATTGATCAGTTTCAAGTTTTACTAATATTAAATCTAGATTTTGGCAACAGTAGCTGTTCTTCCTTTATGGATGGCATTGCTACACATTGAAGAAATTTGAAGGTTGGCTCCAAATCTATCGCAGCCATAATTTTTTTTCAAATTAGAGAGCGTACAACATTTATAAACTATTTTGATGAAGAAGGAAGGAATGACAACAACCAACCTAGTTTGTAAAATGGATAGCAAGATAAGCTAAGGCATAGTACACCATCTTCCACCTAGGTTAGAATTCCCAATAGGAATTTCTTATATATTACTAAAAAGTGTAAGAATGTAGCAAATTCTATTGGTCTCCTAAAATATCCTTCTACCTAAAAAATCATTCTATTCAAAGCTCACCCCACTAATGATTTCACACCATTTTTAAACTTTCTCCAGTTGAACTTTGTCCGTTCTATCATTTGTCTCTCTTACATTCTCGACTCCGCTAGAAAATAAAAGAACATTCTGCTCTTGTCAAGCATTCTATCGACATTCCTCAGACTCCATCTTTCATTCCCAACCCATAAAAATAGGATCGGCGCTACTATCGACTCCACGCCGCCTCGCCATCCTCTTTCTAAACTTTCTACACCAAATACATGCTTTGTGATTCTAATATTTCCTAGGATTCCCTCTTATTCTATGCTCAGAGATCTGGTTGTGTTTGTGTGATATTGCCTTCGAAAAGCCTTTAAAAAATAACAATCAGAACTTTAGGGTATTTTCTTTTATTTCTCAAATTGTAGAGAAAGGATGAATATTATCGGAACACTTGAAAAGAATCATTGAAAAATACTGCGATATTGATATTTTCCAATATCAAAATATGCAACACCAACCAAGAATAATTTCAATTTATATGCTCTCTTGGTTAGAATTCTTCCTCACCTAAAATTTCTCTAACATAAATAATTCCTTTTTCAGTCTTCGAAGTGCTAACAAACTCAATAGGACATAACATAGCACCTTTATTAGAAACTGATTATCTTGAAGTTTTCAAACACTCCAGGTTCTTAACGTGGTTTTCCAGAGTTCTTATATACACAATGTATCGACAGACAGATTCTCCATATCTGACCATCTTTATTATCACATTCTCCAATAACCACCCCGAACCTCTGAATTCTTCCCTGCGAATTTATAAATAAACTTTTTTTTTACAATGGGGAGGGGGGAGAAATCTATAGATATCATTTCTGATAAGAGATAAAATATTCTTTATTGAAAAGGTACAAGCTTGGTGAGTTTTCGGACGATAGTGTCTTTGAACAAGCTGTAATACGAATACCTGTTGGAAAACGTTATTGCCCAATAAAGCTCGCTCAGCTTATACCTTTTGATGAAAAAGGAGAAGGGGGTGCAGTAACAAGTTTTTTGGTAAAACCTGGGCTCAGCTGGCCCGGCTGATAGTACCCTGCAAGGGCTCCTGATTCAGAGATATAGAATGAGCAGCGTTTGTACTCCATGTTAGGAGCGGCTGCACATGGCATCTGTTCCTCATGTCAGAGACGGTCATTTCTTTTGGAGCTGAATCAGCCTGCCATTGAATAGTGCTCCTAGTCTTAATGACAAAGGCAGACGCTTTCTACTCTCACCCAGTCATGACGGTTGTCAAATCTCTCCGCTATGCTTAATCGGCCGTCGCGCAGTGTATTGATTCATACATTGATGAGCTCTACTCATTCTCAGCAGACACCATCAAAAGTCTCAATCTCTACAAGCTTGATACCCTAATATTATTGAATGGGGATAGAAAGAAAAAAAAAACATTATCAATTAATAAATTCGTCGCGTTAGCTTGTGTCTCTATTTTTATATAAACTAGCGGAAGTACCCGGCTTCACCCGGGTTTTTACCCGAGTAAAGGCTTATCTAACGAATCTCTCGATAAAGTGAACATTTTTCCCCGGTCCTTTCAAGTATTAGTTACGAGCGGAAAAATACGTCCAGGGTAGCCGAGTGGACAAGGCACCTGCCCAGTAAGCAGAAGGGTGTGGGTTCGATTCCCGCCCCTGGACACTTTTTATTTTTCCGTTCGCCATTACTCTTCATGTTTCACCTTTCCATACTTCATCCTTAAAGTTAGAAATGTCGCTATTTCTCTTTGAAGATAAATTTCGATTTTTATAAAAGAAACATTCGCGGTATAATTGCTATTTTCGTTTTACAATCATCAGCCGCGTTATATTGTATTTTATATATTAATTGGTTCCCTCGGTAATTAGAAGTTAAAGGAATAGTATCTTGCCTTGGAATTGTATCATTATTCTTGCATGGATGTACCCGGCTTCGCCCGGGTTATACCCGAGTAAAGGTTTGTCTAACGAATCTCTCGATAAAGTGAACATTTTTTCCCGGTCCCTTTAAAAGTACTCGATAAGTTTAATAAAATCAATATTAATTGGTTCCCTCGGTAATTGGAAGTTAAAGGAATAGTATCTTGCCTATGAATTGTATCATTATTCTTGTCTCAAATAAATTGCCGTGTCATCCTGAATTTTGTCTTTCCTAATTTTCTACATTACAAAATCATCGTATCATCACGATAATATTTAGAGTAGATTGTTGAATTATAACAGATAAATTAGAATATTTATCTTGATTATTTTTAGGCGAAAAGTTATTTCAAAAATTTCATTTGCTAGAAACCTTCCCAGTACTATACTAAATAACTTCCCAAAGTTTCATGGCGTTCCAATGAGTGGTTTGGTCAGGCATAAAGAACAGACAGACACACACACACATACATTCATTTTTATATATGTAGATAAACGTACTTACACCTAATTGGAAATATTATAAATCCTTCTCTAACCAAGACGACAGACACCTCCAGATAGTGATAGATGGCTAATAATGCTAAGATCCAAACTTACCCCGTTTCTATGGATTATCTTGTCTGGGAGGCACTTCAGGTCCCCGGGACATGGGCAGGTCAACGGGGCGAGTCCCTTTCCCTGGCTGACGTAATCGCAGACATCACCTGAAACACCAAAACTTTATCTACTAGTCCGCTCTAAACACGCAGAGAGAAGGTGCATAGGTGAAAGAGAGACATTTTAAAAAGTGGAAAATCTCCAAAAACTATCCAATCAAGTCTAATATTTTTAAAATTATGTGAGTTGGCCAAGATGTATCTATGTGTGTGGATGACTACCTTTTTTAAATCGAACTTGAATAAAAATGCAAGTCAATTACATCATGATTATATCTTTAACAAACTAAGACCAAATTTCATGGCAGATGAATTGGCAAAGGAAGCCAGAAAGCTGAGCCAAAGGAAAGAACAAATGTCAGTTTTGACGCTGATGCTTTGGCAAAATACAAGATAATTAAACAAAAATAAGAAAAGATCAGATATGTGAAATAAACTCTGAGAGAAAACTGACAAAAACTATAACAAGACTTAGAACAAAACACTCTAAAGGAATGACAATACATCCAGATGGCATAAGAACATATAGGACATGCAACAACTGTTCTGGTGTGGAATTAACCCCTACTCACATTTTCTCATACCCAGCAATGGCCGCAGCCTTGCAGAAAATTGACATAGACCTAGAGCAGCAGCTTTACACACCCGAATAGTGGAAATTCCTGCTGCTGTAATAGAGATGCATGGAGACATCTGAGGCTCTTCATTGGACACGACAACAACACCAACCAAATTTCATTGTAATTTTATAAAATTACATTCCCAGGACACCTGTATGGTGGATGCAGCTTGGCGACTGTTTTAACTATAAGTTCATGTCTACACATGTCTACAGCAATGTGTTTTGTTTCATTAAAAACTAGATTGTTTATCTAAGGTGCTAGTAAATAGGCACCCTAGTATTTGTGCAAGGTGACATTATTTCTGAAATCACTATTCAATAGCTTTCTGTCGGCCTATTTAGAAATTCGTGCTGTTGGGAGCCATCGTGACCCTAAATTTATTCGAATCCAAAAGTCATACAGAACTGAGCTCCACACACTACGTTTACCTACATCTGAGCAGTACAATGCTAAAAAAACGAATCTTTGCAAATATCGTTTCCGTGTTTTAAATAACATCAGCGAATTGTACATACCCCGTAGATACACACTGTTACATGGAGATCTAAATTGTCGCAAACAAGGCTTATCGGCTATAGTAAAATGTAGATATATCTGTATAAAAATATCAATAACTTTATCTTTTCACTTTTTTATCTCAGTAATATCTTATACAAGAGGTCCTAATAAATGCTTTGTGTATTTGTATGTATAGTTTTATCGTAATTTGTTTTAAATAAACAAATGTTTATTAAGTGATATCAGTTTTAGAAATAAATTTAGTTAGACAAATATTATTGAAAATTTGGAGAAGGCAAAAACTTTAAGGAATTTTTAAAATCATGATAGTGTCAAAATATTTTGATCCTCATTCGAAATATTGAGCTTATATACCAGGTCTATCAGTATGAAACGCGAAAATGGGCGCCAGAGGCCGCTGTGCAACTTTATTTGAGCCGACGGTGGGGCTGTTGTAGGCGTTTTGTTCTTTGACTCACGTAGCATCAGCATGCGTGCAGTTTTAGAAAAATTCAAATCGTAAAAAAATTCTGGAGCCCGTGGAAAATGGCGATTTCCGAGCCAAAAAGTGCCCATTTGCGGGAAGTTTCGTTGTTCGCCTTCAACTGAAAGAAAAGTGCCACTGAAGCCCACCGAATGCTCGAGGAAGTTTACAGCGACCACGCTCTAAGCGAATCGCAGTGTTACAGGTGGTTTAAAAAATTCCAAAGTGGCGATTTTGAACTTGATAATGAACCACATGGAAAACCGCCCCAAAGGTTCGAGGACGCTGAACTGCGAGCTTTGTTGGATGAGGACAGTACCCAAATGCAGGAGAAACTCGCTAAACAGCTCCAGGTGTCTCAAGGTGCTGTTTCTCTACGTTTAAATAGCCTCGGAATGACCCAAAAGCTTTCCAGATGGGTCCCCCACGAGTTGAGCGAAAGGCAGCAATAACGGCGTCTGGTAACTTGCGAAGGGCTGCTCGCCAGGCATGAAAAGAAGTCATTTTTGCACCGAATCGTAACTTCTGATAAGAAATGGATCCACTTCAGCAATCCTACGCGCCATAAGTCGTGGGGCCTGCCCGGCCAATTTCCAAAACAGACGTTTAGGCCCAATCGCTTCGGAAAAAAGGCAATGCTTTGCATATGGTGGGACCAGACCAGCGTAGTATATTTCGAGCTCCTGAAACCTGGCAAAATGGTCAATACTAGTCGATACGAACAACAAATGCACAGTTTGAGAGAGGCGTTGAATGAAAAAAGACCGGAATGGCGTGAATAGCACAACAACCTGATACTGCAGCATGACAACGCTCCAGCCCACAACGCTACGGTGGTCAAAAACACCATAAAAGACTTGGGCTGGGAACTCTAACCCCACCCGCCATACTCAACAGACTTAGCGCCGTCGAACTACCACCTTTTCACATCTTTAGGACACGCCCTAAAAAAACAGGAATTTTCGAACTCAAACATACTGCGAAAATGACTTGTTGACTTGTTCAACTCAAAAGGAATAGAAATTTCCAGACAACGAATTCGAAAATTGCCTGAAAAGTGGTACAAGTGTATAGCTAATCAGGGCAGTTACTTTGAATAAAAAATATTTTGTTGTATGGAATTGGCGAACTTTTGAATTCCCTGAAAATTTTCGCGTTTCATACTAAATATCAGACCGTTCAAATCCTAAACCCAGCATTCCTTAGTATTTTACCCTCTACCCTTCTTCCCCGAATACAAAAAACAATAGCAACTAATTCACATAAAAGATTAAAGAGACAATGGGAGAAATTTTCCATGTAACATAATTTTAAAATTAATACTTTGTGCATTCGGCTTATTCTGATTGAGTGTGAGGGAAAGTTAAAATAAATTTCATTATTTTAGCGAATATTTCTTTATTTAGCGGTATCACTATTTCATTATTGAAAATACTGAGATAATAATCATAAAATGAACAGAGATGGTCGATTTAAAGACGTTTTACCTACCTGCTTGAGGAATCTTCGAGCAGTGTTTAGAACTGAAAGTAAATTTCTTGATGCAGCATTCGTCGTCCTCGCAATCTTCATTCTTCTTGCAATGCTTGTCGCTCATTAACCCCTGGAGAAACAAACCAAGTGTTAGGGCAAAATGTATGATTACGTGAAGACAAGACATTTTGATTCCGTATAAAAATGCATTTCTAAAGAGAGCGTGCAAGCATTCGGCCTTCAATGCAGAGAGTGGGGCCTTAAACATTCATTTCAATATAAATTCTTTTTATTTTACCTCTCCCAAATATACTCGTGATGCATATAATCATGGCCACCCACATGCATACCAACATTATGAAGGCAACAATTGACTTCTTTTTTTCACCCCAATGCTGTCTAATCAGTCTTATGCACTGGGTACAACGCATCCTAAGTGAGTGGATACGTAGGAATACACTTCACTACACTTCTATGCGGAGTGTCAGATTGGGGTCGTGTCGCTTCCTCCAAGAGAGGTGTCCATCAGCTCTGAAGCATCCACTACACGTTTGTGAAGCATATATTAAAAAGGCGCTCTTGTACCCCAACCATTCCAGCCATATAAACAAATACAAAATATTCTTCACGAAGGGGTCATTCACCCATCATCAATCCCATGGTGTGGGCATTTCCAATCATATTAGTTGGGAAAAATAATAACAGTTGGAGGTATTGCATCTTCTACAAGAATCTCAATGATATAACTGTGAAGAATGTTTATTCGATCCCCAGAATCGATGATGTCATGGATACCCTTCAAGGGTCGAAATACTTCTCAGCAATTCATATAAACCAGGGCACTGGGAAGTTGAAATCGAAGGAGGAAATAAAAAGAAAACAGCTTTCACAGCATTCCACAGTTTCTATGAATTCAATGTTATGTCGTTTGGATTGTGTAATGCTCCAGCCATGTTTGAACAACTTATGGATAACATTCTCGAAAGTCTGAAATAGAAAATATGTCTATGCCTTTTAGATAACGTCATTATATACAGTCTCATAATTTTAAAACTCATATCGAAAGTCTGGATGCAGTTTTCAAATGTTTCTGTGAATCCAACCTAAAATTAGATGAGAAAAAAAATCAGAATTGCCTTTGAAGACCTAGATAAACTGGGCCACTAAACAAGCCAACATTGAATAAAGATTTCAGAAAGAATTATTGAGGTATTTGAGATTTCTTCAAAGCCTAATAAAAAATAAAAGAGATTCAATAATTTAAAAGACTTTGTTCTTACTACAGAAAATTTAGTATAAAATGTTCTACAACTTAGTCGACTTGCTAAGTACAACCTACTAAACTCAAAATAAAAAAACACGCCATTTGTGTGGATCAAAGAACAAGAGAATGCATTTCATACTCTGAATATGGCTCTATTGATTCTGTCTGTCCTAGCACAATTTGACTCTCAATCCCCCAACTGTATTCACACAGATGTGTCAAACTTCAGATTAGGTGTAGTCCTAGTGTAAAAGACTGATGGAGAAAAAAAGTAGGGTCGTTTATTAGTAAAACCTTAACCAAATCAGGACTTAATTATTCAGCCGCAGAGAAAGAAGGTTTTAGCAATGGGGAGGGTTGGGCAATATCTAAATTACAACCTTTTCTTTGTCAAAAGGCCTTTTCTTAGTCCCAAAAACTTGAGAGACCCTACTGGTAGACTAGCTAGATGGGCTCTAAAAATCCAAGAAGTGATACAAAAATCTGGGGAGAATAATTTAGACGTCGACCGCCTATAAAGAGAATCTTTGCCAGAAACCAAACCTGAAGATTATTGTGATAAAATGCTTATCATGCAGATATATATAGAGGAGGACGAGTTTACCGAATATGTTAGAAGGAGCCTTAGGCGAAATGATGGCATAAATGCTCCAATAACCCAAAATTTTAAAGAAGATGATGAAGGTATTTATAAAAATTACTCAAACGATAATCCTTAAATATTGATTGTGCCACAAAGCAGAAAAGAGGAGGTTATTGAGGAATATCATGGCCATATCCTCTGTGGCTACCAAGAAATTGTTGAAAAGAACTATATACCAAATAGAAACAAAATTTATCGGCCCTCCATGCAAAAAGATGTTTCAAACTATGTAATGACATTCTTCGTGGACGTCTTTAGTGCATTTGTGACAACAAAAATGGCTGATACTCACGAACAACGTTCGCTACAAAGTTTCGTTTTATTACTCAACAAGAACGCAGACAAAACTGTTGTGATCATGCAAACAGAGCATGCACCCAAAATGTTCATAATAAAACTCAAAAGTACAAACGATTGCTAGGTTGAGACATGGACAGAAGACGCTGAAGATCAGCCCCGTTCCAGTCGTTCTTCAGGACAACATTGGCAAAACCGCAATCTCATCAATGAATACATTTTGGAAATTTTGACCATTGATTTTGTAAATTCAAGAGTTTCAACAAAGTTTGAACCAGACTTCTTAACGAGAATCGAAATGTCACGTTCGAACCTGAATACCTTCATCCACGCAACCTATTGTTTAGATTCAGCCCCCGCGGACTTGTTCTCTAGCTTGGAAGATTTTCATTGGAATGACGTCGACGATGTGAATCTTCCTGTCACGACGGCTGTATCTGAATGAAAAATGCTCTTCCAATACTAAAGTGAATGTTTGGACAAGTATATTAGTGTAAATGGAGGGTACTTTGAAGGATACTAGGGTTTTAAAATATGGGTTATTTTTTGGGTTTCCTCGTATATGATTCAGTAAATATTTATACTTTCTAACGTTTCCCTCTCCAATTTTACTAAAGCTTCTAGCTGGTTCTAGCAAGGTTCTAGCTACTCTAGCCTACTCAACTCACCTCCGCGGCCACCACAGCAGCCAAGCTGAGAACTACGAGTGCAACCTTCATGATGCTCGGATGTTGTTTACGAATCGTTCAAACCACCAAGCTTATAAATCACTTATCTCCAGCATGGCTTATCTCTCATATTGCTTTCCCATCCTCCTTCCTATCTGTCTTCCTTGGAATATTGCACTTCGATTGTAATATTTTCTGATATCCATTGGTTTCAGAATGTTTTTTTAGGTTCCTCGATGCGCAAGGAAATTTCCTAGTAGTAAATATATATTTAAATTATTTTTCATTACAATAAAACGTTTGGAACAAACAGCATTCGGGTCTCGAAAGAGGCTCTGTCCTAGACGGATGGATGAAGCCCACCTTCCTCTATGTCTGGACCCATCTGAATACCCTATTTATATAAAATGTTTGAAAGTATAAAACTTGGTACTCGCTCTTAATTATGTCATATGTGGCTCTTGTAGACTTCATGGTATGCATATTCATGATATATAATTCATATATTTTCATATGTTTCATAATTTAAAAAAAGGTCAGGTGTTGGTATTAAAATAAAATTAATTATAAAACTCTTTTTAAAAAAAGCTTTTATTTAAAATGCACTAAAATAACAAAATAAATATTTCTGAAGTATTGCTTTTTTTCTGAAGGTACCATTTAACAAATAAAATAATAGACTTAGAAATAAAAGCGGTGGGGGATGATAATCATTTATGCAGCAAATAGGTATATATTTAATGAAAGGCATAATCTTGCTAATCATTTGCTTCATATAAAATCACATTGATCTCATATTTAGTATTATTGTACCCCACCGCTTTTATTTCTAAGTCTATTATTTTATTTGTTAAATGGTACCTTCAGAAAAAAAAGCAATACTTCAGAAATATTCATTTTGTTATTTTAGTGCATTTTAAATAAAAGCTTTTTTTTAAAGAGTTTTATAATTAATTATTCACGCTATTTTTAGTCGTATATATGCCAGTCCAAAAAAAAAGCTTTATCACTGAGACGACGTTGGCCTTAAATAGCTGCAAGCCTGCTCGCAGCAGATTGGTCAATTCCTCGCTTTGCTTTTAGGAACCCTAAATTTATTGAATTATATTACAAAGTTAGAGACACCCAATGGCTTATTGTTAGGGGATAATTGGTACATATAAAATTTGAATTATAATTAAACAATTGATTAAATAGTTAAAAGTAACAACATATTAATTCAAAAGGGGAACTATTTAAAAAGGTGTCGTGAAATGTATGGTGGTATATTGTTGCACACACACACCTATATATATATATAATGAATATAAATATATGCGTGATGATATTGGAATAAGATGACTAAATTATAACAGATAAAATTAATAAATTTGTTGGTTTTTCTCATTTATTTGCTTGTAATTCCAAGGACGTTTTAGATAGGAATCTGAATATTTGGATTTCTAATTCCTTCCATGTCTTGAACATTTATTGAAAAAATATTTTCTCAACCTCCAGCATTGTCGCATTTTTAGCCAAGAAAAAATTAAATTGACAGGTTCTGGGAAAAAAAAAGTTGTTTTTTAGTCAGAAAATGATAATGAAAATATTGCTGTATCATGTTTGATAATCAGATACAAAATTATATAGGGAAAAAATCCAAAAGAGCAGAGACCACGGGTGAAGCGAGTTCACTTTTAGTATGCAGAAACAAATTCTAACAGAAAACATTCATTCGAGTAGAAGACACAAAGCCAGATCATCTATATATATAAAAATGAATGTATGTGTGTGTGTGTGACAATTAAAAATTATTTATTGTCTTCTAGACAACATTACATCAATTTATCAACGAGAGAGAGAGAGAAAGAGAAGAAAAAGAAATATATTACATAAAGAATGAATGAAATATTTAGATATATATTATATATATTTTACAAGGGGGGTGAAGATAGGAAACCTCGACGCTGGAGGGTCCTGGACCAGGCGATGAGCGGGTCCTCCAATGCTCCTCCGAGCCCAACCTGGACAAAGTAGCGATAAATTCGCAACTTTACCGACGCCAGGATGGAAATGGCGTCGTCCTCAAGGCTGGACCCGCCGAAGATCCAAGCCTGCAGGTCAGGGGGCCGCCCTATGATGTTGAAGGCCTCTCTGATGAGAGGCCTGATGGAGGGACAGCACAAGTAACGGTGGCTGAGGGAGCGGTCGATGGACCCGCAGGCAGGACAGGAGGGGCCAACCGAGGCAGGATGGGCCGGATGGGGCAGGGCGTGGAGGGTCAACTTGAGGGCCGCGTCGGCCTCGTGGCCCGAGTAGGCGCAGCGCCGCAGCGAGGCCCAGTCGATCCTAGATGATGGTGGACCGATGGTGGGCGACCATCTCGAGGTAAACCTTGAGATGGGCGTGGCGGCGAGGCGCGGGCGTTCCAGGGCCCGTCGGGCCGATCGGGTCGTGAGGCCGTTGAGGAACGGCGTAGCCGTCCCTCGCAGCACCACGGCCGCAGATAGGGAGCTAGATGAAGGCGTGGACTCCGCCCCGAAGCCCACGGCGTTCTCGGAGGTCAGCCTCCGACAGAAGGCGCCCAGGGCCGAGCGCGTAGGGCGGGCGATGAGATGTTCCTCCACGATGAGGTTCCGGACTCGGGCTCCGCGCCAGCGGGCGGGGGCCAGGAGGTCGGGAGGGCGGAGGAACCGGCGTGTGATTATAAACAATACTTAAAGTTATACCGCATAAGTTTCTTTTCTATGAAAAATCAATATTTATTTTAAAGAGAAATATTTACTATTTCTAACTTTTTTGAAATGAAGTATGAGAGGGTGAAAATATGAAGAGTGATGGCGATCGGGAAAAATAAAAGTGTCCAGGGGCGGGAACTTTTTTTTTCCCGTTCGCCATCACTCTTCATATTTTCACCCTCTCATACTTCATTTCAAAAAAGTTAGAAATAGTAAATATTTTTCTTTAAAATAAATATTGATTTTTCATAGAAAAGAAACTTATGCGGTATAACTTTAAGTATTGTTTATATTATTCATAAATTTTTATTTTTTTACACTGTTAAATAAAAATATTGGCGGTAATTTTGAGGAAGAGATAAGATAATAGAGATAGAGGGTAGGCAGCGATAGCAGTGGAGGGATCAGAGGGAGGACCTAAGGAATTAGTCCAAAAATGTAGTCTTTCAAAATTTTAGTGGAATAAATTTTTCAGCCCTCCAACTGAAGCACCAAAACAGATAAGTAACCTTTTTATAGTGTATTTTTAATAGGTTAAATTTTATGTATATTTTAATCTCATTGCCCGCGTTTTTTATTTTCTTCTTTCTGTCTGATCATTTCAATAGATAAATAAATTAAAAATTTTGTTTCGAATCTCAACTTTGGCTCTGAGTCTTTAATTTGGAGTCAATTATTTATAACCCCAGTGCGTACATTATATTTACAAGTTGTATTTGAAATTTAAGAAGAATGTTTCGCGTCGCTTCAATGGCAGCCCGCCGCGGGACATGAATTATGTATATGTTTTTCTTCTATTATATTTAAAAATATATAAGGTGACTCGTCGGCATTTGGCCTAATCTGAAACTAAGATGACGTCACGGTGACGCGCGATGTAAACAAAGGTTATGATTGGTTCCTTGTTTTTTTTAAACAAGATTCAATTATTAATATTTTAAAAACCTGTGATTAATTTATATTGTCACTATATATTTCTTTTGTCTAAATGGCCTTCTATTTTAAATTAGAATTTAAAAAATAATAATTTAGCGTAATTGTAAACACGTTTGTGTTATGAATGCACACAATGTTAATACCTTGAAAGCAATGGTGTCCGATATTTTAAATTATTATAAAAGTAATTATTAATCAATATTAAAATTTCGTATTTAATTTAGGTTAGGTTTAGGGTCGTTTAGGTTCGCTTATGGTCAGGTTAGGTTCAGGTTCGTTCAGGTTAGGTTTAGGTTCGTTTAAGGTTAGATTCAGGTTCGTTTAGGTTAGGTAAGGTTCAGGGTCATTTAGGTTAGGTTAGTTTAAGTTAGGTTTAGGTTAGTTTAAGGTTAGGTTAGATTCAGGTTCGTTCAGGTTAGGTTTAGGTTCGTTTAAGGTTAGGTTTAGGTTTGTTTAGGTTAGGTTCGTTTAGGTTAGGGTAGGTTCAGGTTAGGTTTGATTAGTTTAGGTTAGTTTAGGTTAGGTTTAGATTAGGTTTAGTTTAGGTTTAGTTAGTTTAAGTTAGGTTTAGGTTCGTTTAGGTTAGGTTTAGGTTCGTTTTGGTTAGGCTAATGTAATTTTTATTTATAATAATTTGGTAATTTTTATTTTTGTATATGCCTATTTATAAATTTAAATATCACCGTTGGCACCGTTGGAACGTATTACACCAGTATTTCTTTGTTTACATTAGCACTAAAACATAATTAAAAAATTGCTAATATAAAATTATAAAAATAAAGTATTTATAAATATAGTGACAATATAAATTAATCACAGATATTTAAAATAATAATAATTAAATCTTGTTTAAAAAAAACAATGAACTAATCATAACCTTTGTTTACATCGCGCGTCACCGTGACGTCATCTTGGTTTCAGATTGGGCCAAATGTCGAGGAGTCACTCAATATATACATATTGAAACGCCATTAGGGCAAAGTAGATCACGACCCTGAGATCTAGGAATATGAGACTGATAAAACGTGCAACTTGTAAAATTCTGTCTGATGCACAAACTAATAAAATGTGTGCTTGTTGTAGGTCACGGAAAATCCAGTCAAGAATGGTAAAATACCTCGAGGCGGCCTACCACGTGGAGAAAACTGATCCCGCCATTCTTGAGGTAAGATTTGGTACATTTCTGGGAGTGCTTAGGCTTAATAATAATAATGAATTATTTTATATTCCGCCAAACAATATGCTAGAAGGCCGCAATTGTCTACTTACAAAAATGGTATTATTTTTTTATTATTTATTTTCTTAAATGAAATTCGCATGTAAATATTCATTTTGAAGAATTTCTATGCATGAAATGCGGAAATTCCAGTTCTTTTTTCCCTCACATTGAAATAATTTAGTTACGCCAAAAAGTATATAGCTAACAAACACATGCAATATACAAATTTTTCGTCTAATAAACAGTAAATGGCATCTATTGACATCTATATATTCATACTTGAGTAGGATTATATCTGTCTAAAAAAAGGGCATGTTTATGTTAAAAGTTAAACAGGACATTAAGTCTAGATAAACGTCGTTTTAACCTATTTGGTAGCATTATACCCACCATTCTAAATCTAGTATTACCCATCCTCTGAAAAAGATATAATTGAAAACACTGCTTCATTTTTGGTAATATATTTTTAAAATCCTATATTGTCAACACCTGCCTTCTTTCTTTTTTAACAAGGTACATCAGTTTAGAGTATTTGAGATCTCAATTTTTATTTTATCAGTTAACAAGCCTTTTACTTTTAGTTTATTTTATTAGTTAACAACCATTATAGTTTTAGTTTATTTTAATAGTTAACAACCTTAAAAATTAATATTCTTTTGTTTATAGAAACTTACAAGGAAATAAGAAAATAAGAAAAATTTCGAACGGGAAAACGCTAAGAATCTGGGATAAATAACCCTGGGAAAGTCCGCTTGGAAAGCAAATAAAGATATCAATCAATGTCAAATTCTAGGGCCCCCCCCCGCAATTTTGATTGACAAGTCGGCGAGACCCAAAGAGTATCAAAAGAACCGCCATACCGCCTGTAGGGAAACAAGGAAAAACCTGCTTTTAACAATAAACAGTCTGGACCGAGCTCTTGAAGTGAAAGGTACGTTTTGCAAAAGCTTTGGCCTTTAGGCCACGGCCCGGCTCTATGCCTGCCGCATTTTTCTTCCATTTATTTATTTATCTATTTATTTTAATTTAGTATAATATTCTAATAGGTGTAAGGTATCAGAAATATATTTTAAAAACAATTTTGTATATGTCATTATGACAAGATATCTTGATGGATGCCAGTATGGCTAGTTTATCGCAGCGCAAATCCTTGTTTAAAATAATGTTTTATTGCCATTTAGATTGAAGTTATGTATAGTAATTAATTTTTACGCATCATTTAAAATATTTTAAGTTACTTTAGTTTATGCAAGAATTCAATTATGCAGTTTTAGAAAATAATGTTTAATTAAACGACAAGAATTTACAACATTCAATTTAATTTTTTTTAGTGTAGGTGACATCTTAAACTGGTTTTGTAATTTTTTTAATGCATAAGCATAGTATCCTGTGCAAAATAATATTTAGTGATTCTGTAGAATTGTATATTCTTATTGGTAAGGCCTCGTGGAGGGAAATATAAGGCTAAGGTATAGCAACTATTGATAGAAAAAACCTTTTTTTTGTTAAGATTATTAGCCTTTTTTTAGAACTTGAGTCACCTTCGATTATATTTGCATGTCATTACCGTATATAATTTTATCTCTCCCATTTCTATATATATATTATTATTTATTTATATCGCTAAGACCTATTTATTCTGTCTAATATAGATTTTATAGTATAATAGGCCATGTATAGAAACCGGTGGGGAAGGTTTTTTTTTCTTTTTCAAATGAAATTACTGAAATTTGTTTCTTTTCTTAACTCCAGCCAAAGAACGGAATCATTTTTTATCCTGAATATCTATATCCTTTGAAAGTTAATTGCATTATTTCATAATTGAACGCAGTATGCAAACCTAGCAATTTATCAGTTGGAACAAACACTATCAATAGTTCCAGGTAACCTTAGATAAACAGCGATAAAGAACTTTGCACTGGACTGGTTTTTATAAGCCTTTCCAGGAAGCTCTATCTATACATTCCTCCTTCAGATTATTTGGCAGCAGAAGCCTATAACAAAAACCTATAGTTTCATAGCAGACTTAAAACTCGTTTCAACATCTGCTTTTGTAGTTTTATGAAACATGGTATTAGAGCATGGTGATCTGTAGCAAAGACTACATTTCTGGGAGGTTGAGAGTAGATCTTGAAGATCAATAAAAAGAATATCTTGCGTAGTTGTGAACAACGGATGTCAGAGCATGCAATTTAGTCTAATAAATTGGAAAATATTCAGTAAGCTTTAAAGATGCTCACGAAGATGGACGTGAGTTAAAGAATAACATACAATATAAAAACCTGATGGACGCCGTTGAACGTGAGACTACGTGACGTGAACCAATTGAAGAGTGAGTCACTGTGGTTAGAAACAGTAAAGCTTTTGCAAATATGTATTGGTGTGTAAACACAAAGATGTGTTCTAACATTTATCTTTCTGCAGGGCTTGATGCACCCAATTCGCTCAGATGTTTTTTTTACCTAGATGAATAACTGGCATGCCCAGTTTAAAAACCTTTGGAATGACTTTATATTAACCTTGTGTGGAATTATTGAAATGTTATAAGCCTGACCTGGAATATGATTTAGTCTTTCTTTGCCACAACTACTATCCAAATAGTTTGTCAGAGATAGCTTCTTCTTCTTTCTTATGTCCACTAAATCATATTGAGGTATCAAGCTTGTAGAGTTTGAGACTTTTGATGGTGTCTGCTGGGGTGAATAGAGCTCATCAATGGATGAGTCAATGCAGTCAATAATGTGTTTTCGGGTTGCAGGTTGACACATAGTGTCATTATGTGTCACTCACAGTGACTCACTCTTCAATTGGTTCACGTCACGTAGTCTCACGCTCAACGGCGTCCATCAAGTTTTTATATTGTATGTTATTCTTTAACTCACGTCCATCTTCGTGAGCATCTTCAAAGCTTACTGAATATTTTCCAATTTATTAGACTAAATTGCATGCTCTGACATCCGTTGTTCACAACTACGCAAGATATTCTTTTTATTGATCTTCAAGATCTACTCTCAACCTCCCAGAAATGTAGTCTTTGCTACAGATCACCATGCTCTAATACCATGTTTCATAAAACTACGAAAGCAGATGTTGGTTAGAAGTATGAGAGGTGTGTTCCAGCATGTTGAATCACACATATCACATTGATTCCAAACCCTAAACATGTATAGTATCTATATAGAATGTTATACACTATGTTTAAATACATAATTTTGTCTGAAGATGGTAACAACGCTGTTACCGAAACATCACACACTATTTATTTATTTGGTGTTATTACCTTGAGTTACCACCTACTTGACTGTTGACATGGGACAGTCTGCTTGAAGCCCCCGTGAAGTTCTCACTTATCAATGTTATCCTTAGGCCAATTCAAGTCTAAATGAAACTCTACAATTTGGAATACAGATGAATTGGTAATAAATATTCTTTGTGTGACATTCCTATCACAGTATTGTTATGAAGTGATTGTCCGTAAATGACCAGACTTAAGTCTGGAAATCAGAGACTGTTGTTCAAAGATAGCCTCCACAGTACAGTTTCTGCAGTGCAGTGGTGATCTTCAGGTGAGAAGTTGTAATAGTTGGTGTCAGGCAACATTCCTCTTTGTGTCATTTCTTCAATTTGGGGCCAAACAGAGTTTTGATCTTTGTTGAATCCCAGGTTATTTTGTCTGAAGATGGTAACAACGCTGTTACCGAAACATCACACACTATTTATTTATTTGTTGTTATTACCTTGAGTTACCACCTACTTGACTGTTGACATGGGACAGCCTGCTTGAAGCCCCCGTGAAGTTCTCACTTATCAATGTTATCCTTAGGCCAATCAAGTCTAAATGAAACTCTACAATTTGGAATATAGATGAATTGGTAATAAACATTCTTTGTGTGACATTCCTATCACAGTATTGTTATGAAACTCAACGGCACCATTGGCTGCTACTGAGCTTCCACATTCTGCCATTCTTCCTGCTATTATTCAATAATTCTGTTGAAACCTAAGGATGCGTGCGTTTTAAAAAACAAATTTTTCCCACTTGTCGAAATTTGTAATCAATTCAAAGTCCAGAAGCCAACTCAGTAGTTGGGTGTTGTAAACATTGGTTAGAAGTATGAGAGGTGTGTTCCAGCATGTTGAATCACACATATCACATTGATTCCAAACTCTAAACATGTATATTATCTATATAGAATGTTATACACTATGTTTAAATACAATCATTTTTACAATTTATGGAACTTTAAGAAAAAGGCATCTCCTTATCGTGCAACTGAAAGTTGCTGATGGCTTGCACCATCTATTGGAATAAATATCAACTATTCTCGTTGATTTTTAATTATTCCAGAACTGGCCAAATACCCATTCTTGATTAATCAAAAAAGCTAACCATAGACACGTTTCGGGCTGTTGGCCCTCATCAGCTGTTTCTTGATTAATCAAGAATGGGTATTCAGCCAATTCTGGAATAATTAAAAATCAACGAGAATAGTTGATATTTATTCCGATAGATGTCGCAAGCCATCAGCAACTTTCAGTTGCACGATAAGGAGATGCCTTTTTCTCAATTTATGCACCTTATCCCAGTAAAATATCACATTTGTACTATTTTTTCACATTATAGAACTTTGTTTTAAAAAGCCAAAGCAATAGCCTGAAAACTATATTTAGAATTTATAAAACGTCAACTTGTTTGGTGTTCTTTTTCATGTATTGTGTTTCAACTTTAAACACCTGTTGGTCTCTTTTTATATTTTTTTATTTAGGGTAGGATTTCAGAAGGCAAGACAACATTTTAAAAAATTTCCTTAACCAAACTTCAATGTTTTTTAAATATGAAAATAATTTCATCTTAGAGAAAATATTGGAAAACTCTTTGAATATCACTTACTATCTTTTTTTTTTTTTTTGAGATTTTTTTCCGAGGAGTTTGATCTTAACTCTACCATCCAAATAGATTCAAAATTTTAACCCCATCATGCACCAATCTAGCAGACTGTGCCTCAACACCAGCTTTGGTAAATTCAGAACTCCCACATGGAGACAAGAGGCTCTCATCAGTCCATGGCACTAGCACAATATTCATAAGGGATTCATAGAAGCTTAAGAATTTGCAAAAGAGATGTTTAGCTAGCAAAGTGTCTAGGCCAATTATATGGCCAAAATTGAAGTAGTTATTCTGCCAGGAGGATATGTGGTTGTCTTTTCTTTTTTCCAGATTCCAATATCCTCCTTGTGAAATTCCCATCTATATTTGGGCAAATAATTGGTCTAGCACAGAGTTCGGCAACCTTTTGAGTCAGAAGAGTCAAAAATTACAATTTACAAAATTTCAAAAACTTTTAAAGAGCTACAAATATTTTTCTTGCCAACAATAAATAGTACAGTAGAACCTCATGAGAGGACACCCTGCTAAAGAATACCTTTCTACAAAGAACAGTTTTCATTTGCAAAATTGCCATTTTTGTTATTATGAAACTCTCCGGTAATAGGACACCTCTCCCTAAAGGACATTTTGGCTCTGTAATTAGGTGTCCTTTACAGAGAGGTTCTACTGTACTACACACAGCTTCACATCCAAAGAGCTGCATGTGGCTTGCAGGTTGCTGACCCCCTGGTGAAGCCACTTTGGCAAATTCCGAAGATTTCTTGAATCAAACCTTCCCTGGACTGATGAGGGCTGTAGCTCAAAACCGCTCGGTGACTTACAACTTACTAGTATGTATGCTCCAGGAACCTGGTGGCTTAACCAAATAAATTATAACCATCGTCTCCTGCTGAGCATTCTGAATTTGTTGAAACTGGTGTTGTAGCTTTGTCATCAACCCAAGTCTGCTATATGCTCAATAGAATGCATGTTAATTTTGCAATGATACCCTTTTCTTAATTCTACCTTTTTTTGCTTGTTGTAGCCATTGATTGATTTCCTAATCTCAGAGATGAGCTCTAAAAGCTTCCACAGTTAAACCTATTAAATCCAATTTCTTAAATTCCCTTAGGATTAGAATTTTCAGCTGAATTTAAATCAGTTAAAGTAAAAAAACCTGATTGTGGGATTTGAAAAAGGGTTAGAGTAAGTGTGAAAAAAATAAGAAAAAAGGGTCAGGTGTTGGTATGAAAAACAAAAGAAGGTGTATCCTGACACCTTACCTGAGCATTTCTTGGTTTCTTACAAAGCCTCTTTGATCTAATATTTGGTCATTAAGGTACAGTCTGCACCATGCTGACGAGGGCCAACAACCCAAAACACGTTCATGGTTGGCTTTTCTCGATTTATCAAGAAAATGGGTTGGCCAGATATCATAGAGTGAACCTAAATCAACGTTTATTTGATTTTTGTTCCACTAGATGGCTCTCTACCATCTAAAATGGCCATGTGAGTGGTCAGGAAATGCCTTTTTTTCAGTTTTATATACATATAGCCCTTGTTAGCTGTAATCCTTGTAATTCAGCCATATGTAAATATATAGAATTCTTCTATCTAGAACCTACTTTATGTTTTCTATAAAACTCTCTTTACTGCTCATTCTTCAATCCTTAGGATATAAAACTTGCCTTAAACAACTTCTATGCAATAGAGATTTGTATTTTGGCACTCCTACCTAGATCAGGCTCAACATGGAAAATTAGATTTTTATAATAAATGCTCATTTGCCAATAAACTTATTTTCTTCTACCACTGAAGTGTCATTTATTTACCTCTCTATTGAACAACCGCTTTACCATAATTCTCAATGATCTCTTGAATTCCAAGGATATGTCCAACTATCCTTGTACACATAAATAAAGTTAGGGGGAAGAAAAGACTGATAAACGTTTCACAAAACAATGATTTGAAATTCTGTATAAAAATTTCACAATGATGATTAGTTTGTAGGTTGTTGCAAGGATTTCAGTCATATCACTAAATAGCAGAAAGGAGAAGGTAAAAGTCTCCTTCAAACTATTTTTATTTAAAACATGTTAAGAGGACAGAAGAAAACATCAAACTAGTAAGCAGACAACGCTGCGTGCTAATCCTTTGTTGCCGGCTGGCGCAGCTGGGATTTGTTTGTTTGTTGTCACCTGGTCCAATGTCTGGGCGACGTCTTGAAGTCTTCTTCTTTCTTATCTCCACACTGGGTGAAGTAGAATGCCTTTGTCATTAAGACTGGGAGCACTACTCAGTGGCAGGCCGACTTAGCTCCAAAAAAATGGTCACCTCTGACATGAGGAACAGACGCCATGTTAAGCCGTTCCTAACATGGAGTACAAACGTTGCTCATCCTGTCTCCCTGGATTAGGAGCCCTTACAAGGTGCTATCAGCTGAGCCCAGGTTTTTTACCGAGCTTGTTACTACTCCCCCTCCTTCTTTTTCATCCGGGCTTGGGACCAGCAAAGGCGGAGTTAAAGGCGGTCCTGAAGTTGATCTTCATTATTCTACAGTTAGTATACTGTGGAATAATACCATATTATATATTATACATGCTGTGTGTATGTGTATTCTGTGATTCCCAGCTTCTGTATTACTTTCATATGCTCACTATAGCAGCAGCAATATTGAAGGGAATGGAGGATCCAGCCAGGGTGTCTTCTGGGAAACAAAGGATGGCCATCACGGTATTAAAAACTAACCTCCATTTTGAAGGTATAAAACGGCAATTTTTGACAGACAGTAATTGTTTGCACAGTCCTTTCATCACTTCATGATAACTATATTTAGATACTAATATATATATATATATAATATGATGCACTAGCGCGCCATCTGTTATCAAAATTCAAAACTATTTTAAAGGCGTAAGATTCTTTTTGAAATTAAACATTGCAGTAAGGGCAGTAGAAATTGTTTAATTTCAAAAATAATCTTACGCCTTTAAAATAGTTTTGAAATATATATATATATATTGAAGAATTTTGAATTTTTAAATTTAATTTTTTCACAAGTAGTTCCCGAGTGAAATATGGACACTCGCTAGTGTTATTTTATTGTTGTTTCTAAAGATAATACGAATTCCAATGGAAGGGACTGTAGGGGTGCAGCTTTCATTATGGTACCAGGCACACTTTGGTGAAAGTCTGACTTTGTTTGTAATTTGAGGCCGTTCCTAACATGGAAGCCTTTGCTGCCGACTCTAACATGAACACAGACACAGCTCCTCCGTATCCCTTGAGAAGACCCTTGCTGAGGTTTATCAACCGGGTCATTTGAACTCAGGGTTTTTAAAGAGGTTTTTCTCCTCTTCTAACAAGGCTGCAGTTGGTCCGTTACTGCTTTTGTTAGAGTTATTCTGCTTGTTTCACAGCTGGCCTTCATATCTGAAAGTCGTTCCCCTATCTGCCACCTGGGGACACACACCGTAGCAGTCAGCTCTGCCGAGAGAGTGTTATTTTAAATGAAGTTATAAAAAAGGAGAATCACATATGCAATGTTGAGGTAAAAATAGAGACATGAGTCAATGTTGTTTTTGTCCTCTTCATAAATAAAATAAGTTAAAAGGCGATTCATACTCTTTCTTTTCTGTTGCTTAGTGTTCTATCTAAAATTCATGTAACAGTTCACAACATACCGCAGAGCTTTTATACCCAGCCCTACATCATTGTTTGTGAATTTATGGTCCTTAATAACCATGAGTTGTAAACAAATTTTTGTTGCCTAAAACGATCATCTGCCATGGCACTAATTGATTTAAGACCTATTTATTGGATGTAAAGCCAAAATATTAACGTCCCTAGAATTTATTTATGTTTCTTAAATTGTGTTTTATAAACCAATATTTATACTGAGTGTAAATAAGACCACATGGTCTCATCATACTTCCTCCTTCAATGTCTTCCTCTACTGAGGGTGGGCCACGTGGTCTCTCCATACATCCTCCTTCAATGTCTTCCTCTACTGAGTGTGGGCCACGTGGTCTCTCCATACTTCCTCCTTCAATGTCTTACTCTACTGAGGGTAGGCCACGTGGTCTCTCCATATTTTCTCTTTCAATGTCTTCCTCTACTGAGGGTGGGCCACGTGGTCTCTTCACACTTTCTCCTTCAATGTCTTCCTCTACTGAGGGTGGGCCCCATGGTCTCTCGATATTTCCTCCTTCATTGTCTTCCTCTACTGAGGGTGGGTCACATGGTCTCTCCATACTTATTCCTTCAATGCCTTCCTCTACTGAGGATGGGCCACATGCTCTCTCCATACTTTCTCCTTCAATGCCTTTCTCTACTGAGGGTGGGCCACATGGTTTCTTAATACTTCCTCCTTCAATGCCTTCCTCTACTGAGGGTGGGCCACATGGTCTCTCCATACTTTCTCCTTCAATGTCTTCCTCTACTTAGGGTGGGCCACAAGGTCTCTCCATACTTCCTTCTTCAAAGCCTTCCTCTACTGAGGGTGGGCCACATGGTCTCTCCATACTTCCTCCTTCAATGCCTTCCTCTACTGAGGGTGGGCCAAATGGTCTCTCCATACTTTCTCCTTCAATGTCTTTCTCTACTGAGGGTGGACCAAATGGTCTCTCCATACTTTCTCCTTCAATGTCTTCCTCTACTGAGGGTGGGTCACATGGTCTCTACATACTTTATCCTTCAATGTCTTCCTCTACTGAGGTGGGCCACATGGTCTCTCCATACTTCCTCCTTCAATGCCTTCCTCTACTGAGGGTGGGTCACATGGTCTCTCCATCCTTCTCCTTCAATCTCTTCCTCTACTGAGGGTGGGCCACATGGTCTCTCCATACTTTCTCCTTCTATGTCTTCCTCTACTGAGGGTGGGCCACGTGGTCTCTCCATACTTCCTCCTTCAATGTCTTCCTCTACTGAGGGTGGGCCACGTGGTCTCTCCATACTTCCTCCTTCAATGTCTTCCTCTACTGAGGGTGGGCCACATGGACTCTCCATACTTCCTCCTTCAATGTCTTCCTCTACTGAGGTGGGCCACATGGGCTCTCCATTTTTCCTCCTTCAATTTCTTCCTCTACCGAGGGTGGGCCACATGGACACTCCATACTTCCTCCTTCAATTCTTCCTCTACTGAAGGTGGGCCAAATGGTCTCTCCATACTTCCTCCTTCAATGTCTTCCTTTACTGAGGGTGGGTCACATGGACTCTCCATACTTCCTCCTTCAATGTCTTCCTCTACTGAGGGTGGGCTACGGGGTCTCTCCATACTTCCTCCTCAATGTCTTCCTCTACTGAGGGTGGGCCACATGGTATCTCCATATCTCCTCCTTCAATGCCTTCCTCTACTAAGGGTGGGCCATATGGTGTCTCCATACTTTCTCCTTCAATGTCTTCCTCTACTGAGGGTGGGCCACATGGTCTCTCCATATCTCGTCCTTCAATGTCTTCCTCTACTAAGGGTGGGCCATATGGTCTCTCCATACTTTCTCCTTCAAAGTCTTCCTCTACTGAGGGTGGCCCACGTGGTCTCTCCATACTTTCTCCTTCAATGTCTTCCTCTCCTGAGGGTCGGCCACATGGTCTCTCCATACTCTCTCCTTCAATGTCTTTCTCTACTGAGGGTGGGTCACATGGTCTCTCCATACTTTCTACTTCAATGTCTTCCTCTACTGAGGGTGGGCCACATGGTCTCTCCATATCTCCTTCTTCAAATTCTTCTTCTACTGAGGGTGGGCCACGTGGTCTCTCCATACTTTCTCCTTCAATGTCTTCCTCTACTGAGGGTGGGCTATGTGGTCTCTCCATACTTCCTCCTCAATGTCTTACTCTACTGAGGGTGGGCTACGTGGTCTCTCCATACTTCCTCCTCAATGTCTTCCTCTACTGAGGGTGGGCCACATGGTATCTCCATATCTCCTCCTTCAATGCCTTCCTCTACTGAGGGTGGGCCACATGGTTTCTTCATACTTCCTCCTTCAATGCCTTCCTCTACTGAGGGTGGGCCACATGGTCTCTCCATACTTTCTCCTTCAATGTCTTCCTCTACTTAGGGTGGGCCACAAGGTCTCTCCATACTTCCTTCTTCAATGCCTTCCTCTACTGAGGGTGGGCCACATGGTCTCTCCATACTTCCTCCTTCAATGCCTTCCTCTACTGAGGGTGGGCCAAATGGTCTCTCCATACTTTCTCCTTCAATGTCTTTCTCTACTGAGGGTTGACCAAATGGTCTCTCCATACTTTCTCCTTCAATGTCTTCCTCTACTGAGGGTGGGTCACATGGTCTCTACATACTTTATCCTTCAATGTCTTCCTCTACTGAAGGTGGGCCACATGGTCTCTCCATACTTCCTCCTTCAATGCCTTCCTCTACTGAGGGTGGGTCACATGGTCTCTCCATCCTTCTCCTTCAATGTCTATCTCTACTGAGGGTGGGCCACATGGTCTCTCCATACTTTCTCCTTCTATGTCTTCCTCTACTGAGGGTGGGCCACGTGGTCTCTCCATACTTCCTCCTTCAATGTCTTCCTCTACTGAGGGTGGGCCACATGGACTCTCCATACTTTCTCCTTCAATGTCTTCCTCTACTGAAGGTGGGCCACATGGACTCTCCATTTTTCCTCCTTCAATTTCTTCCTCTACTGAGGGTGGGCCACATGGACTGTCCATACTTCCTCCTTCAATTCTTCCTCTACTGAAGGTGGGCCACATGGTCTCTCCATACTTCCTCCTTCAATGTCTTCCTTTACTGAGGGTGGGCAACATGGACTCTCCATACTTCCTCCTTCAATGTCTTCCTCTACTGAGTGTGGGCTACGTGGCCTCTCCATACTTCCTCCTCAATGTCTTCCTCTACTGAGGGTGGGCCACATGGTATCTCCATATCTCCTCCTTCAATGCCTTCCTCTACTAAGGGTGGGCCATATGGTCTCTCCATACTTTCTCCTTCAATGTCTTCCTCTACTGAGGGTGGGCCACATGGTCTCTCCATATCTCGTCCTTCAATGACTTCCTCTACTAAGGGTGGGCCATATGGTCTCTCCATACTTTCTCCTTCAAAGTCTTCCTCTACTGAGGGTGGGCCACGTGGTCTCTCCATATTTTCTCCTTCAATGTCTTCCTCTCCTGAGGGTCGGCCACAAGGTCTCTCCATACTCTCTCCTTCAATGTCTTTCTCTACTGAGGGTGGGCCACATGGTCTCTCCATACTTCCTCCTCAATGTCTTCCTCTACTGAGGGTGGGCCTCATGGTATCTCCATATCTCCTCCTTCAATGCCTTTCTCTACTAAGGGTGGGCCACATGGTCTCTCCATATCTCCTCCTTCAATGCCTTCCTCTACTGAGGGTGGGCCACATGATCTCTCCATACTCTTTCCTTCAATGCCTTCCTCTACTGAGGGTGGGACACATGATCTCTCCATACTTTCTCTTTCAATGCCTTCCTCTACTGAGGGTGGACCACATGGTCACTCCATACTTCCTCCTTCAATGTCTTCTTCTACTGAGGGTGGGCCACGTGGTCTCTCCATACTTTCTCCTTCAATGACTTCCTCTACTGAAGGTGGGCCACATGGTCTTTCCATACTTTCTCCTTCAATGTCTTCCACTACTGAGGGTGGGCCACATGGTCTCTCAATACTTTCTCCTTCAATGTCTTCCTCTACTGAAGGTGGGCCACATGGTCTTTCCATACTTTCTCCTTCAATGTCTTCCACTACTGAGGGTGGGCCACATGGTCTCTCAATACTTTCTCCTTCAATGTCTTCCTTTACTGAGGGGGGGCCACATGGTCTCTCCAAATCTCCTCCTCCTTCAATGTCTTCCTCTACTAAGGGTGGGCCACATGGTCTCTCAATATCTCCCTCCTTCAATGCCTTCCGCTACTGAGGGTGAGACACATGGTCTCTCCATACTTCCACCGCCATCCTCTTCAACTCCTTGTGTCGTCCAATCCATTTTTTAGATCTCAGTGTATCCCTGTCGTCTCCTTCCCCTGGAGCTCAATAATTTATTAGGTTTTCGTATTAAATTCATTGTATGTTGATATTACCTAACACTATTATTTTTGTTACCAATTATATAAAATAATTGTATTAATTTTTTTAGTTATTATGCCAATATAATATTTATAAATATATTGTCATGTTAATATAAGATATTATGGAATATATAAGTAGAAATATAAAAAAGATTTCTCTATTAAATAAGACAGGGCTACCTCTTTTTTTTTATTTAAAAGAGGGAGCACACATTGGAAGATGACAATTGAAAAAAAGGCCAATTGCCATCCAACTAGGAATAGGTCCGAGATGACCGCAGCCTCCAAAGTCTTCTTATTACAATTTCATTTAAGATAGCCACCAATGTTCTTAAAGATTTATTTCCTTATTTAAAATTATATCGATAAGTTTTGAACATAATATTTTTATACTCATATAGAAATCTTTTTAATTTTTTAATAGTATGTCAAATGAAATTTTTCCGTTTTCAATACAGAACTTAACACTTCTAATATGTGGTACATTGAAGCATTGTGACAACCAAACGTCTTAATTTTTGTTAACTCAGTTTTTATTCTGCACAAGAAATCTCTTACAATTTCAATAATTATTTAGATTCAAAACACTTAACAGTATGTCTTTTATGTATTTAGGAAAGAAAGATTAAGACAGAAGGTGATATAGAAGAACATATTCCCGACTTATTTTTATAATGCGATTTTTATTGGATCAGTTTAATTAGATTTCTCAGTGCTCTGAATTGAGTCCTCGGGCTCCTCAACCACAATCTCGGGGACGTAGTCCTTGGGCTTGCAGGTCGTGTTATGGTTGATGATCTCCTGCCGCACACACACTTGTCAACTTCAGAAAGAAAGGCTGCACATCTTACCTTTTCAAATGGGGGAGTTTCATTTAATTTTTTTTTTGTTGTTAACACTAATAAAGTTGTTGTTGTGTCCATTGAAGATCCTCTGATGTTTTCCTACATTTCATTCACAGCAATAATTTCTATCTTAGGTTGAAAAATGGGTGCCATTGCTACATTAGTCACTTTGGATTAGAATTTGATCGAATATTTCAAGGGTCCAGGGGGACTGCAGGCAGGAGTGGTCAAACATCTCCCTCCTATTAATAAGGTTAGACAGATTGATCAGTTTCAAGTTTTACTAATATTAAATCCAGATTATGGCAACAAAAGCTGTTCTTCCTTTAGGGATGGCATTGCTACACATTGAAGAAATTTGAAGGTTGGCTCCAAATCTATCGCAGCCATAATTTTTTTTCAAATTAGAGAGCCGTACAACATTTATAAACTATTTTGATGAAGAAGGAAGGAATGACAACAACCAACCTAGTTTGTAAAATGGAAAGCAAGATAAGCTAAGGCATAGTACACCATCTTCCACCTAGGTTAGAATTCCCAATAGGAATTTCTTATATATTACTAAAAAGTGTAAGAATGTAGCAAATTCTATTGGTCTCCTAAAATATCCTTCTACCTAAAGAATCATTCTATTCAAAGCTCACCCCACTAATGACTTCACACCATTTTTAAACTTTCTCCAGTTGAACTTTTCCATTCTATCATTTGTCTCTCTTACATTCTCGACTCCGCTAGAAAATAAAAGAACATTCTGCTCTTGTCAAAAATTCTATCGACATTCCTCAGACTCCATCTTTCATGCCCAACCCATAAAAATAGGATCGGCGCTACTATCGACTCCACGCCGCCTCGCCATCCTCTTTCTAAACTTTCTACACCAAATACATGCTTTGTGATTCTAATATTTCCTAGGATTCCTTCTTATTCTATGCTCAGAGATCTGGTTGTGTTTGTGTGATATTGCCTTCGAAAAGCCTTTAAAAAATAACAATCAGAACTTTAGGGTATTTTCTTTTATTTCTCAAATTGTAGAGAAAGGATGAATATTATCGGAACACTTGAAAAGAATCATTGAAAAATACTGCGATATTGATATTTTCCAATATCAAAATATGCAACACCAACCAAGGATAATTTCAATTTCTATGCTCTCTTGGTTAAAATTCTTCCTCACCTAAAATTTCTCTAACATAAATAATTCCTTTTTCAGTCTTCGAAGTGCTAACAAACTCAATAGGACATAACATAGCACCTTTATTAGAAACTGATTATCTTGAAGTTTTCAAACACTCCAGGTTCTTAACGTGGTTTTCCAGAGTTCTTATATACACAATGTATCGACATACAGATTCTCCATATCTGACCATCTTTATTATCACATTCTCCAATAACCACCCCGAACCTCTGAATTCTTCCCTGCGAATTTATAAATAAACTTTTTTTTTACAATGGGGGGGGGGGGGGAGAAATCTATAGATATCATTTCTGATAAGAGATAAAATATTCTTTATTGAAAAGGTACAAGCTTGGCGAGTTTTCGGACGATAGTGTCTTTGAACAAGCTGTAATACGAATACCTGTTGGAAAACGTTATTGCCCAATAAAGCTCGCTCAGCTTATACCTTTTGATGAAAAAGGAGAAGGGGGTGCAGTAACAAGTTTTTTGAAAAAACCTGGGCTCAGCTGGCCCGGCTGATAATACCCTGCAAGGGCTCCTGATTCAGAGATATAGAATGAGCAGCGTTTGTACTCCATGTTAGGAGCGGCTGCACATGGCATCTGTTCCTCATGTCAGAGACGGTCATTTCTTTTGGAGCTGTATCGGCCTGCCATTGAATAGTGCTCCTAGTCTTAATGACAAAGGCAGACGCTTTCTACTCTCACCCAGTCATGACGGTTGTCAAATCTCTCCGCTATGCTTAATCGGCCGTCGCGCAGTGTATTGATTCATACATTGATGAGCTCTACTCATTCTCAGCAGACACCATCAAAAGTCTCAATCTCTACAAGCTTGATACCCTAATATTATTGAATGGGGATAGAAAGAAAAAAAAACATTTTCAATTGATAAATTCGTCGCGTTAGCTTGTGTCTCTATTTTTATATAAACTAGCGGAAGTTCCCGGCTTCACCCGGGTTTTTACCCGAGTAAAGGCTTATCTAACGAATCTCTCGATAAAGTGAACATTTTTTCCCGGTCCTTTCAAGTATTAGTTACGAGCGGAAAAATACGTCCAGGGTAGCCGAGTGGACAAGGCACCTGCCCGGTAAGCAGAAGGGTGTGGGTTCGATTCCCGCCCCTGGACACTTTTTATTTTTCCGTTCGCCATTACTCTTCATGTTTCACCTTTCCGTACTTCATCCTTAAAGTTAGAAATGTCGCTATTTCTCTTTGAAGATAAATTTCGATTTTTATAAAAGAAACATTCGCGGTATAATTGCTATTTTCGTTTTACAATCATCAGCCGCGTTATATTGTATTTTATATATTAATTGGTTCCCTCGGTAATTAGAAGTTAAAGGAATAGTATCTTGCCTTGGAATTGTATCATTATTCTTGTATGGATGTACCCGGCTTCGCCCGGGTTATACCCGAGTAAAGGTTTGTCTAACGAATCTCTCGATAAAGTGAACATTTTTTCCCGGTCCCTTTAAAAGTACTCGATAAGTTTAATAAAATCAATATTAATTGGTTCCCTCGGTAATTGGAAGTTAAAGGAATAGTATCTTGCCTATGAATTGTATCATTATTCTTGTATCAAATAAATTGCCGTGACATCCTGAATTTTGTCTTTCCTAATTTTCTACATTACAAAATCATCGTATCATCATGATAATATTTAGAGTAGATTGTTGAATTATAACAGATAAATTAGAATATTTATCTTGATTATTTTCAGGCGAAAAGTTATTTCAAAAATTTCATTTGCTAGAAACCTTCCCAGTACTATACTAAATAACTTCCCAAAGTTTCATGGCGTTCCAATGAGTGGTTTGGTCAGGCATAAAGAACAGACAGACACACACACACACATACATTCATTTTTATATATATAGATAAACGTACTTACACCTAATTGGAAATATTATAAATCCTTCTCTAACCAAGACGACAGACACCTCCAGATAGTGATAGATGGCTAATAATGCTAAGATCCAAACTTACCCCCGTTTCTATGGATTATCTGGTCTGGGAGGCACTTCAGGTCCCCGGGACATGGGCAGGTCAACGGGGCGAGTCCCTTTCCCTGGCTGACGTAATCGCAGACATCACCTGAAACACCAAAACTTTATCTACTAGTCCGCTCTAAACACGCAGAGAGAAGGTGCATAGGTGAAAGAGAGACATTTTAAAAAGTGGAAAATCTCCAAAAACTATCCAATCAAGTCTAATATTTTTAAAATTATGTGAGTTGGCCAAGATGTATCTATGTGTGTGGATGACTACCTTTTTTAAATCGAACTTGAATAAAAATGCAAGTCAATTACATCATGATTATATCTTAAACAAACTAAGACCAAATTTCATGGCAGATGAATTGGCAAAGGAAGCCAGAAAGCTGAGCCAAAGGAAAGAACAAATGTCAGTTTTGACGCTGATGCTTTGGCAAAATACAAGATAATTAAACAAAAATAAGAAAAGATCAGATATGTGAAATAAACTCTGAGAGAAAACTGACAAAAACTATAATAAGACTTAGAACAAAACACTCTAAAGGAATGACAATACATCCAGATGGCATAAGAACCTATAGGACATGCAACAACTGTTCTGGTGTGGAATTAACCCCTACTCACATTTTCTCATACCCAGCAATGGCCGCAGCCTTGCAGAAAATTGACATAGACCTAGAGCAGCAGCTTTACACACCCGAATAGTGGACATTCCTGCTGCTGTAATAGAGATGCATGGAGACATCTGAAGTTCTTCATTGGACACGACAACAACACCAACCAAATTTCATTGTAATTTTATAAAATTACATTCCCAGGACACCTGTATGGTGGATGCAGCTTGGCGACTGTTTTAACTATAAGTTCATGTCTACAGCAATGTGTTTTGATTCATTAAAAACTAGATTGTTTATCTAAGGTGCTAGTAAATAGCACCCTAGTATTTGTGCAAGGTGAAATTATTTCTGAAATCACTATTCAATAGCTTTCTGTCGGCCTATTTAGAAATTCGTGCTGTTGGGAGCCATCGTGACCCTAAATTTATTCGAATCCAAAAGTTATACAGAACTGAGCTCCACACACTACGTTTACCTACATCTGAGCAGTACAATGCTAAAAAAACGAATCTTTGCAAATATCGTTTCCGTGTTTTAAATAACATCAGCGAATTGTACATACCCCGTAGATACACACTGTTACATGGAGATCTAAATTGTCGCAAACAAGGCTTATTGGCTATAGTAAAATGTAGATATATCTGTATAAAAATCTCAATAACTTTATCTTTTCACTTTTTTATCTCAGTAATATCTTATACAAGAGGTCCTAATAAATGCTTTGTGTATTTGTATGTAGAGTTTTATCGTAATTTGTTTTAAATAAACAAATGTTTATTAAGTGATATCAGTTTTAGAAATAAATTTAGTTAGACAAATATTATTGAAAATTTGGAGAAGGCAAAAACTTTAAGGAATTTTTAAAATCATGATAGTGTCAAAATATTTTGATCCTCATTCGAAATATTGAGCTTATATACCAGGTCTATTAGTATGAAACGCGAAAATGGGCGCCAGAGACCGCTGTGCAACTTTATTTGAGCTGACGGTGGGGCTGTTGTAGGCGTTTTGTTCTTTGACTCACGTGGCATCAGCATGCGTGCAGTTTTAGAAAAATTCAAATCGTAAAAAAATTCTGGAGCCCGTGGAAAATGGCGATTTCCGAACCAAAAAGTGCCCATTTGCGGGAAGTTTCGTTGTTCGCCTTCAACTGAAAGAAAAGTGCCACTGAAGCCCACCGAATGCTCGAGGAAGTTTACAGCGACCACGCTCTAAGCGAATCGCAGTGTTACAGGTGGTTTAAAAAATTCCAAAGTGGCGATTTTGAACTTGATAATGAACCACATGGAAAACCGCCCCAAAGGTTCGAGGACGCTGAACTGCGAGCTTTGTTGGATGAGGACAGTACCCAAATGCAGGAGAAACTCGCTAAACAGCTCCAGGTGTCTCAAGGTGCTGTTTCTCTACGTTTAAATAGCCTCGGAATGACCCAAAAGCTTTCCAGATGGGTCCCCCACGAGTTGAGCGAAAGGCAGCAATAACGGCGTCTGGTAACTTGCGAAGGGCTGCTCGCCAGGCATGAAAAGAAGTCATTTTTGCACCGAATCGTAACTTCTGATAAGAAATGGATCCACTTCAGCAATCCTACGCGCCATAAGTCGTGGGGCCTGCCCGGCCAATTTCCAAAACAGACGTTTAGGCCCAATCGCTTCGGAAAAAAGGCAATGCTTTGCATATGGTGGGACCAGACCAGCGTAGTATATTTCGAGCTCCTGAAACCTGGCAAAATGGTCAATACTAGTCGATACGAACAACAAATGCACAGTTTGAGAGAGGCGTTGAATGAAAAAAGACCGGAATGGCGTGAATAGCACAACAACCTGATACTGCAGCATGACAACGCTCCAGCCCACAACGCTACGGTGGTCAAAAACACCATAAAAGACTTGGGCTGGGAACTCTAACCCCACCCGCCATACTCACCAGACTTAGCGCCGTCGAACTACCACCTTTTCACATCTTTAGGACACGCCCTAAAAAAACAGGAATTTTCGAACTCAAACATACTGCGAAAATGACTTGTTGACTTGTTCAACTCAAAAGGAATAGAAATTTCCAGACAACGAATTCGAAAATTGCCTGAAAAGTGGTACAAGTGTATAGCTAATCAGGGCAGTTACTTTGAATAAAAAATATTTTGTTGTATGGAATTGGCGAACTTTTGAATTCACTGAAAATTTTCGCGTTTCATACTAAATATCAGACCGTTCAAATCGTAAACCCAGCATTCCTTAGTATTTTACCCTCTACCCTTCTTCCCCGAATACAAAAAAACAATAGCAACTAATTCACATAAAAGATTAAAGAGACAATGGGAGAAATTTTCCATGTAACATAATTTTAAAATTAATACTTTGTGCATTCGGCTTATTCTGATTGAGTGTGAGGGAAAGTTAAAATAAATTTCATTATTTTAGCGAATATTTCTTTATTTAGCGGTATCACTATTTCATTATTGAAAATACTGAGATAATAATCATAAAATGAACAGAGATGGTCGATTTAAAGACGTTTTACCTACCTGCTTGAGGAATCTTCGAGCAGTGTTTAGAACTGAAAGTAAATTTCTTGATGCAGCATTCGTCGTCCTCGCAATCTTCATTCTTCTTGCAATGCTTGTCGCTCATTAACCCCTGGAGAAACAAACCAAGTGTTAGGGCAAAATGTATGATTACGTGAAGACAAGACATTTTGATTCCGTATAAAAATGCATTTCTAAAGAGAGCGTGCAAGCATTCGGCCTTCAATGCAGAGAGTGGGGCCTTAAACATTCATTTCAATATAAATTCTTTTTATTTTACCTCTCCCAAATATACTCGTGATGCATATAATCATGGCCACCCACATGCATACCAACATTATGAAGGCAACAATTGACTTCTTTTTTTCACCCCAATGCTGTCTAATCAGTCTTATGCACTGGGTACAACGCATCCTAAGTGAGTGGATACGTAGGAATACACTTCACTACACTTCTATGCGGAGTGTCAGATTGGGGTCGTGTCGCTTCCTCCAAGAGAGGTGTCCATCAGCTCTGAAGCATCCACTACACGTTTGTGAAGCATATATTAAAAAGGCGCTCTTGTACCCCAACCATTCCAGCCATATAAACAAATACAAAATATTCTTCACGAAGGGGTCATTCACCCATCATCAATCCCATGGTGTGGGCATTTCCAATCATATTAGTTGGGAAAAATAATAACAGTTGGAGGTATTGCATCTTCTACAAGAAACTCAATGATATAACTGTGAAGAATGTTTATTCGATCCCCAGAATCGATGATGTCATGGATACCCTTCAAGGGTCGAAATACTTCTCAGCAATTCATATAAACCAGGGCACTGGGAAGTTGAAATCGAAGGAGGAAATAAAAAGAAAACAGCTTTCACAGCATGCCACAGTTTCTATTAATTCAATGTTATGTCGTTTGGATTGTGTAATGCTCCAGCCATGTTTGAACAACTTATGGATAACATTCTCGAAAGTCTGAAATAGAAAATATGTCTATGCCTTTTAGATAACGTCATTATATACAGTCTCATAATTTTAAAACTCATATCGAAAGTCTGGATGCAGTTTTCAAATGTTTCTGTGAATCCAACCTAAAATTAGATGAGAAAAAAATCAGAATTGCCTTTGAAGACCTAGATAAACTGGGCCACATAACAAGCCAACATTGAATAAAGATTTCAGAAAGAATTATTGAGGTATTTAAGATTTCTTCAAAGCCTAATAAAAAATAAAAGAGATTCAATAATTTAAAAGACTTTGTTCTTACTACAGAAAATTTAGTATAAAATGTTCTACAACTTAGTCGACTTGCTAAGTACAACCTACTAAACTCAAAATAAAAAAACACCACATTTGTGTGGATCAAAGAACAAGAGAATGCATTTCATACTCTGAATATGGCTCTATTGAATCTGTCTGTCCTAGCACAATTTGACTCTCAATCCCCCAACTGTATTCACACAGATGTGTCAAACTTCAGATTAGGTGTAGTCCTAGTGCAAAAGACTGATGGAGAAAAAAGGTAGGGTCGTTTATTAGTAAAACCTTAACTAAATCAGGACTTAATTATTCAGCCGCAGAGAAAGAAGGTTTTAGCAATGGGGAGGGTTGAACAATATCTAAAATACAACCTTTTCTTTGTCAAAAGGCCTTTTCTTAGTCCCAAAAACTTGAGAGACCCTACTGGTAGACTAGCTAGATGGGCTCTAAAAATCCAAGAAGTGATACAAAAATCTGGGGAGAATAATTTAGACGTCGACCGCCTATAAAGAGAATCTTTGCCAGAAACCAAACCTGAAGATTATTGTGATAAAATGCTTATCATGCAGATATATATAGAGGAGGACGAGTTTACCGAATATGTTAGAAAGAGCCTTAGGCGAAATGATGGCATAAATTCTCCAATAACCCAAAATTTTAAAGAAGATGATGAAGGTATTTATAAAAATTACTCAAACGATAATCCTTAAATATTGATTGTGCCACAAAGCAGAAAAGAGGAGGTTATTGAGGAATATCATGGCCATATCCTCTGTGGCTACCAAGAAATTGTTGAAAAGAACTATATACCAAATAGAAACAAAATTTATCGGCCCTCCATGCAAAAAGATGTTTCAAACTATGTAATGACATTCTTTGTGGACGTCTTTAGTGCATTTGTGACAACAAAAATGGCTGATACTCACGAACAACGTTCGCTACAAAGTTTCGTTTTATTACTCAACAAGAACGCAGACAAAACTGTTGTGATCATGCAAACAGAGCATGCACCGAAAATGTTCATAATAAAACTTAAAAGTACGAACGATTGTTAGGTTGAGACATGGGCAGAAGACGCTGAAGATCAGCCCCGTTCCAGTCGTTCTTCATGACAACATTGGCAAACCCGTAATCTCATCAATGAATACATTTTGGAAATTTTGACCATTGATTTTGTAAATTCAAGAGTTTCAACAAAGTTTGCACCAGACTTCTTAACGAGAATCGAAATGTCACGTTCGAACCTGAATACCTTCATCCACATAACCTATTGTTTAGATTCAGCCCCCGCGGACTTGTTCCCTAGCTTGGAAGAATTTCATTGGAATGACGTCGTCGATGTGAATCTTCCTGTACGACGGCTGTATCTGAATGAGAAATGCTCTTCCAATACTAAAGTGAATGTTTAGACAAGTATATTAGCGTAAATGGAGGGTACTTTGAAGGATACTAGGGTTCTAAAATTTGGGTTATTTTTGGGTTTCCTCGTATATAATTCAGTGAATATTTATACTTTCTAACGTTTCCCTCTCCAATTTTACCGAAGCTTCTAGCTAGTTCTAGCAAGGTTCTAGCTACTCTAGCGTACTCCACTCACCTCCGCGGCCACCACAGCAGCCAAGCTGAGAACTACGAGTGCAACCTTCATGATGCTTGGATGTTGTTTACGAATCGTTCAAACCACCAAGCTTATAAAGCACTTATCTTCAGCATGGCTTATCTATCATATCGCTTTCCCATCCTCCTTCCTATCTGTCTTCCATGGAATATTTCACGGTATTGCACTTCGATTGTAATATTTTCTGATATCAATTGGTTTCAGAATGTTATTTTTAGGTTCCTTGTTGGGCAAGGAAATTTCCTAGTAGAAAATATATTGATACGAAAAAAAAAAATAAAATATATATGCTGTAAACATCTCAAAATTATTATTATCATATTTAATTTTTCATAGAACTTTATTCCAATAATCATGATCACTTAGAATTGTTTACAGGTGAACTTTGTAAAAAGGAGACGTTCGTTAAAAATAAAAAACTAACGAGACATACATTCTTGATTTTTTATTTCCTTTACATTAAAAATAGCTATAAAAGAAAAACTTACATACATCCGCTACATTATATTTAAATTATTTTTCATGACAATAAAACGTTTGGAACAAACAGCATTCAGGTCTCGAAAGAGGCTCTGTCCTAAACTGATGGATGAAGCCCACCTTCCTCTATGTCTGGACTCATCCGACTTCCCTATTTATATAAAATGTTTGAAAGTATAAAACTTGGTACAAGCTCTTAATTATGTCATATGTGGCTCTTGTAGACTTCATGTTATGTATATTCATGATATATAATTCATATATTTTCATATGATTCATAATTTAAAAAAAGGTCAGGTGTTGGCATTAAAATAAAAAAGGCTTATCCTTACCATTATTTTTTTAACATGTTAAGCATTTTCACGCAAGTTTGGGCTTAAATCCCCATTTCCTAATTTCTAAGGAAGCCTCTGGGATCAAAACATTTTTGGTCGCAGTGATACAGCCTGCTCCACGCTGACGGGAGGCCAACAGCCCGAAATTCGTGGATGGCTTTAATCGATTTATAAAAAAAATAGGATGACCAAATATCTGGTAACAGGCTAAATTAAATAATGTAATACAAATATCTGTTGAAAGACCTTATTATCCGAAAGGTCGCCAAATTTATACCGTTTCAATGAAGAAGCTTTTATATCTTATTAGCCGAGTGACCCGGGCAATGCCGGTTTTACCCAATTAGATATTTTTATTCAAATACTATGTTTTACGATTATAAATCGGCGCCGTGAATGTCACTCTCGAGAAACGCCCTGTTTCAAACTTTGTTTGTTTTCAAACTATAAAAAAAGATGTGGTCAGGAATTGAATAATTTCCATATTTCCTTTAAATTTTTATAATCAAATTTTATTATAATTTCAGACTAGGTTGAAGTAAAATATCTTGTACACTTTCTCAAACAAACTAACAATGCAAGTTTACAAAATTTCAGATTCTTCGGCGATCAAAATGGACTAGTTTTCATATTTCCTTTTAAAATTTTTACAATAATTTTTAATATACTTCTAGACTACATAAGACGTCTCGGTATTGTACACTCTCTTAAAGCAATTAACGAGAGAGAGAGATGAAAAAGTATTAAATCTAAGAATTCTAGGTAACCATGGTGGCCATAAATAGAATTTATTTATTTCCTTCCAATCAACGAAAATAGACGCAGCAGTTTCTGTAGCGTAATGGGCAGCTGCCTACTATGATCAATGGATGTTCAACCTTCCGAGCAGAACTAGTGGTTATTCTTTGCGCGATTAAATATTTCTATATTTTTGTCTACATTCGAACTTTTGAATTGTCTCATACAACCAATTGTCTCTTTCTCCTCTAGGCAGTGCTCGGTGTGAAGAACCCACCATCTCTGCGGAAATCATCTTTAATCTACATTGTACCCTTGATGTACAACTCCACTGGATTAAAAGTCACAGTGTCATTCCGGGAAATGAAAAAAAAAAATACAAACAGCTAAACCTGCTGCTCATTTTAATTTACCCTTGTCTCTGATAATCCTTCAACAAAAGGTTTCCCGCAATAAAAGAACTCAGGGCATACAGAATCTAACACAAAAGTTTAAATTTAAAAGGAGGATCATCGGTAGATAACAATTGGAAAAAAGGGCAATTCCCATCCAGCTAGGGTTAGGATCCCGTGGGGGCCGCAGTCTTTTTGTTCTAATTCTAATTATATTTAGGCTCGCCACCATTGTCTTTAAAGATTTATTTTATTGTTGTTAGGACACCTTGTATGCCATAATCACCTAGAACCCCACCTAACCTAACTATTTCCCACCTTTCCCCATCTAAGCTACAAACCTCTAGTGATTGTGAATTGTAGATATGGAACTGAAGCCACCTTTAGCCTTGACAGCACCAAGCCAGAGACTGAGATCCCCGTGGTTAGGCCATATGACCCATGGAGGCTCACCTGACCCCACCAACACCAAGCCAGAGTCCAAAATGGACTCAGACGCCCTTCCCTGTGGTCGAGCCACATGTCCCATGGTGGCTGACTTGAACCCAAGCCAGAGTCCAAATTGGACTCAGACGTCCCTTCCCTGTAGTCGAGCTACCTGACCTAATATGTTGACTCCACCAATACCAATCCAGACTCCAGCATGCCTATGGGCAAGCCATAAACCCATGGTGGGTGTTGAATTCACCATCTTCAGGCATAACACTAGCTCTACCACGAGCCCTGAACCTTTTCCAAGCCGAGCCCAAGATCCCCAGATACCACAATATTAATTGTGTTTTGATTTTTTATTCAATTATATTCTAATTCTTATTTATTTATTTTTTGTGAATTTTTCTTTAATGTATTTTAACATTTTTATTTTATTTTTTTTTAAGATACTTTTTTATTTTCACAGAAAGAAGAGTGATGTTAGCCTTGGGGGATCAGTCCAGCAACACTGGGGCAAAGAAGCGATTTTTAAATTAGATAGAATTTGCTTGAATATTCCAAGGGTTCAGGGGAGACTGCAGGCAGGTGTGGTTAAACATCTCCCTCCTATTAATTACGTTTGACAGACTTATCAAGTCATACCAATATTAAATCTATAAGTAAAAGAAATAAATGCGACCGAGGATACGTTTCTATATTGTGGCAATTGAACGTCATCCTCTATTTAGGGATCGCAGTGCAACCTATTAAAGATATTTTGAAGGTTGGTCTATTTCTATATATTCCTTCTCTAAAAATGTATCATAACGTTAATTTTATTCCGAATGAGACTTACAACATTTATAAGCTATTATGATGAAGGAAGGAATGACAACAACCTACCTAGTTTGTCAAATGGAAGACAAGATGATCAAAGGCATAGTAGACCATCTTCCACCTAGGTTAGAACTCTCAATAGAAATTTCTCATATATTTCTGGATATAAATAAAATAATTGAAAGTGTACGCTCGAATGTAGAAAATTCTGTCGGTATGGAAACTTGGAAGGATATCCTAAAATATTCTTCCCATTCAAGCCAGATGAAACATTTTTACACCCAAAGCTCACCCCACTAATGACTTTGTTAGAAATGTGAAATTTATAGAGTCGCTGTTTTCATCCCAAGTCGACCTTGGCACATGTACACTGAGGCGGCGCCACCATATACCATGTGACGTCACTACCTACCCCTCCTTCCCTTCCTGTTTTGCTGCTGGCTGATTACAACTGTCATTCTATCCCTCTTTTGATTTTCTCTAAACTTGTATAACCAATAAATCAATTGGCACTCTGCTTTAACGAGTCATTCGTTAATATTTCCAATAGGTTATGGGTCCTGACTACGCCCCAAATTTGAAGAAGCAAACCTAAAGTGAAACTGCTAAGCCTAACTCGTGCAAAATATGACGCACCTTGAGAATCAAGTCCGATAGTTCAAAGGCGAAAACTTCTCCCTTTGGAAATTTCAGTTCCGACTACTATTAGAGCAAAATCAACTTTTGGATATCGTGGACGGCAAAGAAATCAAACCAGAGGTAAGTGACGCTACCTCTGCTATACAGGATGCATGGCACGCCAAAGATATCAAAGCCCGAATGCTTATATCACAGGCACTTGAATTAAGATTTCTAGAACCTTTGATGTCCTGTAAAACTGCCGCTCAAATGTGGACAAGGCTCATGTCCATCCACGAACAGAGATCAGAGATCGCAATTGGCATGTTGTGGCAACAATTTTTTGACGCCCGAATGTCGTCATCAGAGGATGTCAGCAGCTATATCGCCAAGATTGAAAATCTTAGTGCAAGAATTCAGGATGCAGGAGGAACGATTACAGATGACCAGAAAGTGGCAAAGATAATAAACTCTCTTCCTTCGAGCATGCGGTATTTCATCCCAGCATGGGAGTCTCAAGCGCCGATTACGCAGACTCTAGAGAACTTATCAGCACGTCTTCTGATTGAAGAATGTAGAAACCAGCAGGCCGATTCCTCGCAAGGTACAGCATTCTACCAACAGACTAAACCAAGAATCAAAGAAAATAACATAAAGAAGACTGATTCAGGAAAGATATCAGAACTAAAGAAAAAGACTGAATGCCATTATTGTCACAAGATTGGTCATTGGTCACGGGAATGTCAGAAACGGATTGCCGACCAGCAGAAGAAAAACGAGAAGCGGAAGAACCAAGCAGGAGATTGTGATCATAAAGGTTTCAACGCTGATACCATCCTAAAGTGGAATGACTGCGACATATGGTGGGCAGATAGCGGAGCAAGCTGCAGCATGACCTTCCGACGTGAATGGTTCAAGTCCTTCACTCCGATCCACAACGATCATAGAATATACCTTGGAGACAATACTTCCGTCCTTGCAGAAGGTACAGGTGACATTGAAATCCTTGCCACGGTGAATGGAGAATGGATTACAACATCAATCAGGAATGTGCTCTACTCTTCGAAGCTCAAGAAAAATTTGTTCAGTCTGGGAGTATGCACTGAAAAGGGATACCGAGTAGACATCGACAAGGATGAGCTGCGCATCTACTCAAGAAAAGATCTGAAAGCAGTTGGACAACGCCAAGATGAGCTCTACAAGATGATGTTCCGAGTTACTTCATCTTCACAAGGATTTTCTGCAAAGATCAACAACCTCCAACTGTGGCACGAAAGACTAGCACACATCTCACTCACCACTATTCGAGAAATGGCCAAGAAAGGATTGATCAACGGTTTGCAACCCGAGGACATAAAAGAAGACGATTTCTTCTGTCAAGGCTGCCAAGAAGGAAAAGCTCACAGAAAGCCTAGTCATTTGTCTGAAACAAAGGAGTACAATCCTGGTGAGTTCATTCTAAGTGATATCTGCGGCATTATGCCAACACAATCAATAGGAGGATCCCTTTATTTCATTTTATTCAAAGATTATTCCAGTGGCTTTCGCCATATAGATTTCATTAGACACAAATCCGATATTTTACACAAATTGGAAAACTTTGCTAGATTCAGTAATAATCAAACAGGCAATAAAATTAAAGTGATTAGAACCGATAATGCACTAGAATATACCAGTAAAGATTTCACAAATACTTGCAGAAAGTTCGGAATAGTGCATGAATTGTCAGCTCCATATGTTCACGAACAGATAGGGCGCGTAGAACGAGACAATAGAACTATTGTCGAAGCAGCTCGATCGATGCTGTGAGCACGAAATCTTCCTGAAGAACTTTGGGCAGAAGCTTGCAATACTGCAACCTTCATTCTAAACCGAACATTCACTAAACAAGCTCCCAATACCACACCCTATGAACTCTTTTTCGGAAGAAAAGTTAGTTTATATAATCTAAAGATTTTCGGCTGTGAAGCATGGTTGCATACACCTAAAGAATGTAGAAGGAAATGGGATAAGAAATCACAAAAGATGATTTTCTTAGGGTACGATAAAACATGCACTAACTTTCGACTCTGGAACCCTTCTACTAGAAAGATTTCTATCTCTAAAGATGTTACTTTTATAACGAGACAAAACTCCAACATTACGAACTAGAGGGAGAAAACCTAATCCCAATAAACATTGACTTTAAGACGCCGGTACCACCGACCGAGGATGAATCACCTACAACGGTACAATTTCCCACACCGCCGGCATTCCACCCGATGATAACTCGATCTAAAAAGAAAGCAGATTCTTGTAACTACCATTTTGTCGATGAGCCTTCAACCTATAAAGATGCTATGGAAAGTCCAAATGCCGAAAAATGGTTGGATGCAATTTAGAAACATCAAGTAATACAAACTTTAAGATTATTGAGGCCATTTATTTTAACCAAAAAATCACAACTTATTCACATAAAAGAACAGAGAGACAATGGGATAAATTTGCCATGTAACAAAATTTAAAAATTATTAATATGCGTGGAGATGAAACAGTCCGCTACAGTATTTAATCTATCCATTTAGCTGCTGCCTTTTTATATATTATGGCATTCTGTATAGATGTAACATATTCCAAACACCGAAAAGGGATTAGAAACTATCTAAGGAATAGGTATAGCCTGGGTGCTTTATCCTTTTTTGTCCTCACAACGATGACCACTATCTTCATTAAAGCTTCAAGTATTGAATAATATTTATTATGAATATATATGTTTATCAGCATAAAGAACGTATTCAGCTTTTTGCACTTTATTGTGCGGAAAGCTCAAATCAATTTCGAAAAGTTCTTCATTTAGCGGTAGAACTATTTCACTTTAAAATTCTCAGATAATGCCTTTAAAAAAAAAAGAAATAGAGAAGGTCGATTTGAAGGCGTTTTACTTACCTTCTTTAGGAATCTTCGCGCACTGTTTAGGAAGGAAAAACAATTTTCTGATGCAGCATTCATCTTCACCGCAATCATCTTCCTTCTTGCAAGACTTGTTGCCCAGGAAACCCTGAGGAAGCAGACCAAGTGTTAGGGCAATAGTGTGATTTGGTGAAGACAAGGCAGTTCGATCTCGCATAGAAATTTATTTCTGAAGAGAGGGTGCAAGCATTCGGCCTTCAAATACAAAGAATGGGGCCTCAACCATTTATTATGGTTATTTCTAGTTTTAATCAGCATAGTTTTTATTACTATTATTATTTTAGAATATTCTATATTTATACCATTAATTTAGGGGTTATAATTCTAAAAATATATTAAATTTTTAATAATATGTGTGTGAATAATCTTTATTTGTTGTATGATTTATTGCTCTATAAAATGTGAATTTAAATAATTTCACTCTCTTTCTTTAAAACTATGTACATAAAATAGATTAAACATTTACACACAAATATCCACATAGGAAATAGCGTGTGTTTTGTAATAAATAAATAAAAAAAACATTTATTTTTTAAAAATTCTATTTAATTTTACACTCCTAAATATATTCATGATGCATATAATCATGGCCACACACAGGCATGCCAACATCAAGAACGCAACAATAAACCCCCTTTTCCGACTCACAATGCTGTCTACTAGATGTCATGCACCAGGGTACTATGCATACATGGGTGTGACAGGGATACATAGGAATACGCCTCATAGAGTATCACAGATTCATAAGATACATGACAAAAATAATTGATATTTAACGATTGTTAACACCCTAATTGGCTTGAATGCTTCGTTAAAACCATAACTTTCTGAACTTTAATTCCTTTTGTTCCGAATTGCTCAATTATTTATTGAATTTCGCATACCCTAATCTACTCTTATATCTAAAACGCGCATGTTAATAATCAGAAAATGCTTAAATTGTTTTAATACCTAATCTATAGGTAAAGTATCCTTCTATCAAGGTTAGAGACACCTTTTGAATACAATGCAAGATAAATGTTAAGAAAGAGAACAAGAATATGGAATGAGTGGGTAAAATGATGCACTCCGTTATATTTCCTATGTGTTGAACGTCCTTGTTGATGTCCTAAAGCTGGTTTAATGCTTTTAAATCCACAAGTCAATTATCTATCAAAAACATCGCATCAAATTATTGATATAATATGAAAGTTGAATTAATGAATTAATCATCTTCTATTAATAATTCTCAGTTTAATTTCTTTAAGGAATGTATTTTACTAATTTAATTCAAATATATTGAGTAAACTTTAGTTATAAAAATAAAATAGGTTTCCCAGGTCACACTGCTCCAACAATGGCCACTTTATAAAATAATAATTTTACCCTAGGTAAGATGTCTAGGAGCCTGGCAGGGCTGATTTAATCGGACTCGGCCGAGTAATGCCTAAAAAATGGAGGAGGCTGACTCGAGCGACCTGATATTGGAGCTCTGTTAGAAGAGTGGTATAGGCCTCCTGGGGAACCCGCCACTATAAACAATGGGTAACGCGCCAGCGGCAGTACCTCCTGGGTGGTGTGGAAATTATGCCTAAAATATAATTAGAGAAATAATAAATAAATACATACACAAATAAATGAACTTAAATAAAATTAAATCGTTTACAAGGTATACGATCAAATATTATTTCACAATTATATTTATGCTGTATATATAAAATATGTTCATGGACATTAAATATTGTGAAATCAAACCTTTTAGGTCTATTGACCACCACTTCCGGTATTTCTCTCGAAATAAAATTATATTAAACCAGTCTTGAGTCATTTTTCATGTTTAAATGTTCACCAATAAATTTTAGCAACTACCATACGGAAAAATTCCAAGTATATTTCTGATATATTATCAATAGTATTTTTTTTTTATCAGCAACAATTAAATCACGCACCTGTCCAATATTGAGATTCGTTGTTGACGTCAATGGCCAACCTGACCTTGAATCATCTGCGATGCTCTTACGGCCATCTTTAAAACGTTTATAACAGAAATAAACTTGCGTTCATGACAATTTTTCACCTTCATAAGTTTCATTCATTAATGCTAATGTCTCTGTGAAAAATCTTTTCAATTCTACACAAAATTTAATAATTGCTCTTTGCTCAAATGATGCCAATTCAGAAACCGACGCGAGCTAAATACTTACAACAAAAATATGCCTAAAATGAAAACTACGCATGCGCATTTACTGGCGTTGCTAAATTGAAATATAACTTAGGCTTTTTTCTTTACAGTAAAATTATTTTACATTTTTCAAAAGTTGTTTTTTATTTTATATTTTAAAAGTTCGGGAACTTTTTGATCCTACTGTGTATTGCATTTTCGATCTTCCTTTTATAGTGATACTGATGCTAGACTCTTGGAATAAGTATTTTAGATGAGCTATGGACATCAGCTTTCTGGACTGTAGAATTACATATAATAATAAATATTCACCATAATTAATCACCACTGATGAGCCAGGCCCTCCAATTAATTTTCCCATTGCAGTAAGGGTAGTAGAAATTTGTTTTATTTTCAAAAGAATTATACATGTCTATAATAGTTTCGAAATTTCATACCAGATGGCACACTAATGCATCATAATATAATTGTTCCAATAAAAGACACAAATTGATGTTTGCGGAAGAGCGATTGCTCAAGGCATATTATATATTTATAAAATAAAAATCATGGTGAGTTGAAGAAGGCGACTGCTTTTACTGTAAGTGCACCACATGTCTACACATGTGAAAAGCAGTTCGACTTTGCACTTACAAATGTGTCAGAGCCCCGTTTGGTTACTTGCACTAGCTGGTGGGGTTGAACATTTGGCCAGAATTGGTCAAATACCCATTAGAAATAAGGACATAACTACCCGTTTCATGATTTTTCAATATGACTGAATGATCAGCTTTTTGGTCGTTGAGGTACAGCTTTCATTATTCCGATAGATGGCGCAAGCCATCACCAAAGCTTCCAGGTTCTAGCTACTGTAGCATTCTCCTCTCACCTCCACGGCCACCACAGCAGCCAAGCTGAGAACTACTAGTGTAACCTTCATGATGTCCAGATGTGGTAACAAACGGTTCCACTTGCCAGCACTCATAGCACTTATCTTAAGTGGGGCTCATCTCCACATGGCTTTCCCACACTTCTTCTTATCTCAATTCCCTGTGATATTCCATGGCACCTCATCTGTAATTTTTTATACCATTTTAGATTTCAAAAACGTTATTTTTAAGTTCCTCCTTGGGCAAGGAAATTACCTTTTAGAAAAGATGTTTCTCCATTATTTTTATGACAATAAAACGTTTAGAACAAAACATCATTCGTCTCTCACAAGAGGCTCTGTGCTAGACTGATTGAGGAAGCTCTCCTTCCTCTATGTCTGGACCCACCTGACTACCCTATTTATATAAAATGTTTGAAAGTATAAAATTTGGTACGCGCTCTTGATTATGTTATATGTAATTCTATACAATTCTTGTTATTCATATTCATGTTTCAAGGTACAATGGTGAAAAGTATTAAAATTATAGAAGTTTTTATTTCACACTATGAGCCACCAGTTTTTCCAGACTGAAGGTGTTTGTTTTAATGGTTATATAGTTTTATTCCTTAAATGGACAAAGATTTCTGTTCCTCCTCCTTGTTCTGTGTGTCTATCTTGTCGGATTGTGTTGATATTTCAAATCTTCAATCAATGGCATGGTTTAAACCAAGTTTCAGAGACAAGGGCTATGTCTATATCATTCTCATTTTGAAATTCTGTGAATAGATTTTTTATTGCGCGGGCTACAAGCATTCCCGTGAATTAATCGGAACCTTTTTTTTTTATGAATGTTGGTGTTCATTGTCACCCGATTGTAGCAAAAACATTCTTTACTACAGAATTGATTATCAAAATTCGAAACTATTTTAAAGGCGCAAGATTCTTTTTTAAAATAAACAATTTCTACTGCCCTTAATGCAATGGAAAAATTATTGGGAGGGCCTGGCTCATCAGTGGTGAACCCTCCCAGCGGTTTCGCCAGTTTAATCTACCATACCGCCGTTATATTGCATTTTTGGAACTTCCTTTTATAGTGATACTGATGCTAGACTCTTCGAATGGGTATTTTAGGTGAACTATGGACATAAGCTTTTAGGACAGGAGAATTATATATAATTATAAATATATAATATGCTTCGAGCAATCGCTCTTCCGCAAATATCAAATTGTGTATTTTATTAGAACATTTATAATATGATGCACTAGCGCGCCATCCGTTATTGATTATGTTGGATCGCCTAAAAGAGCCTTTTAATTGCACTTTCAATGAGATTAATCGTTTGGGTTACTGTGTGGATTTTGAATTCTAGTAATATAATTTCAGCTTCTTGATGTGTTGTGGCATCAAAGGGAGTACCAACTTGCCCACCTGAAGTCCAGTCTTGCGAGAACAAATCGCACGTCTGTGTCCCTGTTTATAGCACAGGGAGAACTTGATTCCGTAGATCACATAGACGTATGTGACCACACCTTTGTCCTTTACATCCAGCCTGGCAGAGCTCACCTCCGTCTCGCAGAGTGATAAAAGCTTTAGACGAGTATCAACCCAGCAGGATTCCTTGAACTGCATCATCTTCTGGAATATGGACGTGACCTGTCCACATGGCCGCAATACAGCGACGGAATCGACAGGGTCGGAGACAGCCCACGGACATAGGTGGAGGCCATAACACAAACCTGGGTGGCTAACACTGATACAAGGAGAGAGAGAGAGCAGCTGACACCGCTGTGTTGACCCCAGGAGGGGACGCCTATAAACCCCCGGAAGGGGCCCCTTCCTGGGCGTCAGCTATGTTCTTTTACTCTGCCTTGTAGTTGTCTCCAGGCCCAATCTTTTGCTGTTTTTTTTTTTGACGTCATCAATTTGAGTTTGAATACAAATAAAGATGATACAGATTATATCAATAAAGATATAAAATATACAAAATATAGGGGTGGTAGCAAATAGGAGCAGTGTACATTTTGATAGGGGGGTATGATCTTAAACTATTAACTCTAACTTATTAGAAAACTAGCGGACGTACCCGGCTTCGCCCGAGGTTTTATCGAGTAAAGGTTTGTCTAGCGAACATTTGTTAAAACAATTCTCTAAAAATTTATTTAAAAAAAAAGATTTATTTTGATAATTTGAAACTCGTAAATTTGAATCTCTCGATAAAGTGAACATTTTTTCCCGGTCCCTGTGTGCCGTGTCATCCTGAATTTTGTCTTTCCTAATTTTCTACATTAGAAAATCCTAGTTTTATCTAGTGAACATTTTTTCCCGTGTCACATTGCCGTGTCATCCTGAGATAATCTTACTTTTGATAAATAATATATAAGATAACAAACTTAGTGATAAGAAAACTTGTTACCATCGTCACAATGGGGGCGCTGCTTGCGAGTTAAATCTACAAATCTGCAAATAACTCTAATGATATTCAAGATATTCATGAAATTATTTTTCAAAAACCTTCCCTGTGATACACCTAATAATATCCCAAAATTTCACGGCGATTGGATGTATGGTTTTTGAATCTATAGAGCACAGACAGACAGACAGACATTCAATTTTATATATATAGATATATGTGAACTATACTAGAGTGTTATTATATTACAATTTAAAATATACTATACTTAGTCTAGCTTTTTTTTTGACGACATCATTTTGAGTTTGAATATACCTAGTCTTGCCATAAATATTGTTACAAAACCAAATCAGTGGTAAATATTTTAATTTGCCCGCGTAAAGTATTCACGTGTTTAGAAAAAAATCAGAATATACCCCCCCAGTCTAGCCATATATTATTTTACAAACAATTTTATAAATTAAATGATTAAGAACAAAACTAATGGAATATGAATACATATTTTGTTAGCCAATAGGACATAGATTTTAAATATATACAATAATTCAAAATGGCCTCCCTTATTTTTAACACAGGATAAAAACCTTCGGGCCACTGTTCTATGGCGGCACGCACCTTTTCTAAGGGTATTTCTTTCATTTCTCTCACCAATGCTAATTTCAATTGATCCAAATTATGATATCTTTTAGAGAACCCCTTCTCCTCTAAATATTCCCACAAACTGTAATGAAGGGGGTTTAAATAAGGGCTTCCAGAGGGCCATTCATTGGCCTTTATGAACTCTGGAACATTCGTCTCCAATCATTGTTGAGTTGACTTAGCTTTGTGAGCAGGAGCTGAATCTTGTTGAAATATCCAATATTTTGCATTAAAGATTTTTGTACTCAGAGGCTTTACTATTTGTTCCAAAATATCTTCTTGATAGTTTTTAGCTGTAGTTTTTACCCCTTTGGCACAGAAGTGGAGATCTGTTACACCTAGGTAGCTAATTCTCCACAAACTCCCCAAAAAAGTAGGAAGGTGACTTTTTTAAAGTCTTCCGACTTTCAAAGAAGCTTCTAGAGAGCTACGAGCATATATCCTATCATTCTGACGATTGATATTTTCCTCGACAGTGAAAATATTCTTGTCTGTGAGAAGGATTACCACATGCCACCGACCATCATGCCGCGCCAACAACATTTTTTATTTAACCCTTCTAATATCTCTAAGAGCTGGGGTTATCAAATGACCTGGGCGTCGTTGAAAGCTCTCAGTCCAAGGTCTTTGTTGATTATCCTGGAAACGGTTATCGGAGCTAAATTCATCTGCTTTGCTAATATCTATTGTTTGCTGCTGGATTTCGACGAATTCTTTCGCGAATGGCTTTTATAGCTGTTTGCGTTCGCTGCACGCGGGGTCGACCAGATCTTTCAAGGTCATTAATAGTGCCAGCCTTGTTGAACCTTTCAATGGTTTGATGAACAAATTGACGCGTAATATTCAAAGTTTGTAGAAGTTTAAAAATGGATGTAGGACTTTGGCCTGCCTTGTGTAAGGCTATAACTGCTATACGGTTTCTTTTAACACCCAAATCCATTATCAAAAAACAAATATATTCCAATTTTTTTTTTCTAAACACGTGGGCACGAGATATTTAAATAACAACTACTGTATTTTGAATACTTCACTGATTTGGTTTTGTAACAATATTTATGGCAAGGCTAAGTATAGTATATTTTTAATTGTAATATAATAACACTCTAGTATAGTTCACATATATTGTCTAATAAGTTAGAGTCAATAGTTTAAGATCATACCCCCTATCAAAATGTACACTGCTCCTACTTGCTACCACCCCTATATTTTGTATATTTTATATCTTTATTGATATAATCTGTATCATCTTTATTTGTATTCAAAAACTCAAATTGATGACGTAAAAAAACAGCAAAAGATTGGGCCTGGAGACAACTACAGGGCAGAGTAAAAGAACATAGCTGACGCCCAGGAAGGGGCCTTCCTAGTGGAACAAAAATAAACTAAACGTCTATTTAACTTGTTCCGTGATATTTGGGCAACTCATATATATAGGGTTTAATAATAGATGGGAAGAGAAATAAGGACACAACAAGTTTGGAAGAGGATCCCCAGACAACCAGAGAGAGAGGGAGAGGGCCGGGCGTCCGTTCGTGTCGCACACAATCCCCCACTGTCTTAAAGGTCCCAAGGTGTTGACTGACCGGGCCCCATTGGTCGCCCCTTGGAATGTCGCTGAGGTCTAAAGTGACCGGTCCTTACCTTCCCCTCTCTCTCTGGGTTGACAGTAGGCTTGCTTTATTATTCCTGGAAGAGTGTATATTATGACATATGTTTTTTTTTCCGAGTTAATATTGAACTTGGAGTATTTATGTAAATAACTCTTTTCTCCATTGATGCAGAGGCTTGTCTTTCTCAGATGTGCTAAGACCCGGATTCATATTTGCAAAGAATGGTTGAGAACTTTGGCGAAAAATTGCCTTTCGAGGCTGCCACATATAAGACACGCAATTAACACGCGCATTTTTAAAACATATTTATTAATTCAATGTAATGCCTTGTTAAAGATTGGCGTTCAGCCAACTGGAATATTGGCAAAAAATCTTTTATTCAATTCAATATATGCCTTTTATTATCTAATATTTATTAATATTCAAATTAAAAACTATTGTTTTCGTATTTTAAGGATTTATAATATTGACACTAATACAGTAAATATCTTTATCGAAGTATTGTCCATCAAAATATGGGGGTGGAGGGTTATAAAATATATTTTCAATTCCCAAATATGTTTTTCTTTTAAATATAGTCACTTAGATAGAAAGAGTCGATGTAAAATTTGAAAACAAATAATTTACTAAGAAGGGTATTTAGCTTTAATAGGTCCAAAACTAATTACTTATAAAAGTATTTATAGGGAGAGATATTCTATTTTTAAAAACAACTTATATCAAATTATCAATAAGAGTATTTGGCAACCGAGGCGTCATCTAGTTTTTTTTTCTTCTCTGTAGATAACATTCCTGGAACCCTCACACTTGTGGTCGCCCCCTAGCGGCCGCCAGCGATGATAGATCATGGAGATTCCTCGGTTGTAGAGTTACTTCACTTATTGTGTGTTTGTTATCATTAAGCTGTATGACCTTTAAACCTTCTACTGAGGGTGGGCCACATGGTCTCTCCATACTTCCTACTTCAATGCCTTTCTCTACTGAAGGTTGGCCACATGGTCTCTCCATAATTCCTATTTCAATACTTTCCTCTACTAAGGGTGGGACACATGGTCTCTCCATACTTCCTACTTCAATGCCTTCCTCTACTGAGGGTGGGCCACATGGTCTCTCCATACTTCCTACTTCAATGCCTTCCTCTACTGAGGGTGGGCCACATGGTCTCTCCATACTTTCTATTTCAATACCCTCCACTAATGAGGGTGGAACACATGTTCTCTCCATACTTCCTACTTCAATGCCTTTCTCGACTGAGGGTGGGCCACATGGTCTCTCCATACTTCCTACTTCAATGCCTTCCTCTACTGAAGGTGGGTCACATGGTCTCTCCATACTTTCTCCTTCAATGTCTTCCTCTACTGAGGGTGGGTCACATGGCCTCTATCATGAGTGCATAATGTAGCTGCTGTATTGTCCGTGAGGTCAAGAGACGTACGGACCTCTATGGTGTTGATCTCTTGGCGGAACGACTTGGAAGTCGGACTCGGGCCCCCCCCACTACGGCAAATGATATGTCAAACTTATCTTACACAGTTAACTCCGGCGGTACTAAGGGGGAAAACCGCGCCATGGCTACAGAGGTGGGGGCTATAGGCTACACAAATGGAAAGTTACCACGCGGCCTGGACAACCGTGCAGCACCTCAACAGTCCAAAACAATCAAAAAACCTCTTGGCCGCTTCCTCAGAATCTGCCAAATTAATGTAGAAGGCCTAACCACAGCAAAGACTGAGATTTTGGAAAGAATGGGAAGAGATGAGAATATTGACATATTTGCTCTCCAGGAAACCCACATTTCTGAAGACCATATTAGTCGTCTTAAAATCCCAAACTATGATCTGATTGCATATGAAAACCACCCTAGATACGGCTTGGCAATTCTGACCAAAAAAGATATATCCAATAATTCATTTCCTTCAATCAAAAGCTCCCACTCTATCTCAATAACACATGATTCTTTAACAATACATAATATACACAAGCCTCCCTCACAAGATTGGAACCAGCAAGTCCTCCCAAACACTTCTCACCCCTCATTATATTGTGGAGACTTCAACTCGCACCATAATTCTTGGGGATACACTACAGCCAACACCAATGGTGAGCTGCTAGAAGAATGGGCAAATAATAACCTTTTTCACCTTATTTATAACCCAAAACATAATGGATCTTTTTCTTCAGGCAGATGGAATACCAGAACAAATCCTGACTTATGCTTTGTATCAACTGACCACAATAACAAGCCAATCCCTACTACGAGGAGGATTCTTAAAAAATTTCCCAAAAGCCAGCACCACCCAATCATTCTCGAAGTAGGACATTTCATCCCTGTGACCTTGAAGCCCTTCCTCCCTCGATGGAATCTTCAAAAAGCAAACTGGGAAAATTTCCGTGCCTACATTGATCAAAACATCAACAGAATTCAACCTCTGCCTTCAAACTATTTTAGATTTGTAGGTCTCCCCATGAAAGCCGGAAAGAGGTTTATCCCCCGTGGTCACAGAAAGGAATATATTCCAGGTTGGGATAAAGATACCGAGGAGCTCTATAGACGATACAAAGATTCCGACAATGAGGAGACAGCAGAGATGCTAATTAATCAGCTTAATTCTTCAAGAAAAGAGAAATGGATGCAGACAGTTTCAGACCTGGATCTTACACACTCCAATAGGAAAGGGTGGGATCTCTTAAGAAAGCTTGGAAATGCGGAAGCTACCAACTCCATCATAACCAACATAACTCCCAACCAGATAGCAAGACATCTCCAAACAGTTTCTAAAGTAAAAATTCCTAAAAGAAAGAAAAAGGCCATGAAGGCAAGAATTAAAGAAGAATTTTCAAAATCTAATAACTCAAGCCACCTCTCAAGTCAAGTCAACATAACGGAAATAGAAACTGCAATCAAATTAACCAAAAAATACAAAGCTGCAGGAAAAGACGAAATACCAGCTGAATTCCTATTGAGCTGGGAAAAAGGGCTAAATAATGGCTGGCTCGATTTTTCACAATAATAATGGAAACCGGCAATATCCCAAAAGAATGGAGACAATCAAAAATCCTTGCCGTCCTAAAACCAGGCAAAGAACCTACTTGCACAGCAAATTTTCGTCCAATTGCGCTTCTCTGTTCAACCCACAAGCTTCTGGAAAGAATCATTCTAGCCAGACTTACTCCCATTCTGGACCCAGAAATCCCGGTGGAACAGGCGGGTTTCAGAGACAACAGGAGTTGTTGCGATCGGGTTGCATCCTTGACATCCTTTATCGAAAATGGCTTCCAACTGAGACTGAAATCTGAAGTTGTGCTCCTGGATCTTTCGAGTGCATATGATACAGTGTGGATTGATGGCTTGATTTATAAACTTGCTAAAGTGATAAAATGCAAACAAATCCTCAATCTTTTGTCTTCTCTTCTCTCACCCAGGAAATTCACAGTATACCTTAACTCTAAATCTAGCAAGGAATATACTATATATAATGGCCTCCCACAGGGGTCAGTCTTGTCTCCACTTCTTTATAACTGGTACACCCATGATATTCCCCAAACAACTTCAAAGAAATTTATTTACGCAGATGATACAGCCATTCTAGCCCAAGCAAAGACTTTCGAGGAACTGGAAATTCAACTGAATAAAGATCTTGAAACTCTACATAATTACTTTGAAAACTGGTCTCTGAGGCTTAATCCTGCAAAATCTGTACATTGCTGTTTCCATCTTAACAATCACAGAGCTGAAAGAAAACTCAAGCTATTTATCAATAACTCTCAGATAACTCATAGCGAACATCCCAAATACCTAGGCATCCATCTTGACCGCACTCTCACCTTCAAAACTCATCTCACCAAGTTAAGGGGAAACTATCATCACGTACCAATATCCTCCATAAGCTGGCCGGCTCTTCCTGGGGCAGTGATGCCAACACCCTGCGTACTTCTGCCTTGGCATTGATCTTCTCCACGGCTGAGTATTGTGCTCCAGTCTGGGAGGGGAGCTGCCACACGAAGCTAATAGACACACAACTAAATTCTACCTTACGAATTATAACAGGGGTTTGCCAACCTACAAGAATCGACTGGCTTCCAGTTCTTGCTCACATCTCTCCGCCTGAGCTACGCAGAAAGGAAGCCACCAAGAAAATGTACCAAAAACTCTTGGATTCACCCGACCTCGAAATTAACCCAATCCTACAGACTCCCCCAAAACATAGACTAAAATCAAGGAAGCCGATATGGTCCAGAGGAAACCTACTTCTCTCCCAAAATTTTAATATCTCAGAAGCATGGACAAATTCCTGGATCAGCTCCGATATCCCTAACAAGAACCTCATCACAAGCCCAAGTGTCAGGATCCCAGGTTTTTACCTCCCTCGACGAGAATGGGTGCTTCTAAACCGCTTTAGGACAGGTCAGGGAAGGTGTGCAGATCTGATGAAGTTATGGGGCTACACCAAAGACCCAAACTGTGCCTGCAACGTCCCACAATCAATGTCCCATATACTAGATGACTGCCCGCTGTACAAATTCAATGGAGGAATCTCCAATCTCCACTATGTCACCCCAGAAGCCCTGGACTGGCTGAAGGCCTTGCCTCTCAGACTTTAATGACCGATATGTCCTCACTTCTTTTTTTTTTAGCTTTTTTTTAGATTTAATTAATTTTGTCTCCTCTCTAATTGTAAATACGTTGCTGTATCACCTCATAAGCATAAATAAATAAAAACATGGCCTCTCCATATTTCCTACTTCAATGCCTTCCTCTACTGGAGGTGGGCCACATGTCTCTCCATGCTTCCTACTTCAATGCCTTCCTCTACTGAAGGTGGGCCACATGGTCTCTCCATACTTCCTACTTCAATGCCTTCCTCTACTGAGAGTGGGCTACATGGTCTCCCCATACTTCCTACTTCGAAGCCTTTCTCAACTGAAGGTGGGCCACATGGTCTCTCCATACTTCCTACTTCAAGGCCTTCCTCTACTGAGGGTGGGACACATGGTCTCTCCATACTTCCTACTTCAATGCCTTCCTCTAATGAAGGTGAGCCACATGTTATTTCCATACTTCCTATTTCAATGCCTTCCTCTACTGAGGGTGGGACACATGGTCTCTCCATACTTCCTACTTCAGTGCCATTCTCTACTGAGGGGGGGCCACATGGTCTCTCCATACTTCCTACTTCAATGCCTTCCTCTACTGAGGGTGGGACACATGGTCTCTCCATACTTCCTACTTCAATGCCTTCCTCTACTGAGGGTGGGACACATGGTCTCTCCATACTTCCTACTTCAATGCCTTCCTCTACTGAGGTTGGGACACATGGTCTCTCCATATTTCCTACTTCAATGCTTTTCTCTACTGAGGGTGGGCCGCATAGTCTATACATACTTCCTATTTCAATGCCTTCCTCTACTAAGGGTGGGCCATATGGTCTCTCCATACTTTCTCCTTCAATGTCTTCCTCTACTTAGGGTGGGCCACATGGTCTCTCCATATCTCGTCCTTCAATGCCTTCCTCTACTAAGGGTGGGCCATATGGTCTCTCCATACTTTCTCCTTCAAAGTCTTCCTCTACTGAGGGTGGGCCACGTGGTCTCTCCATACTTTCTCCTTCAATGTCTTCCTCTCCTGAGGGTCGGCCACATGGTCTCTCCATACTCTCTCCTTCAATGTCTTTCTCTACTGAGGGTGGGCCACATGGTCTCTCCATACTTTCTACTTCAATGTCTTTCTCTACTGAGGGTGGGCCACATGGTCTCTCCATATCTCCTTCTTCAAAGTCTTCTTCTACTGAGGGTGGGCCACGTGGTCTCTCCATACTTTCTCCTTCAATGTCTTCCTCTACTGAGGGTGGGCTATGTGGTCTCTCCATACTTCCTCCTCAATGTCTTACTCTACTCAGGGTGGGCTACGTGATCTCTCCATACTTCCTCCTCAATGTCTTCCTCTACTGAGGGTGGGCCTCATGGTATCTCCATATCTCCTCCTTCAATGCCTTCCTCTACTGAGGGTGGGCCACATGATCTCTCCATACTTTTTCCCTCAATGCCTTCCTCTACTGAGGGTGGGACACATGAGCTCTCCATACTTTCTCTTTCAATGCCTTCCTCTACTGAGGGTGGACCACATGGTCACTCCATACTTCCTCCTTCAATGTCTTCTTCTACTGAGGGTGGGCCACGTGGTCTCTCCATACTTTCTCCTTCAATGACTTCCTCTACTGAGGGTGGGCCACGTGGTCTCTCCATACTTTCTCCTTCAAAGTCTTCCTCTACTGAGGGTGGGCCACATGGTCTCTCCATACTTTCTCCTTCAATGTCTTCCTCTACTGAAGGTGGGCCACATGGTCTTTCCATACTTTCTCCTTCAATGTCTTCCACTACTGAGGGTGGGCCACATGGTCTCTCAATACTTTCTCCTTCAATGTCTTCCTTCACTGAGGGGGGGCCACATGGTCTCTCCAAATCTCCTCCTCCTTCAATGTCTTCCTCTACTAAGGGTGGGCCACATGGTCTCTCAATATCTCCCTCCTTCAATGCCTTCCGCTACTGAGGGTGGGACACATGGTCTCTCCATACTTCCACCGCCATCCTCATCAAATCCTTGTGTCGCCCAATCCATTTTTTAGATCTCCGTGTATCCCTGTCGTCTCCTTCCCCTGGAGCTCAATAATTTATTAGGTTTTCGTATTAAATTCATTGTATGTTGATATTACCTAACACTTCCATTTTTGTTACCAATTATATAAAATAATTGTATTAATTTTTTTAGTTATTATGCCAATATAATATTTATAAATATATTGTCATGTTAATATAAAATATTATGGAATATATAAGTAGAAATATAAAAAAGATTTCTCTATTAAATAAGACAGGGCTACCTCTTTTTTTTTTTTTTATTTAAAAGAGGGAGCACACATTGGTAGATGACAATTGAAAAAAAGGCCAATTGCCATCCAACTAGGAATAGGTCCGAGATGACCGCAGCCTCCAAAGTCTTCTTATTACAATTTCATTTAAGATAGCCACCAATGTTCTTAAAGATTTATTTCCTTATTTAAAATTATATCGATAAGTTTTGAACATAATATTTTTATACTCATATAAAAATCTTTTTAATTTTTTAATAGTATGTCAAATGAAATTTTTCCGTTTTCAATACAGAACTTAACACTTCTAATATGTGGTACATTGAAGCATTGTGACCACCAAACGTCTTAATTTTTGTTAACTCAGTTTTTATTCTGCACAAGAAATCTCTTACAATTTCAATAATTATTTAGGTTCAAAACACTTAACAGTATGTCTTTTATGTATTTAGGAAAGAAAGATTAAGACAGAAGGTGATATAGAAGAACATATTCCCGACTTATTTTTATAATGCGATTTTTATTGGATCAGTTTAATTAGATTTCTCAGTGCTCTGAATTGAGTCATCGGGCTCCTCAACCACAATCTCGGGGACGTAGTCCTTGGGCTTGCAGGTCGTGTTATGGTTGATGATCTCCTGCCGCACACACACTTGTCAACTTCAGAGAGAAAGGCTGCACATCTTACCTTTTCAAATGGGGGAGTTTCATTTAATTTTTTTTGTTGTTGTTAACACTAATAAAGTTGTTGTTGTGTCCATTGAAGATCCTCTGATGTTTTCCTACATTTCATTCACAGCAATAATTTCTATCTTAGGTTGAAAAATGGGTGCCATTGCTACATTAGTCACTTTGGATTAGAATTTGATCGAATATTTCAAGGGTCCAGGGGGACTGCAGGCAGGAGTGGTCAAACATCTCCCTCCTATTAATAACGTTAGACAGATTGATCAGTTTCAAGTTTTACTAATATTAAATCTAGATTATGGCAACAATAGCTGTTCTTCCTTTATGGATGGCATTGCTACACATTGAAGAAATTTGAAGGTTGGCTCCAAATCTATCGCAGCCATAATTTTTTTTCAAATTAGAGAGCGTACAACATTTATAAACTATTTTGATGAAGAAGGAAGGAATGACAACAACCAACCTAGTTTGTAAAATGGATAGCAAGATAAGCTAAGGCATAGTACACCATCTTCCACCTAGGTTAGAATTCCCAATAGGAATTTCTTATATATTACTAAAAAGTGTAAGAATGTAGCAAATTCTATTGGTCTCCTAAAATATCCTTCTACCTAAAGAATCATTCTATTCAAAGCTCACCCCACTAATGACTTCACACCATTTTTAAACTTTCTCCAGTTAAACTTTGTCCGTTCTATCATTTGTCTCTCTTACATTCTCGACTCCGCTAGAAAATAAAAGAATATTCTGCTCTTGTCAAGCATTCTATCGACATTCCTCAGACTCCATCTTTCATTCCCAACCCATAAAAATAGGATCGGCGCTACTATCGACTCCACGCCGCCTCGCCATCCTCTTTCTAAACTTTCTACACCAAATACATGCTTTGTGATTCTAATATTTCCTAGGATTCCCTCTTATTCTATGCTCAGAGATCTGGTTGTGTTTGTGTGATATTGCCTTCGAAAAGCCTTTAAAAAATAACAATCAGAACTTTAGGGTATTTTCTTTTATTTCTCAAATTGTAGAGAAAGGATGAATATTATCGGAACACTTGAAAAGAATCATTGAAAAATACTGCGATATTGATATTTTCCAATATCAAAATATGCAACACCAACCAAGAATAATTTCAATTTATATGCTCTCTTGGTTAGAATTCTTCCTCACCTAAAATTTTTCTAACATAAATAATTCCTTTTTCAGTCTTCGAAGTGCTAACAAACTCAATAGGACATAACATAGCACCTTTATTAGAAACTGATTATCTTGAAGTTTTCAAACACTCCAGGTTCTTAACGTGGTTTTCCAGAGTTCTTATATACACAATGTATCGACAGACAGATTCTCCATATCTGACCATCTTTATTATCACATTCTCCAATAACCACCCCGAACCTCTGAATTCTTCCCTGCGTATTTATAAATAAACTTTTTTTTTACAATGGGGGGGGGGGGGAGAAATCTATAGATATCATTTCTGATAAGAGATAAAATATTCTTTATTGAAAAGGTACAAGCTTGGTGAGTTTTCGGACGATAGTGTCTTTGAACAAGCTGTAATACGAATACCTGTTGGAAAACGTTATTGCCCAATAAAGCTCGCTCAGCTTATACCTTTTGATGAAAAAGGAGAAGGGGGTGCAGTAACATGTTTTTTGAAAAAACCTGGGCTCAGCTGGCCCGGCTGATAGTACCCTGCAAGGGCTCCTGATTCAGAGATATAGAATGAGCAGCGTTTGTACTCCATGTTAGGAGCGGCTGCACATGGCATCTGTTCCTCATGTCAGAGACGGTCATTTCTTTTGGAGCTGAATCAGCCTGCCATTGAATAGTGCTCCTAGTCTTAATGACAAAGGCAGACGCTTTCTACTCTCACCCAGTCATGACGGTTGTCAAATCTCTCCGTTATGCTTAATCGGCCGTCGCACAGTGTATTGCTTCATACATTGATGAGCTCTACTCATTCTCAGCAGACACCATCAAAAGTCTCAATCTCTACAAGCTTGATACCCTAATATTATTGAATGGGGATAGAAAGAAAAAAAAAAACATTTTCAATTAATAAATTCGTCGCGTTAGCTTGTGTCTCTATTTTTATATAAACTAGCGGAAGTACCCGGCTTCACCCGGGTTTTTACCCGAGTAAAGGCTTATCTAACGAATCTCTCGATAAAGTGAACATTTTTTCCCGGTCCTTTCAAGTATTAGTTACGAGCGGAAAAATACGTCCAGGGTAGCCGAGTGGACAAGGCACCTGCCCAGTAAGCAGAAGGGTGTGGGTTCGATTCCCGCCCCTGGACACTTTTTATTTTTCCGTTCGCCATTACTCTTCATGTTTCACCTTTCCATACTTCATCCTTAAAGTTAGAAATGTCGCTATTTCTCTTTGAAGATAAATTTCGATTTTTATAAAAGAAACATTCGCGGTATAATTGCTATTTTCGTTTTACAATCATCAACCGCGTTATATTGTATTTTATATATTAATTGGTTCCCTCGGTAATTAGAAGTTAAAGGAATAGTATCTTGCCTTGGAATTGTATCATTATTCTTGTATGGATGTACCCGGCTTCGCCCGGGTTATACCCGAGTAAAGGTTTGTCTAACGAATCTCTCGATAAAGTGAACATTTTTTCCCGGTCCCTTTAAAAGTACTCGATAAGTTTAATAAAATCAATATTAATTGGTTCCCTCGGTAATTGGAAGTTAAAGGAATAGTATCTTGCCTATGAATTGTATCATTATTCTTGTATCAAATAAATTGCCGTGACATCCTGAATTTTGTCTTTCCTAATTTTCTACATTACAAAATCATCGTATCATCATGATAATATTTAGAGTAGATTGTTGAATTATAACAGATAAATTAGAATATTTATCTTGATTATTTTTAGGCGAAAAGTTATTTCAAAAATTTCATTTGCTAGAAACCTTCCCAGTACTATACTAAATAACTTCCCAAAGTTTCATGGCGTTCCAATGAGTGGTTTGGTCAGGCATAAAGAACAGACAGACACACACACACACATACATTCATTTTTATATATGTAGATAAACGTACTTACACCTAATTGGAAATATTATAAATCCTTCTCTAACCAAGACGACAGACACCTCCAGATAGTGATAGATGGCTAATAATGCTAAGATCCAAACTTACCCCGTTTCTATGGATTATCTTGTCTGGGAGGCACTTCAGGTCCCCGGGACATGGGCAGGTCAACGGGGCGAGTCCCTTTCCCTGGCTGACGTAATCGCAGACATCACCTGAAACACCAAAACTTTATCTACTAGTCCGCTCTAAACACGCAGAGAGAAGGTGCATAGGTGAAAGAGAGACATTTTAAAAAGTGGAAAATCTCCAAAAACTATCCAATCAAGTCTAATATTTTTAAAATTATGTGAGTTGGCCAAGATGTATCTATGTGTGTGGATGACTACCTTTTTTAAATCGAACTTGAATAAAAATGCAAGTCAATTACATCATGATTATATCTTAAACAAACTAAGACCAAATTTCATGGCAGATGAATTGGCAAAGGAAGCCAGAAAGCTGAGCCAAAGGAAAGAACAAATGTCAGTTTTGACGCTGATGCTTTGGCAAAATACAAGATAATTAAACAAAAATAAGAAAAGATCAGATATGTGAAATAAACTCTGAGAGAAAACTGACAAAAACTATAACAAGACTTAGAACAAAACACTCTAAAGGAATGACAATACATCCAGATGGCATAAGAACCTATAGGACATGCAACAACTGTTCTGGTGTGGAACTAACCCCTACTCACATTTTCTCATACCCAGCAATGGCCGCAGCCTTGCAGAAAATTGACATAGACCTAGAGCAGCAGCTTTACACACCCGAATAGTGGAAATTCCTGCTGCTGTAATAGAGATGCATGGAGACATCTGAGGCTCTTCATTGGACACGACAACAACACCAACCAAATTTCATTGTAATTTTATAAAATTACATTCCCAGGACACCTGTATGGTGGATGCAGCTTGGCGACTGTTTTAACTATAAGTTCATGTCTACACATGTCTACAGCAATGTGTTTTGTTTCATTAAAAACTAGATTGTTTATCTAAGGTGCTAGTAAATAGGCACCCTAGTATTTGTGCAAGGTGAAATTATTTCTGAAATCACTATTCAATAACTTTCTGTCGGCCTATTTAGAAATTCGTGCTGTTGGGAGCCATCGTGACCCTAAATTTATTCGAATCCAAAAGTCATACAGAACTGAGCTCCACACACTACGTTTACCTACATCTGAGCAGTACAATGCTAAAAAAACGAATCTTTGCAAATATCGTTTCCGTGTTTTAAATAACATCAGCGAATTGTACATACCCCGTAGATACACACTGTTACATGGAGATCTAAATTGTCGCAAACAAGGCTTATCGGCTATAGTAAAATGTAGATATATCTGTATAAAAATATCAATAACTTTATCTTTTCACTTTTTTATCTCAGTAATATCTTATACAAGAGGTCCTAATAAATGCTTTGTGTATTTGTATGTATAGTTTTATCGTAATTTGTTTTAAATAAACAAATGTTTATTAAGTGATATCAGTTTTAGAAATAAATTTAGTTAGACAAATATTATTGAAAATTTGGAGAAGGCAAAAACTTTAAGGAATTTTTAAAATCATGATAGTGTCAAAATATTTTGATCCTCATTCGAAATATTGAGCTTATATACCAGGTCTATCAGTATGAAACGCGAAAATGGGCGCCAGAGGCCGCTGTGCAACTTTATTTGAGCCGACGGTGGGGCTGTTGTAGGCGTTTTGTTCTTTGACTCACGTAGCATCAGCATGCGTGCAGTTTTAGAAAAATTCAAATCGTAAAAAAATTCTGGAGCCCGTGGAAAATGGCGATTTCCGAGCCAAAAAGTGCCCATTTGCGGGAAGTTTCGTTGTTCGCCTTCAACTGAAAGAAAAGTGCCACTGAAGCCCACCGAATGCTCGAGGAAGTTTACAGCGACCACGCTCTAAGCGAATCGCAGTGTTACAGGTGGTTTAAAAAATTCCAAAGTGGCGATTTTGAACTTGATAATGAACCACATGGAAAACCGCCCCAAAGGTTCGAGGACGCTGAACTGCGAGCTTTGTTGGATGAGGACAGTACCCAAATGCAGGAGAAACTCGCTAAACAGCTCCAGGTGTCTCAAGGTGCTGTTTCTCTACGTTTAAATAGCCTCGGAATGACCCAAAAGCTTTCCAGATGGGTCCCCCACGAGTTGAGCGAAAGGCAGCAATAACGGCGTCTGGTAACTTGCGAAGGGCTGCTCGCCAGGCATGAAAAGAAGTCATTTTTGCACCGAATCGTAACTTCTGATAAGAAATGGATCCACTTCAGCAATCCTACGCGCCATAAGTCGTGGGGCCTGCCCGGCCAATTTCCAAAACAGACGTTTAGGCCCAATCGCTTCGGAAAAAAGGCAATGCTTTGCATATGGTGGGACCAGACCAGCGTAGTATATTTCGAGCTCCTGAAACCTGGCAAAATGGTCAATACTAGTCGATACGAACAACAAATGCACAGTTTGAGAGAGGCGTTGAATGAAAAAAGACCGGAATGGCGTGAATAGCACAACAACCTGATACTGCAGCATGACAACGCTCCAGCCCACAACGCTACGGTGGTCAAAAACACCATAAAAGACTTGGGCTGGGAACTCTAACCCCACCCGCCATACTCACCAGACTTAGCGCCGTCGAACTACCACCTTTTCACATCTTTAGGACACGCCCTAAAAAACAGGAATTTTCGAACTCAAACATACTGCGAAAATGACTTGTTGACTTGTTCAACTCAAAAGGAATAGAAATTTCCAGACAACGAATTCGAAAATTGCCTGAAAAGTGGTACAAGTGTATAGCTAATCAGGGCAGTTACTTTGAATAAAAAATATTTTGTTGTATGGAATTGGCGAACTTTTGAATTCCCTGAAAATTTTCGCGTTTCATACTAAATATCAGACCGTTCAAATCGTAAACCCAGCATTCCTTAGTATTTTACCCTCTACCCTTCTTCCCCGAATACAAAAAACAATAGCAACTAATTCACATAAAAGATTAAAGAGACAATGGGAGAAATTTTCCATGTAACATAATTTTAAAATTAATACTTTGTGCATTCGGCTTATTCTGATTGAGTGTGAGGGAAAGTTAAAATAAATTTCATTATTTTAGCGAATATTTCTTTATTTAGCGGTATCACTATTTCATTATTGAAAATACTGAGATAATAATCATAAAATGAACAGAGATGGTCGGTTTAAAGACGTTTTACCTACCTGCTTGAGGAATCTTCGAGCAGTGTTTAGAACTGAAAGTAAATTTCTTGATGCAGCATTCGTCGTCCTCGCAATCTTCATTCTTCTTGCAATGCTTGTCGCTCATTAACCCCTGGAGAAACAAACCAAGTGTTAGGGCAAAATGTATGATTACGTGAAGACAAGACATTTTGATTCCGTATAAAAATGCATTTCTAAAGAGAGCGTGCAAGCATTCGGCCTTCAATGCAGAGAGTGGGGCCTTAAACATTCATTTCAATATAAATTCTTTTTATTTTACCTCTCCCAAATATACTCGTGATGCATATAATCATGGCCACCCACATGCATACCAACATTATGAAGGCAACAATTGACTTCTTTTTTTCACCCCAATGCTGTCTAATCAGTCTTATGCACTGGGTACAACGCATCCTAAGTGAGTGGATACGTAGGAATACACTTCACTACACTTCTATGCGGAGTGTCAGATTGGGGTCGTGTCGCTTCCTCCAAGAGAGGTGTCCATCAGCTCTGAAGCATCCACTACACGTTTGTGAAGCATATATTAAAAAGGCGCTCTTGTACCCCAACCATTCCAGCCATATAAACAAATACAAAATATTCTTCACGAAGGGGTCATTCACCCATCATCAATCCCATGGTGTGGGCATTTCCAATCATATTAGTTGGGAAAAATAATAACAGTTGGAGGTATTGCATCTTCTACAAGAAACTCAATGATATAACTGTGAAGAATGTTTATTCGATCCCCAGAATCGATGATGTCATGGATACCCTTCAAGGGTCGAAATACTTCTCAGCAATTCATATAAACCAGGGCACTGGGAAGTTGAAATCGAAGGAGGAAATAAAAAGAAAACAGCTTTCACAGCATGCCACAGTTTCTATGAATTCAATGTTATGTCGTTTGGATTGTGTAATGCTCCAGCCATGTTTGAACAACTTATGGATAACATTCTCGAAAGTCTGAAATAGAAAATATGTCTATGCCTTTTAGATAACGTCATTATATACAGTCTCATAATTTTAAAACTCATATCGAAAGTCTGGATGCAGTTTTCAAATGTTTCTGTGAATCCAACCTAAAATTAGATGAGAAAAAAAATCAGAATTGCCTTTGAAGACCTAGTTAAACTGGGCCACATAACAAGCCAACATTGAATAAAGATTTCAGAAAGAATTATTGAGGTATTTAAGATTTCTTCAAAGCCTAATAAAAAATAAAAGATATTCAATAATTTAAAAGACTTTGTTCTTACTACAGAAAATTTAGTATAAAATGTTCTACAACTTAGTCGACTTGCTAAGTACAACCTACTAAACTCAAAATAAAAAAACACGCCATTTGTGTGGATCAAAGAACAAGAGAATGCATTTCATACTCTGAATATGGCTCTATTGAATCTGTCTGTCCTAGCACAATTTGACTCTCAATCCCCCAACTGTATTCACACAGATGTGTCAAACTTCAGATTAGGTGTAGTCCTAGTGTAAAAGACTGATGGAGAAAAAAAGTAGGGTCGTTTATTAGTAAAACCTTAACCAAATCAGGACTTAATTATTCAGCCGCAGAGAAAGAAGGTTTTAGCAATGGGGAGGGTTGGGCAATATCTAAATTACAACCTTTTCTTTGTCAAAAGGCCTTTTCTTAGTCCCAAAAACTTGAGAGACCCTACTGGTAGACTAGCTAGATGGGCTCTAAAAATCCAAGAAGTGATACAAAAATCTGGGGAGAATAATTTAGACGTCGACCGCCTATAAAGAGAATCTTTGCCAGAAACCAAACCTGAAGATTATTGTGATAAAATGCTTATCATGCAGATATATATAGAGGAGGACGAGTTTACCGAATATGTTAGAAAGAGCCTTAGGCGAAATGATGGCATAAATGCTCCAATAACCCAAAATTTTAAAGAAGATGATGAAGGTATTTATAAAAATTACTCAAACGATAATCCTTAAATATTGATTGTGCCACAAAGCAGAAAAGAGGAGGTTATTGAGGAATATCATGGCCATATCCTCTGTGGCTACCAAGAAATTGTTGAAAAGAACTATATACCAAATAGAAACAAAATTTATCGGCCCTCCATGCAAAAAGATGTTTCAAACTATGTAATGACATTCTTTGTGGACGTCTTTAGTGCATTTGTGACAACAAAAATGGCTGATACTCACGAACAACGTTCGCTACAAAGTTTCGTTTTATTACTCAACAAGAACGCAGACAAAACTGTTGTGATCATGCAAACAGAGCATGCACCCAAAATGTTCATAATAAAACTCAAAAGTACAAACGATTGCTAGGTTGAGACATGGACAGAAGACGCTGAAGATCAGCCCCGTTCCAGTCGTTCTTCAGGACAACATTGGCAAAACCGTAATCTCATCAATGAATACATTTTGGAAATTTTGACCATTGATTTTGTAAATTCAAGAGTTTCAACAAAGTTTGCACCAGACTTCTTAACGAGAATCGAAATGTCACGTTCGAACCTGAATACCTTCATCCACGCAACCTATTGTTTAGATTCAGCCCCCGCGGACTTGTTCTCTAGCTTGGAAGATTTTCATTGGAATGACGTCGACGATGTGAATCTTCCTGTCACGACGGCTGTATCTGAATGAAAAATGCTCTTCCAATACTAAAGTGAATGTTTGGACAAGTATATTAGTGTAAATGGAGGGTACTTTGAAGGATACTAAGGTTTAAAAATATGGGTTATTTTTTGGGTTTCCTCGTATATGATTCAGTAAATATTTATACTTTCTAACGTTTCCCTCTCCAATTTTACTAAAGCTTCTAGCTGGTTCTAGCAAGGTTCTAGCTACTCTAGCCTACTCAACTCACCTCCGCGGCCACCACAGCAGCCAAGCTGAGAACTACGAGTGCAACCTTCATGATGCTCGGATGTTGTTTACGAATCGTTCAAACCACCAAGCTTATAAATCACTTATCTCCAGCATGGCTTATCTCTCATATTGCTTTCCCATCCTCCTTCCTATCTGTCTTCCTTGGAATATTGCACTTCGATTGTAATATTTTCTGATATCCATTGGTTTCAGAATGTTTTTTTAGGTTCCTCGATGCGCAAGGAAATTTCCTAGTAGTAAATATATATTTAAATTATTTTTCATTACAATAAAACGTTTGGAACAAACAGCATTCGGGTCTCGAAAGAGGCTCTGTCCTAGACGGATGGATGAAGCCCACCTTCCTCTATGTCTGGACCCATCTGAATACCCTATTTATATAAAATGTTTGAAAGTATAAAATTTGGTACTCGCTCTTAATTATGTCATATGTGGCTCTTGTAGACTTCATGGTATGCATATTCATGATATATAATTCATATATTTTCATATGTTTCATAATTTAAAAAAAGGTCAGGTGTTGGTATTAAAATAAAATTAATTATAAAAACTCTTTTTAAAAAAAGCTTTTATTTAAAATGCACTAAAATAACAAAATAAATATTTCTGAAGTATTGCTTTTTTTTCTGAAGGTACCATTTAACAAATAAAATAATAGACTTAGAAATAAAAGCGGTGGGGGATGATAATCATTTATGCAGCAAATAGGTATATATTTAATGAAAGGCATAATCTTGCTAATCATTTGCTTCATATAAAATCACATTGATCTCATATTTAGTATTATTGTACCCCACCGCTTTTATTTCTAAGTCTATTATTTTATTTGTTAAATGGTACCTTCAGAAAAAAAAACAATACTTCAGAAATATTCATTTTGTTATTTTAGTGCATTTTAAATAAAAGCTTTTTTTTAAAGAGTTTTTATAATTAATTATTCACGCTATTTTTAGTCGTATATATGCCAGTCCAAAAAAAAAAGCCTTATCACTGAGACGACGTTGGCCTTAAATAGCTGCAAGCCTGCTCGCAGCAGATTGGTCAATTCCTCGCTTTGCTTTTAGGAACCCTAAATTTATTGAATTATATTACAAAGTTAGAGACACCCAATGGCTTATTGTTAGGGGATAATTGGTACATATAAAATTTGAATTATAATTAAACAATTGATTAAATAGTTAAAAGTAACAACATATTAATTCAAAAGGGGAAATATTTAAAAAGGTGTCGTGAAATGTATGGTGGTATATTGTTACACACACACACCTATATATATATATAATGAATATAAATATATGCGTGATGATATTGGAATAAGATGACTAAATTATAACAGATAAAATTAATAAATTTGTTGGTTTTTCTCATTTATTTGCTTGTAATTCCAAGGACGTTTTAGATAGGAATCTGAATATTTGGATTTCTAATTCCTTCCATGTCTTGAACATTTATTGAAAAAATATTTTCTCAACCTCCAGCATTGTCGCATTTTTAGCCAAGAAAAAATTAAATTGACAGGTTCTGGGAAAAAAAAAGTTGTTTTTTAGTCAGAAAATGATAATGAAAATATTGCTGTATCATGTTTGATAATCAGATACAAAATTATATAGGGAAAAAATCCAAAAGAGCAGAGACCACGGGTGAAGCGAGTTCACTTTTAGTATGCAGAAACAAATTCTAACAGAAAACATTCATTCGAGTAGAAGACACAAAGCCAGATCATCTATATATATAAAAATGAATGTATGTGTGTGTGTGTGACAATTAAAAATTATTTATTGTCTTCTAGACAACATTACATCAATTTATCAACGAGAGAGAGAGAGAAAGAGAAGAAAAAGAAATATATTACATAAAGAATGAATGAAATATTTAGATATATATTACATATATTTTACAAGGGGGGTGAAGATAGGAAACCTCGACGCTGGAGGGTCCTGGACCAGGCGATGAGCGGGTCCTCCAATGCTCCTCCGAGCCCAACCTGGACAAAGTAGCGATAAATTCGCAACTTTACCGACGCCAGGATGGAAATGGCGTCGTCCTCAAGGCTGGACCCGCCGAAGATCCAAGCCTGCAGGTCAGGGGGCCGCCCTATGATGTTGAAGGCCTCTCTGATGAGAGGCCTGATGGAGGGACAGCACAAGTAACGGTGGCTGAGGGAGCGGTCGATGGACCCGCAGGCAGGACAGGAGGGGCCAACCGAGGCAGGATGGGCCGGATGGGGCAGGGCGTGGAGGGTCAACTTGAGGGCCGCGTCGGCCTCGTGGCCCGAGTAGGCGCAGCGCCGCAGCGAGGCCCAGTCGATCCTAGATGATGGTGGACCGATGGTGGGCGACCATCTCGAGGTAAACCTTGAGATGGGCGTGGCGGCGAGGCGCGGGCGTTCCAGGGCCCGTCGGGCCGATCGGGTCGTGAGGCCGTTGAGGAACGGCGTAGCCGTCCCTCGCAGCACCACGGCCGCAGATAGGGAGCTAGATGAAGGCGTGGACTCCGCCCCGAAGCCCACGGCGTTCTCGGAGGTCAGCCTCCGACAGAAGGCGCCCAGGGCCGAGCGCGTAGGGCGGGCGATGAGATGTTCCTCCACGATGAGGTTCCGGACTCGGGCTCCGCGCCAGCGGGCGGGGGCCAGGAGGTCGGGAGGGCGGAGGAACCGGCGTGTGATTATAAACAATACTTAAAGTTATACCGCATAAGTTTCTTTTCTATGAAAAATCAATATTTATTTTAAAGAGAAATATTTACTATTTCTAACTTTTTTGAAATGAAGTATGAGAGGGTGAAAATATGAAGAGTGATGGCGATCGGGAAAAATAAAAGTGTCCAGGGGCGGGAACTTTTTTTTTCCCGTTCGCCATCACTCTTCATATTTTCACCCTCTCATACTTCATTTCAAAAAAGTTAGAAATAGTAAATATTTTTCTTTAAAATAAATATTGATTTTTCATAGAAAAGAAACTTATGCGGTATAACTTTAAGTATTGTTTATATTATTCATAAATTTTTATTTTTTTACACTGTTAAATAAAAATATTGGCGGTAATTTTGAGGAAGAGATAAGATAATAGAGATAGAGGGTAGGCAGCGATAGCAGTGGAGGGATCAGAGGGAGGACCTAAGGAATTAGTCCAAAAATGTAGTCTTTCAAAATTTTAGTGGAATAAATTTTTCAGCCCTCCAACTGAAGCACCAAAACAGATAAGTAACCTTTTTATAGTGTATTTTTAATAGGTTAAATTTTATGTATATTTTAATCTCATTGCCCGCGTTTTTTATTTTCTTCTTTCTGTCTGATCATTTCAATAGATAAATAAATTAAAAATTTTGTTTCGAATCTCAACTTTGGCTCTGAGTCTTTAATTTGGAGTCAATTATTTATAACCCCAGTGCGTACATTATATTTACAAGTTGTATTTGAAATTTAAGAAGAATGTTTCGCGTCGCTTCAATGGCAGCCCGCCGCGGGACATGAATTATGTATATGTTTTTCTTCTATTATATTTAAAAATATATAAGGTGACTCGTCGGCATTTGGCCTAATCTGAAACTAAGATGACGTCACGGTGACGCGCGATGTAAACAAAGGTTATGATTGGTTCCTTGTTTTTTTTAAACAAGATTCAATTATTAATATTTTAAAAACCTGTGATTAATTTATATTGTCACTATATATTTCTTTTGTCTAAATGGCCTTCTATTTTAAATTAGAATTTAAAAAATAATAATTTAGCGTAATTGTAAACACGTTTGTGTTATGAATGCACACAATGTTAATACCTTGAAAGCAATGGTGTCCGATATTTTAAATTATTATAAAAGTAATTATTAATCAATATTAAAATTTCGTATTTAATTTAGGTTAGGTTTAGGGTCGTTTAGGTTCGCTTATGGTCAGGTTAGGTTCAGGTTCGTTCAGGTTAGGTTTAGGTTCGTTTAAGGTTAGATTCAGGTTCGTTTAGGTTAGGTAAGGTTCAGGGTCATTTAGGTTAGGTTAGTTTAAGTTAGGTTTAGGTTAGTTTAAGGTTAGGTTAGATTCAGGTTCGTTCAGGTTAGGTTTAGGTTCGTTTAAGGTTAGGTTTATGTTTGTTTAGGTTAGGTTCGTTTAGGTTAGGGTAGGTTCAGGTTAGGTTTGATTAGTTTAGGTTAGTTTAGGTTAGGTTTAGATTAGGTTTAGTTTAGGTTTAGTTAGTTTAAGTTAGGTTTAGGTTCGTTTAGGTTAGGTTTAGGTTCGTTTTGGTTAGGCTAATGTAATTTTTATTTATAATAATTTGGTAATTTTTATTTTTTTTATTTTTGTATATGCCTATTTATAAATTTAAATATCACCGTTGGCACCGTTGGAACGTATTACACCAGTATTTCTTTGTTTACATTAGCACTAAAACATAATTAAAAAATTGCTAATATAAAATTATAAAAATAAAGTATTTATAAATATAGTGACAATATAAATTAATCACAGATATTTAAAATAATAATAATTAAATCTTGTTTAAAAAAAACAATGAACTAATCATAACCTTTGTTTACATCGCGCGTCACCGTGACGTCATCTTGGTTTCAGATTGGGCCAAATGTCGAGGAGTCACTCAATATATACATATTGAAACGCCATTAGGGCAAAGTAGATCACGACCCTGAGATCTAGGAATATGAGACTGATAAAACGTGCAACTTGTAAAATTCTGTCTGATGCACAAACTAATAAAATGTGTGCTTGTTGTAGGTCACGGAAAATCCAGTCAAGAATGGTAAAATACCTCGAGGCGGCCTACCACGTGGAGAAAACTGATCCCGCCATTCTTGAGGTAAGATTTGGTACATTTCTGGGAGTGCTTAGGCTTAATAATAATAATGAATTATTTTATATTCCGCCAAACAATATGCTAGAAGGCCGCAATTGTCTACTTACAAAAATGGTATTATTTTTTTATTATTTATTTTCTTAAATGAAATTCGCATGTAAATATTCATTTTGAAGAATTTCTATGCATGAAATGCGGAAATTCCAGTTCTTTTTTCCCTCACATCGAAATAATTTAGTTACGCCAAAAAGTATATAGCTAACAAACACATGCAATATACAAATTTTTCGTCTAATAAACAGTAAATGGCATCTATTGACATCTATATATTCATACTTGAGTAGGATTATATCTGTCTAAAAAAAGGGCATGTTTATGTTAAAAGTTAAACAGGACATTAAGTCTAGATAAACGTCGTTTTAACCTATTTGGTAGCATTATACCCACCATTCTAAATCTAGTATTACCCATCCTCTGAAAAAGATATAATTGAAAACACTGCTTCATTTTTGGTAATATATTTTTAAAATCCTATATTGTCAACACCTGCCTTCTTTTCTTTTTTAACAAGGTACATCAGTTTAGAGTATTTGAGATCTCAATTTTTATTTTATCAGTTAACAAGCCTTTTACTTTTAGTTTATTTTATTAGTTAACAACCATTATAGTTTTAGTTTATTTTAATAGTTAACAACCTTAAAAATTAATATTCTTTTGTTTATAGAAACTTACAAGGAAATAAGAAAATAAGAAAAATTTCGAACGGGAAAACGTTAAGAATCTGGGATAAATAACCCTGGGAAAGTCCGCTTGGAAAGCAAATAAAGATATCAATCAATGTCAAATTCTAGGGCCCCCCCCGCAATTTTGATTGACAAGTCGGCGAGTATCAAAAGAACCGCCATACCGCCTGTAGGGAAACAAGGAAAAACCTGCTTTTAACAATAAACAGTCTGGACCGAGCTCTTGAAGTGAAAGGTACGTTTTGCAAAAGCTTTGGCCTTTAGGCCACGGCCCGGCTCTATGCCTGCCGCATTTTTCTTCCATTTATTTATTTATCTATTTATTTTAATTTAGTATAATATTCTAATAGGTGTAAGGTATCAGAAATATATTTTAAAAACAATTTTGTATATGTCATTATGACAAGATATCTTGATGGATGCCAGTATGGCTAGTTTATCGCAGCGCAAATCCTTGTTTAAAATAAATGTTTTATTGCCATTTAGATTGAAGTTATGTATAGTAATTAATTTTTACGCATCATTTAAAATATTTTAAGTTACTTTAGTTTATGCAAGAATTCAATTATGCAGTTTTAGAAAATAATGTTTAATTAAACGACAAGAATTTACAACATTCAATTTAATTTTTTTTAGTGTAGGTGACATCTTAAACTGGTTTTGTAATTTTTTTAATGCATAAGCATAGTATCCTGTGCAAAATAATATTTAGTGATTCTGTAGAATTGTATATTCTTATTGGTAAGGCCTCGTGGAGGGAAATATAAGGCTAAGGTATAGCAACTATTGATAGAAAAACCTTTTTTTTTTGTTAAGATTATTAGCCTTTTTTTAGAACTTGAGTCACCTTCGATTATATTTGCATGTCATTACCGTATATAATTTTATCTCTCCCATTTCTATATATATATTATTATTTATTTATATCGCTAAGACCTATTTATTCTGTCTAATATAGATTTTATAGTATAATAGGCCATGTATAGAACCGGTGGGGAAGGTTTTTTTTTTCTTTTTCAAATGAAATTACTGAAATTTGTTTCTTTTCTTAACTCCAGCCAAAGAACGGAATCATTTTTTATCCTGAATATCTATATCCTTTGAAAGTTAATTGCATTATTTCATAATTGAACGCAGTATGCAAACCTAGCAATTTATCAGTTGGAACAAACACTATCAATAGTTCCAGGTAACCTTAGATAAACAGCGATAAAGAACTTTGCACTGGACTGGTTTTTATAAGCCTTTCCAGGAAGCTCTATCTATACATTCCTCCTTCAGATTATTTGGCAGCAGAAGCCTATAACAAAAACCTATAGTTTCATAGCAGACTTAAAACTCGTTTCAACATCTGCTTTTGTAGTTTTATGAAACATGGTATTAGAGCATGGTGATCTGTAGCAAAGACTACATTTCTGGGAGGTTGAGAGTAGATCTTGAAGATCAATAAAAAGAATATCTTGCGTAGTTGTGAACAACGGATGTCAGAGCATGCAATTTAGTCTAATAAATTGGAAAATATTCAGTAAGCTTTAAAGATGCTCACGAAGATGGACGTGAGTTAAAGAATAACATACAATATAAAAACCTGATGGACGCCGTTGAACGTGAGACTACGTGACGTGAACCAATTGAAGAGTGAGTCACTGTGGTTAGAAACAGTAAAGCTTTTGCAAATATGTATTGGTGTGTAAACACAAAGATGTGTTCTAACATTTATCTTTCTGCAGGGCTTGATGCACCCAATTCGCTCAGATGTTTTTTTTACCTAGATGAATAACTGGCATGCCCAGTTTAAAAACCTTTGGAATGACTTTATATTAACCTTGTGTGGAATTATTGAAATGTTATAAGCCTGACCTGGAATATGATTTAGTCTTTCTTTGCCACAACTACTATCCAAATAGTTTGTCAGAGATAGCTTCTTCTTCTTTCTTATGTCCACTAAATCATATTGAGGTATCAAGCTTGTAGAGTTTGAGACTTTTGATGGTGTCTGCTGGGGGTGAATAGAGCTCATCAATGGATGAGTCAATGCAGTCAATAATGTGTTTTCGGGTTGCAGGTTGACACATAGTGTCATTATGTGTCACTCACAGTGACTCACTCTTCAATTGGTTCACGTCACGTAGTCTCACGCTCAACGGCGTCCATCAAGTTTTTATATTGTATGTTATTCTTTAACTCACGTCCATCTTCGTGAGCATCTTCAAAGCTTACTGAATATTTTCCAATTTATTAGACTAAATTGCATGCTCTGACATCCGTTGTTCACAACTACGCAAGATATTCTTTTTATTGATCTTCAAGATCTACTCTCAACCTCCCAGAAATGTAGTCTTTGCTACAGATCACCATGCTCTAATACCATGTTTCATAAAACTACGAAAGCAGATGTTGGTTAGAAGTATGAGAGGTGTGTTCCAGCATGTTGAATCACACATATCACATTGATTCCAAACCCTAAACATGTATAGTATCTATATAGAATGTTATACACTATGTTTAAATACATAATTTTGTCTGAAGATGGTAACAACGCTGTTACCGAAACATCACACACTATTTATTTATTTGGTGTTATTACCTTGAGTTACCACCTACTTGACTGTTGACATGGGACAGTCTGCTTGAAGCCCCCGTGAAGTTCTCACTTATCAATGTTATCCTTAGGCCAATTCAAGTCTAAATGAAACTCTACAATTTGGAATACAGATGAATTGGTAATAAATATTCTTTGTGTGACATTCCTATCACAGTATTGTTATGAAGTGATTGTCCGTAAATGACCAGACTTAAGTCTGGAAATCAGAGACTGTTGTTCAAAGATAGCCTCCACAGTACAGTTTCTGCAGTGCAGTGGTGATCTTCAGGTGAGAAGTTGTAATAGTTGGTGTCAGGCAACATTCCTCTTTGTGTCATTTCTTCAATTTGGGGCCAAACAGAGTTTTGATCTTTGTTGAATCCCAGGTTATTTTGTCTGAAGATGGTAACAACGCTGTTACCGAAACATCACACACTATTTATTTATTTGTTGTTATTACCTTGAGTTACCACCTACTTGACTGTTGACATGGGACAGCCTGCTTGAAGCCCCCGTGAAGTTCTCACTTATCAATGTTATCCTTAGGCCAATCCAAGTCTAAATGAAACTCTACAATTTGGAATACAGATGAATTGGTAATAAACATTCTTTGTGTGACATTCCTATCACAGTATTGTTATGAAACTCAACGGCACCATTGGCTGCTACTGAGCTTCCACATTCTGCCATTCTTCCTGCTATTATTCAATAATTCTGTTGAAACCTAAGGATGCGTGCGTTTTAAAAACAAATTTTTCCCACTTGTCGAAATTTGTAATCAATTCAAAGTCCAGAAGCCAACTCAGTAGTTGGGTGTTGTAAACATTGGTTAGAAGTATGAGAGGTGTGTTCCAGCATGTTGAATCACACATATCACATTGATTCCAAACTCTAAACATGTATATTATCTATATAGAATGTTATACACTATGTTTAAATACAATCATTTTTATAATTTATGGAACTTTAAGAAAAAGGCATCTCCTTATCGTGCAACTGAAAGTTGCTGATGGCTTGCGCCATCTATTGGAATAAATATCAACTATTCTCGTTGATTTTTAATTATTCCAGAACTGGCCAAATACCCATTCTTGATTAATCAAAAAAGCTAACCATAGACACGTTTCGGGCTGTTGGCCCTCATCAGCTGTTTCTTGATTAATCAAGAATGGGTATTCAGCCAATTCTTGAATAATTAAAAATCAACGAGAATAGTTGATATTTATTCCGATAGATGTCGCAAGCCATCAGCAACTTTCAGTTGCACGATAAGGAAATGCCTTTTTCTCAATTTATGCACCTTATCCCAGTAAAATATCACATTTGTACTATCTTTTCACATTATAGAACTTTGTTTTAAAAAAGCCAAAGCAATAGCCTGAAAACTATATTTAGAATTTATAAAACGTCAACTTGTTTGGTGTTCTTTTTCATGTATTGTGTTTCAACTTTAAACACCTGTTGGTCTCTTTTTATATTTTTTTATTTAGGGTAGGATTTCAGAAGGCAAGACAACATTTTAAAAAATTTCCTTAACCAAACTTCAATGTTTTTTAAATATGAAAATAATTTCATCTTAGAGAAAATATTGGAAAACTCTTTGAATATCACTTACTATCTTTTTTTTTTTTTTGAGATTTTTTTTCCGAGGAGTTTGATCTTAACTCTACCATCCAAATAGATTCAAAATTTTAACCCCATCATGCACCAATCTAGCAGACTGTGCCTCAACACCAGCTTTGGTAAATTCAGAACTCCCACATGGAGACAAGAGGCTCTCATCAGTCCATGGCACTAGCACAATATTCATAAGGGATTCATAGAAGCTTAAGAATTTGCAAAAGAGATGTTTAGCTAGCAAAGTGTCTAGGCCAATTATATGGCCAAAACAGAAGTAGTTATTCTGCCAGGAGGATATGTGGTTGTCTTTTCTTTTTCCAGATTCCAATATCCTCCTTGTGAAATTCCCATCTATATTTGGGCAAATAATTGGTCTAGCACAGAGTTCGGCAACCTTTTGAGTCAGAAGAGTCAAAAATTACAATTTACAAAATTTCAAAACTTTTAAAGAGCTACAAATATTTTTCTTGCCAACAATAAATAGTACAGTAGAACCTCATGAGAGGACACCCTGCTAAAGAATACCTTTCTACAAAGAACAGTTTTCATTTGCAAAATTGCCATTTTTGTTATTATGAAACTCTCCGGTAATAGGACACCTCTCCCTAAAGGACATTTTGGCTCTGTAATTAGGTGTCCTTTGCAGAGAGGTTCTACTGTACTACACACAGCTTCACATCCAAAGAGCTGCATGTGGCTTGCAGGTTGCTGACCCCCTGGTGAAGCCACTTTGGCAAATTCCGAAGATTTCTTGAATCAAACCTTCCCTGGACTGATGAGGGCTGTAGCTCAAAACCGCTCGGTGACTTACAACTTACTAGTATGTATACTCCAGGAACCTGGTGGCTTAACCAAATAAATTATAGCCATCGTCTCCTGCTGAGCATTCTGAATTTGTTGAAACTGGTGTTGTAGCTTTGTCATCAACCCAAGTCTGCTAGATGCTCAATAGAATGCATGTTAATTTTGCAATGATACCCTTTTCTTAATTCTACCTTTTTTGCTTGTTGTAGCCATTGATTGATTTCCTAATCTCAGAGATGAGCTCTAAAAGCTTCCACAGTTAAACCTATTAAATCCAATTTCTTAAATTCCCTTAGGATTAGAATTTTCAGCTGAATTTAAATCAGTTAAAGTAAAAAAACCTGATTGTGGGATTTGAAAAAGGGTTAGAGTAAGTGTGAAAAAAAATAAGAAAAAAGGGTCAGGTGTTGGTATGAAAAACAGAAGAAGGTGTATCCTGACACCTTACCTGAGCATTTCTTGGTTTCTCACAAAGCCTCTTTGATCTAATATTTGGTCATTAAGGTACAGTCTGCACCATGCTGACGAGGGCCAACAACCCAAAACACGTTCATGGTTGGCTTTTCTCGATTTATCAAGAAAATGGGTTGGCCAGATATCATAGAGTGAACCTAAATCAACGTTTATTTGATTTTTGTTCCACTAGATGGCTCTCTACCATCTAAAATGGCCATGTGAGTGGTCAGGAAATGCCTTTTTTCAGTTTTATATACATATAGCCCTTGTTAGCTGTAATCCTTGTAATTCAGCCATATGTAAATATATAGAATTCTTCTATCTAGAACCTACTTTATGTTTTCTATAAAACTCTCTTTACTGCTCATTCTTCAATCCTTAGGATATAAAACTTGCCTTAAACAACTTCTATGCAATAGAGATTTGTATTTTGGCACTCCTACCTAGATCAGGCTCAACATAGAAAATTAGATTTTTATAATAAATGCTCATTTGCCAATAAACTTATTTTCTTCTACCACTGAAGTGTCATTTATTTACCTCTCTATTGAACAACCGCTTTACCATAATTCTCAATGATCTCTTGAATTCCAAGGATATGTCCAACTATCCTTGTACACATAAATAAAGTTAGGGTGAAGAAAAGACTGATAAACGTTTCACAAAACAATGATTTGAAATTCTGTATAAAAATTTCACAATGATGATTAGTTTGTAGGTTGTTGCAAGGATTTCAGTCATATCACTAAATAGCAGAAAGGAGAAGGTAAAAGTCTCCTTCAAACTATTTTTATTTAAAACATGTTAAGAGGACAGAAGAAAACATCAAACTAGTAAGCAGACAACGCTGCGTGCTAATCCTTTGTTGCTGGCTGGCGCAGCTGGGATTTGTTTGTTTGTTGTCACCTGGTCCAATGTCTGGGCGACGTCTTGAAGTCTTCTTCTTTCTTATCTCCACACTGGGTGAAGTAGAATGCCTTTGTCATTAAGACTGGGAGCACTACTCAGTGGCAGGCCGACTTAGCTCCAAAAAAATGGTCACCTCTGACATGAGGAACAGACGCCATGTTAAGCCGTTCCTAACATGGAGTACAAACGTTGCTCATCCTGTCTCCCTGGATTAGGAGCCCTTACAAGGTGCTATCAGCTGAGCCCAGGTTTTTTACCGAGCTTGTTACTACTCCCCCTCCTTCTTTTTCATCCGGGCTTGGGACCAGCAAAGGCGGAGTTAAAGGCGGTCCTGAAGTTGATCTTCATTATTCTACAGTTAGTATACTGTGGAATAATACCATATTATATATTATACATGCTGTGTGTATGTGTATTCTGTGATTCCCAGCTTCTGTATTACTTTCATATGCTCACTATAGCAGCAGCAATATTGAAGGGAATGGAGGATCCAGCCAGGGTGTCTTCTGGGAAACAAAGGATGGCCATCACGGTATTAAAAACTAACCTCCATTTTGAAGGTATAAAACGGCAATTTTTGACAGACAGTAATTGTTTGCACAGTCCTTTCATCACTTCATGATAACTATATTTAGATACTAATATATATATATATATAATATGATGCACTAGCGCGCCATCTGTTATCAAAATTCAAAACTATTTTAAAGGCGTAAGATTCTTTTTGAAATTAAACATTGCAGTAAGGGCAGTAGAAATTGTTTAATTTCAAAAATAATCTTACGCCTTTAAAATAGTTTTGAAATATATATATATATTGAAGAATTTTGAATTTTTAAATTTAATTTTTTCACAAGTAGTTCCCGAGTGAAATATGGACACTCGCTAGTGTTATTTTATTGTTGTTTCTAAAGATAATACGAATTCCAATGGAAGGGACTGTAGGGGTGCAGCTTTCATTATGGTACCAGGCACACTTTGGTGAAAGTCTGACTTTGTTTGTAATTTGAGGCCGTTCCTAACATGGAAGCCTTTGCTGCCGACTCTAACATGAACACAGACACAGCTCCTCCGTATCCCTTGAGAAGACCCTTGCTGAGGTTTATCAACCGGGTCATTTGAACTCAGGGTTTTTAAAGAGGTTTTTCTCCTCTTCTAACAAGGCTGCAGTTGGTCCGTTACTGCTTTTGTTAGAGTTATTCTGCTTGTTTCACAGCTGGCCTTCATATCTGAAATCGTTCCCCTATCTGCCACCTGGGGACACACACCGTAGCAGTCAGCTCTGCCGAGAGAGTGTTATTTTAAATGAAGTTATTAAAAAAGGAGAATCACATATGCAATGTTGAGGTAAAAATAGAGACATGAGTCAATGTTGTTTTTGTCCTCTTCATAAATAAAATAAGTTAAAAGGCGATTCATACTCTTTCTTTTCTGTTGCTTAGTGTTCTATCTAAAATTCATGTAACAGTTCACAACATACCGCAGAGCTTTTATACCCAGCCCTGCATCATTGTTTGTGAATTTATGGTCCTTAATAACCATGAGTTGTAAACAAATTTTTGTTGCCTAAAACGATCATCTGCCATGGCACTAATTGATTTAAGACCTATTTATTGGATGTAAAGCCAAAATATTAACGTCCCTAGAATTTATTTATGTTTCTTAAATTGTGTTTTATAAACCAATATTTATACTGAGTGTAAATAAGACCACATGGTCTCATCATACTTCCTCCTTCAATGTCTTCCTCTACTGAGGGTGGGCCACGTGGTCTCTCCATACATCCTCCTTCAATGTCTTCCTCTACTGAGTGTGTGCCACGTGGTCTCTCCATACTTCCTCCTTCAATGTCTTACTCTACTGAGGGTAGGCCACGTGGTCTCTCCATATTTTCTCTTTCAATGTCTTCCTCTACTGAGGGTGGGCCACGTGGTCTCTTCACACTTTCTCCTTCAATGTCTTCCTCTACTGAGGGTGGGCCCCATGGTCTCTCGATATTTCCTCCTTCATTGTCTTCCTCTACTGAGGGTGGGTCACATGGTCTCTCCATACTTATTCCTTCAATGCCTTCCTCTACTGAGGATGGGCCACATGCTCTCACCATACTTTCTCCTTCAATGCCTTCCTCTACTGAGGGTGGGCCACATGGTTTCTTCATACTTCCTCCTTCAATGTCTTCCTCTACTGAGGGTGGGCCACATGGTCTCTCCATACTTTCTCCTTCAATGTCTTCCTCTACTTAGGGTGGGCCACATGGTCTCTCCATACTTCCTCCTTCAATGCCTTCCTCTACTGAGGGTGGGCCACATGGTCTCTCCATACTTCCTCCTTCAATGCCTTCCTCTACTGAGGGTGGGCCACATGGTCTCTCCATACTTTCTCCTTCAATGTCTTCCTCTACTGAGGGTGGGCCAAATGGTCTCTCCATACTTTCTCCTTCAATGTCTTCCTCTACTGAGGGTGGGTCACATGGTCTCTCCATACTTTCTCCTTCAATGTCTTCCTCTACTGAAGGTGGGCCACATGGTCTCTCCATACTTCCTCCTTCAATGCCTTCCTCTACTGAGGGTGGGTCACATGGTCTCTCCATACTTCTCCTTCAATGTCTTCCTCTACTGAGGGTGGGCCACATGGTCTCTCCATACTTTCTCCTTCAATGTCTTCCTCTACTGAGGGTGGGCCACATGGTCTCTCCATACTTCCTCCTTCAATGTCTTCCTCTACTGAGGGTGGGCCACATGGTCTCTCCATACTTCCTCCTTCAATGTCTTCCTCTACTGAGGGTGGGCCACATGGTCTCTCCATACTTCCTCCTTCAATGTCTTCCTCTACTGAGGTGGGCCACATGGTCTCTCCATACTTTCCTCCTTCAATGTCTTCCTCTACTGAGGGTGGGCCACATGGTCTCTCCATACTTCCTCCTTCAATGTCTTCCTCTACTGAGGGTGGGCCACATGGTCTCTCCATACTTCCTCCTTCAATGTCTTCCTCTACTGAGGGTGGGCCACATGGTCTCTCCATACTTCCTCCTTCAATGTCTTCCTCTACTGAGGGTGGGCCACATGGTCTCTCCATACTTCCTCCTTCAATGTCTTCCTCTACTGAGGGTGGGCCACATGGTATCTCCATATCTCCTCCTTCAATGCCTTCCTCTACTAAGGGTGGGCCATATGGTCTCTCCATACTTTCTCCTTCAATGTCTTCCTCTACTGAGGGTGGGCCACATGGTCTCTCCATATCTCGTCCTTCAATGTCTTCCTCTACTAAGGGTGGGCCATATGGTCTCTCCATACTTTCTCCTTCAAAGTCTTCCTCTACTGAGGGTGGGCCACGTGGTCTCTCCATACTTTCTCCTTCAATGTCTTCCTCTCCTGAGGGTCGGCCACATGGTCTCTCCATACTCTCTCCTTCAATGTCTTTCTCTACTGAGGGTGGGTCACATGGTCTCTCCATACTTTCTACTTCAATGTCTTCCTCTACTGAGGGTGGGCTATGTGGTCTCTCCATACTTCCTCCTCAATGTCTTACTCTACTGAGGGTGGGCTACGTGGTCTCTCCATACTTCCTCCTCAATGTCTTCCTCTACTGAGGGTGGGCCACATGCTATCTCCATACTTCTCCTTCAATGTCTTCCTCTACTGAGGGTGGGCCACATGGTCTCTCCATACTTCCTCCTTCAATGTCTTCCTCTACTGAGGGTGGGCCACATGGTCTCTCCATACTTTCTCCTTCAATGTCTTCCTCTACTGAGGGTGGGCCACATGGTCTCTCCATACTTTCTCCTTCAATGTCTTCCTCTACTGAGGGTGGGCCACATGGTCTCTCCATACTTTCTCCTTCAATGTCTTCCTCTACTGAGGGTGGGCCACATGGTCTCTCCATACTTTCTCCTTCAATGTCTTCCTCTACTGAGGGTGGGCCACATGGTCTCTCCATACTTTCTCCTTCAATGTCTTCCTCTACTGAGGGTGGGCCACATGGTCTCTCCATACTTTCTCCTTCAATGTCTTCCTCTACTGAGGGTGGGCCACATGGTCTCTCCATACTTTCTCCTTCAATGTCTTCCTCTACTGAGGGTGGGCCACATGGTCTCTCCATACTTCTCCTTCAATGTCTTCCTCTACTGAGGGTGGGCCACATGGTCTCTCCATATCTTCTCCTTCAATGCCTTCCTCTACTGAGGGTGGGCCACATGGTCTCTCATACTTCCTCCTTCAATGCCTTCCTCTACTGAGGGTGGGCCACATGGTCTCTCCATACTTTCTCCTTCAATGTCTCCTCTACTTAGGGTGGGCCACAAGGTCTCTCCATACTTCCTTCCTTCAATGCCTTCCTCTACTGAGGGTGGGCCACATGGTCTCTCCATACTTCCTCCTTCAATGCCTTCCTCTACTGAGGGTGGGCCACATGGTCTCTCCATACTTTCTCCTTCAATGTCTTTCCTCTACTGAGGGTTGACCAAATGGTCTCTCCATACTTTCTCCTTCAATGTCTTCCTCTACTGAGGGTGGGTCACATGGTCTCTACATACTTTCTCCTTCAATGTCTTCCTCTACTGAAGGTGGGCCACATGGTCTCTCCATACTTCCTCCTTCAATGCCTTCCTCTACTGAGGGTGGGTCACATGGTCTCTCCATCCTTCTCCTTCAATGTCTATCTCTACTGAGGGTGGGCCACATGGTCTCTCCATACTTTCTCCTTCTATGTCTTCCTCTACTGAGGGTGGGCCACGTGGTCTCTCCATACTTCCTCCTTCAATGTCTTCCTCTACTGAGGGTGGGCCACGTGGTCTCTCCATACTTCCTCCTTCAATGTCTTCCTCTATTGAGGGTGGGCCACATGGACTCTCCATACTTCCTCCTTCGATGTCTTCCTCTACTGAAGGTGGGCCACATGGACTCTCCATTTTTCCTCCTTCAATTTCTTCCTCTACTGAGGGTGGGCCACATGGACTGTCCATACTTCCTCCTTCAATTCTTCCTCTACTGAAGGTGGGCCACATGGTCTCTCCATACTTCCTCCTTCAATGTCTTCCTTTACTGAGGGTGGGCAACATGGACTCTCCATACTTCCTCCTTCAATGTCTTCCTCTACTGAGTGTGGGCTACGTGGCCTCTCCATACTTCCTCCTCAATGTCTTCCTCTACTGAGGGTGGGCCACATGGTATCTCCATATCTCCTCCTTCAATGTCTTCCTCTACTGAGGGTGGGCCACATGGTCTCTCCATATCTCGTCCTTCAATGCCTTCCTCTACTAAGGGTGGGCCATATGGTCTCTCCATACTTTCTCCTTCAAAGTCTTCCTCTACTGAGGGTGGGCCACGTGGTCTCTCCATATTTTCTCCTTCAATGTCTTCCTCTCCTGAGGGTCGGCCACATGGTCTCTCCATACTCTCTCCTTCAATGTCTTTCTCTACTGAGGGTGGGCCACATGGTCTCTCCATACTTTCTACTTCAATGTCTTCCTCTAGTGAGGGTGGGCCACATGGTCTCTCCATATCTCCTTCTTCAAAGTCTTCTTCTACTGAGGGTGGGCCACGTGGTCTCTCCATACTTTCTCCTTCAATGTCTTCTTCTACTGAGGGTGGGCTATGTGGTCTCTCCATACTTCCTCCTCAATGTCTTACTCTACTGAGGGTGGGCTACGTGGTCTCTCCATACTTCCTCCTCAATGTCTTCCTCTACTGAGGGTGGGCCTCATGGTATCTCCATATCTCCTCCTTCAATGCCTTCCTCTACTAAGGGTGGGCCACATGGTCTCTCCATATCTCCTCCTTCAATGCCTTCCTCTACTGAGGGTGGGCCACATGATCTCTCCATACTTTTTCCTTCAATGCCTTCCTCTACTGAGGGTGGGACACATGATCTCTCCATACTTTCTCTTTCAATGCCTTCCTCTACTGAGGGTGGACCACATGGTCACTCCATACTTCCTCCTTCAATGTCTTCTTCTACTGAGGGTGGGCCACGTGGTCTCTCCATACTTTCTCCTTCAATGACTTCCTCTACTGAGGGTGGGCCACGTGGTCTCTCTCACTTTCTCCTTCAAAGTCTTCCTCTACTGAGGGTGGGCCACATGGTCTCTCCATACTTTCTCCTTCAATGTCTTCCTCTACTGAAGGTGGGCCACATGGTCTTTCCATACTTTCTCCTTCAATGTCTTCCACTACTGAGGGTGGGCCACATGGTCTCTCAATACTTTCTCCTTCAATGTCTTCCTTTACTGAGGGGGGGCCACATGGTCTCTCCAAATCTCCTCCTCCTTCAATGTCTTCCTCTACTAAGGGTGGGCCACATGGTCTCTCAATATCTCCCTCCTTCAATGCCTTCCGCTACTGAGGGTGGGACACATGGTCTCTCCATACTTCCACCGCCATCCTCTTCAACTCCTTGTGTCGCCCAATCCATTTTTTAGATCTCAGTGTATCCCTGTCGACTCCTTCCCCTGGAGCTCAATAATATATTAGGTTTTCGTATTAAATTCATTGTATGTTGATATTACCTAACACTTCCATTTTTGTTACCAATTATATAAAATAATTGTATTAATTTTTTCAGTTATTATGCCAATATAATATTTATAAATATATTGTCATGTTAATATAAGATATTATGGAATATATAAGTAGAAATATAAAAAAGATTTCTCTATTAAATAAGACAGGGCTACCTCTTTTTTTTTTTATTTAAAAGAGGGAGCACACATTGGTAGATGACAATTGAAAAAAAGGCCAATTGCCATCCAACTAGGAATAGGTCCGAGATGACCGCAGCCTCCAAAGTCTTCTTATTACAATTTCATTTAAGATAGCCACCAATGTTCTTAAAGATTTATTTCCTTATTTAAAATTATATCGATAAGTTTTGAACATAATATTTTTATACTCATATAAAAATCTTTTTAATTTTTTAATAGTATGTCAAATGAAATTTTTCCGTTTTCAATACAGAACTTAACACTTCTAATATGTGGTACATTGAAGCATTGTGACCACCAAACGTCTTAATTTTTGTTAACTCAGTTTTTATTCTGCACAAGAAATCTCTTACGATTTCAATAATTATTTAGGTTCAAAACACTTAACAGTATGTCTTTTATGTATTTAGGAAAGAAAGATTAAGACAGAAGGTGATATAGAAGAACATATTCCCGACTTATTTTTATAATGCGATTTTTATTGGATCAGTTTAATTAGATTTCTCAGTGCTCTGAATTGAGTCCTCGGGCTCCTCAACCACAATCTCGGGGACGTAGTCCTTGGGCTTGCAGGTCGTGTTATGGTTGATGATCTCCTGCCGCACACACACTTGTCAACTTCAGAGAGAAAGGCTGCACATCTTACCTTTTCAAATGGGGGAGTTTCATTTAATTTTTTTTGTTGTTGTTAACACTAATAAAGTTGTTGTTGTGTCCATTGAAGATCCTCTGATGTTTTCCTACATTTCATTCACAGCAATAATTTCTATCTTAGGTTGAAAAATGGGTGCCATTGCTACATTAGTCACTTTGGATTAGAATTTGATCGAATATTTCAAGGGTCCAGGGGGACTGCAGGCAGGAGTGGTCAAACATCTCCCTCCTATTAATAACGTTAGACAGATTGATCAGTTTCAAGTTTTACTAATATTAAATCTAGATTATGGCAACAATAGCTGTTCTTCCTTTATGGATGGCATTGCTACACATTGAAGAAATTTGAAGGTTGGCTCCAAATCTATCGCAGCCATAATTTTTTTTCAAATTAGAGAGCGTACAACATTTATAAACTATTTTGATGAAGAAGGAAGGAATGACAACAACCAACCTAGTTTGTAAAATGGAAAGCAAGATAAGCTAAGGCATAGTACACCATCTTCCACCTAGGTTAGAATTCCCAATAGGAATTTCTTATATATTACTAAAAAGTGTAAGAATGTAGCAAATTCTATTGGTCTCCTAAAATATCCTTCTACCTAAAGAATCATTCTATTCAAAGCTCACCCCACTAATGACTTCACACCATTTTTAAACTTTCTCCAGTTAAACTTTGTCCGTTCTATCATTTGTCTCTCTTACATTCTCGACTCCGCTAGAAAATAAAAGAATATTCTGCTCTTGTCAAGCATTCTATCGACATTCCTCAGACTCCATCTTTCATTCCCAACCCATAAAAATAGGATCGGCGCTACTATCGACTCCACGCCGCCTCGCCATCCTCTTTCTAAACTTTCTACACCAAATACATGCTTTGTGATTCTAATATTTCCTAGGATTCCCTCTTATTCTATGCTCAGAGATCTGGTTGTGTTTGTGTGATATTGCCTTCGAAAAGCCTTTAAAAAATAACAATCAGAACTTTAGGGTATTTTCTTTTATTTCTCAAATTGTAGAGAAAGGATGAATATTATCGGAACACTTGAAAAGAATCATTGAAAAATACTGCGATATTGATATTTTCCAATATCAAAATATGCAACACCAACCAAGGATAATTTCAATTTCTATGCTCTCTTGGTTAGAATTCTTCCTCACCTAAAATTTCTCTAACATAAATAATTCCTTTTTCAGTCTTCGAAGTGCTAACAAACTCAATAGGACATAACATAGCACCTTTATTAGAAACTGATTATCTTGAAGTTTTCAAACACTCCAGGTTCTTAACGTGGTTTTCCAGAGTTCTTATATACACAATGTATCGACATACAGATTCTCCATATCTGACCATCTTTATTATCACATTCTCCAATAACCACCCCGAACCTCTGAATTCTTCCCTGCGAATTTATAAATAAACTTTTTTTTTTACAATGGGGGGGGGGGGAGAAATCTATAGATATCATTTCTGATAAGAGATAAAATATTCTTTATTGAAAAGGTACAAGCTTGGCGAGTTTTCGGACGATAGTGTCTTTGAACAAGCTGTAATACGAATACCTGTTGGAAAACGTTATTGCCCAATAAAGCTCGCTCAGCTTATACCTTTTGATGAAAAAGGAGAAGGGGGTGCAGTAACAAGTTTTTTGAAAAAACCTGGGCTCAGCTGGCCCGGCTGATAGTACCCTGCAAGGGCTCCTGATTCAGAGATATAGAATGAGCAGCGTTTGTACTCCATGTTAGGAGCGGCTGCACATGGCATCTGTTCCTCATGTCAGAGACGGTCATTTCTTTTGGAGCTGAATCGGCCTGCCATTGAATAGTGCTCCTAGTCTTAATGACAAAGGCAGACGCTTTCTACTCTCACCCAGTCATGACGGTTGTCAAATCTCTCCGCTATGCTTAATCGGCCGTCGCGCAGTGTATTGATTCATACATTGATGAGCTCTACTCATTCTCAGCAGACACCATCAAAAGTCTCAATCTCTACAAGCTTGATACCCTAATATTATTGAATGGGGATAGAAAGAAAAAAAAACATTTTCAATTAATAAATTCGTCGCGTTAGCTTGTGTCTCTATTTTTATATAAACTAGCGGAAGTACCCGGCTTCACCCGGGTTTTTACCCGAGTAAAGGCTTATCTAACGAATCTCTCGATAAAGTGAACATTTTTTCCCGGTCCTTTCAAGTATTAGTTACGAGCGGAAAAATACGTCCAGGGTAGCCGAGTGGACAAGGCACCTGCCCGGTAAGCAGAAGGGTGTGGGTTCGATTCCCGCCCCTGGACACTTTTTATTTTTCCGTTCGCCATTACTCTTCATGTTTCACCTTTCCATACTTCATCCTTAAAGTTAGAAATGTCGCTATTTCTCTTTGAAGATAAATTTCGATTTTTATAAAAGAAACATTCGCGGTATAATTGCTATTTTCGTTTTACAATCATCAGCCGCGTTATATTGTATTTTATATATTAATTGGTTCCCTCGGTAATTAGAAGTTAAAGGAATAGTATCTTGCCTTGGAATTGTATCATTATTCTTGTATGGATGTACCCGGCTTCGCCCGGGTTATACCCGAGTAAAGGTTTGTCTAACGAATCTCTCGATAAAGTGAACATTTTTTCCCGGTCCCTTTAAAAGTACTCGATAAGTTTAATAAAATCAATATTAATTGGTTCCCTCGGTAATTGGAAGTTAAAGGAATAGTATCTTGCCTATGAATTGTATCATTATTCTTGTATCAAATAAATTGCCGTGACATCCTGAATTTTGTCTTTCCTAATTTTCTACATTACAAAATCATCGTATCATCATGATAATATTTAGAGTAGATTGTTGAATTATAACAGATAAATTAGAATATTTATCTTGATTATTTTTAGGCGAAAAGTTATTTCAAAAATTTCATTTGCTAGAAACCTTCCCAGTACTATACTAAATAACTTCCCAAAGTTTCATGGCGTTCCAATGAGTGGTTTGGTCAGGCATAAAGAACAGACAGACACACACACACACATACATTCATTTTTATATATATAGATAAACGTACTTACACCTAATTGGAAATATTATAAATCCTTCTCTAACCAAGACGACAGACACCTCCAGATAGTGATAGATGGCTAATAATGCTAAGATCCAAACTTACCCCGTTTCTATGGATTATCTGGTCTGGGAGGCACTTCAGGTCCCCGGGACATGGGCAGGTCAACGGGGCGAGTCCCTTTCCCTGGCTGACGTAATCGCAGACATCACCTGAAACACCAAAACTTTATCTACTACTCCGCTCTAAACACGCAGAGAGAAGGTGCATAGGTGAAAGAGAGACATTTTAAAAAGTGGAAAATCTCCAAAAACTATCCAATCAAGTCTAATATTTTTAAAATTATGTGAGTTGGCCAAGATGTATCTATGTGTGTGGATGACTACCTTTTTTAAATCGAACTTGAATAAAAATGCAAGTCAATTACATCATGATTATATCTTAAACAAACTAAGACCAAATTTCATGGCAGATGAATTGGCAAAGGAAGCCAGAAAGCTGAGCCAAAGGAAAGAACAAATGTCAGTTTTGACGCTGATGCTTTGGCAAAATACAAGATAATTAAACAAAAATAAGAAAAGATCATATATGTGAAATAAACTCTGAGAGAAAACTGACAAAAACTATAATAAGACTTAGAACAAAACACTCTAAAGGAATGACAATACATCCAGATGGCATAATGTGCTGAGAACATGGACGAGAACATCTACGTATGTTTTCCCACGTGACGCAGCGGAGCGTGACCTTGGCTGCACGGGTGAGTCAGTTGTTGTTTTGCTCTCTATGGATGGACATTAAAACATGGTGGCAGCGATAACTGGATAAAATACGAACCCGTATATTGCAAAATATCGATTTTTGCGTACCTTGGAAGATAATTCAACATGGCTCAGATTCAACCTCCAGAAACTTTCGACTTCTCGACTCCCAACGAATGGCCCAAATGGAGGAAGGGATTCGAACGATACCTCGTGGTCAGTGGAATGAAGAAGAAAGAGGAGGCGGACAAGATCGATTTGTTCATGTACTTGATGGGCGACCGCGCGGATGATATATTCAGGACCTTCAAGTTCGAAAAGGAGGAAGAGGCAACGAAAATTGATTCCGTCCTCAAGGCGTTCGACAGCCACTTCTGTGTCAGGAAGAATATTATCTACGAACGTGCGAAATTTAATTCAAGAATCCAAGAGGATCGGGAGCCAGTGGACGAATTCATCACTTCATTGTACAAATTGGCTGATAGTTGCGAATTTGAGGGTCTTCATGAGCAGTTGATCCGTGACCGAATAGTGGTTGGAGTAAGGGACAAAGCTTTATCTGAAAGAATGCAGTTGGACAGCGAACTGACTTTGGAAAAGGCGGTGAAAATGGTTCGACAGCAGGAAGCCGTTCGACAGCAGCAAGTCGACCTGCAGCGTCCCTCAACAAGCCAAAAGGTCAATCAGGTGAAGTTCAACTCGAAGAAACAATCACCGAAACAACAACAGCAGCCTTCGAGGAAGAAGGAGAAGTCAGCCAAAACAAGATCACGATGTCCAAAATGCGGAGGTTTCACCCACAGGGAAGGACAGGCCTGCCGTGCTGAAGGACAGAAATGTAACCTATGTTCAAAAACTGGCCATTTTGCAAATTGCTGCCCAGATAAGCAGGCAAAGACTGCGGAAGTCAAAGCTGTTTCTGAACTTGATGAAGAAATTGGTTCTCTCCCGGAGGTCTCAGCTGTGGAGGATTCATCTAATCTCGATAATGATGAAGACGAGTGCAGGAGGCGATGGACAGCAGAAATCCAAGTGAACGGGAAAAAGGTGAAGTTCAAGCTCGACTCCCAGGCGGATGTTACATGTGTTCCTCTGTGTTTCTTCAAGAAGATAATGGGACAGCAACGACTAGTGGAAAGTGATATCAACATTAGAGCTGCTGAATTCTCCGAACTTCAGACTGTGGGTATGTTTATATCAACGCTGCGAAATGGAAATTATGAAATCAAGGAGAAGATTTATGTTATTCGTCGTTTGAGTGAACCTCTTCTGAGTCGCCGGGCATGTGAGCTCTTGAACCTGGCGAGGCGGATTGAAGTGGTTGCAACGAGAATTAACCCGATCAAGGAATTCCCTGAAGTATTTGAAGGACTGGGACAGATCGGAAACCCTTACGAAATCAAATTGAAACCTGGAGCAAAACCATATGCTGTGCATACTCCTCGACGGGTAACAATACCTTTGATGGAAAAGCTCAAAACAAGATTGGAAGAGCTCGACAAAGACGAGATCTTGACGAAGATTTTTGAAGCTCAACAAGAAGATACGACCCTGAAAGCAGTAGTCAACTACCTTGAGAAAGGCTGGCCAGATAAGAAGAAGATGTCACAGGCTCTGCTCTCTTATTGGCATGTCAAGGATGAACTCGGCGTTCAAAATGGACTACTGATGCGTAGCTGTCGTCTTGTTATTCCAGCAAGTATGAAACTGGAGATCCTAGATAAGTTGCACGCTGGGCACTTCGGGATTACAAAAACAAGACTTCGCGCACGTGAGACGGTATGGTGGCCTGGAATTTCGGAGGAGATCGCGGAAACGGTCAGAAAGTGCAGTGTCTGTATCCAGGAAGCCGTCTCAAAACATGAACCTTTGATACCAACCAACTTTCCTACACGACCGTGGCAAAAGATTGGAATGGATTTGTTCAAGTTCGAGAATAAGTGGTATCTAGTCGTCATTGACTATTATTCTCGCTTTCCTGAAATGATTCAGCTGGATCGGCTCACAGCCAGTGTGGTGGTGCGTAGTTGCAAATCCATATTTGCCCGACATGGAGTCCCAGAAACTGTTGTAAGCGATAGTGGGACGCAATTTGGAGCTGCTCGTGAGTTTGCAAATTTCGCAAGGCAGTACGGATTCACACATGTCACTTCAAGTCCTCGATTCCCGCAGAGCAATGGGATGGCAGAAGCAGGTGTGAAAATTGCTAAGTTGATCCTCAAGAAAAATCAAGACCCATCGCTTGGACTCCTGGAGTATCGATCGACCCCTTTGGAGAACGGTTACAGCCCTGCTGAGCTTCTCATGGGACGTAAACTCCGAACGACCTTGCCAATTGCACCAGAGAATCTTAATCCAAAGTTGGTGGACTCTCAGACCCTGAAAAGAAAGGAGGGGAGAAGGAGAAAGGATACGAAATCCAGATATGATCGACGCTGCGGAGCTACGGACATGGAGGAGCTATCCGAAGGTGACACGGTTTGGATTACAGATATGCGAACCTGGGGGATTGTAAAGCAGAAAGCATCGACACCATGGTCATATATGGTTGATACTCCAGTTGGGACTTTACGTCGAAACAGGTTCCATCTACGAAAAGGATATGCAGTGCAATATCCAGCCGACCCATCGACGCCGACCTTTTCGGGGGAGGAACTGGTTGAAAATGAAAAGACCCCAGTTGTGGATTATCCCTCTAACGACTCAGAAGACGGCCAGATAAGAACCCGGAGTGGACGAATTGTTAAACCTGTGGATCGCCTTCATTATTAGTTATATTATGCATTTAAAGTTTGTAATGTATATATATATTTCAAAAAGGGGGATGTGCTGAGAACATGGACGAGAACATCTACGTATGTTTTCCCACGTGACGCAGCGGAGCGTGACCTTGGCTGCACGGGTGAGTCAGTTGTTGTTTTGCTCTCTATGGATGGACATTAAAACACATAAGAACCTATAGGACATGCAACAACTGTTCTGGTGTGGAATTAACCCCTACTCACATTTTCTCATACCCAGCAATGGCCGCAGCCTTGCAGAAAATTGACATAGACCTAGAGCAGCAGCTTTACACACCCGAATAGTGGACATTCCTGCTGCTGTAATAGAGATGCATGGAGACATCTGAAGTTCTTCATTGGACACGACAACAACACCAACCAAATTTCATTGTAATTTTATAAAATTACATTCCCAGGACACCTGTATGGTGGATGCAGCTTGGCGACTGTTTTAACTATAAGTTCATGTCTACACATGTCTACAGCAATGTGTTTTGATTCATTAAAAACTAGATTGTTTATCTAAGGTGCTAGTAAATAGGCACCCTAGTATTTGTGCAAGGTGAAATTATTTCTGAAATCACTATTCAATAGCTTTCTGTCGGCCTATTTAGGAATTCGTGCTGTTAGGAGCCATCGTGACCCTAAATTTATTCGAATCCAAAAGTCATACAGAACTGAGCTCCACACACTACGTTTACCTACATCTGAGCAGTACAATGCTAAAAAAACGAATCTTTGCAAATATCGTTTCCGTGTTTTAAATAACATCAGCGAATTGTACATACCCCGTAGATACACACTGTTACATGGAGATCTAAATTGTCGCAAACAAGGCTTATTGGCTATAGTAAAATGTAGATATATCTGTATAAAAATCTCAATAACTTTATCTTTTCACTTTTTTATCTCAGTAATATCTTATACAAGAGGTCCTAATAAATGCTTTGTGTATTTGTATGTAGAGTTTTATCGTAATTTGTTTTAAATAAACAAATGTTTATTAAGTGATATCAGTTTTAGAAATAAATTTAGTTAGACAAATATTATTGAAAATTTGGAGAAGGCAAAAACTTTAAGGAATGTTTAAAATCATGATAGTGTCAAAATAGTTTGATCCTCATTCGAAATATTGAGCTTATATACCAGGTCTATTAGTATGAAACGCGAAAATGGGCGCCAGAGGCCGCTGTGCAACTTTATTTGAGCTGACGGTGGGGCTGTTGTAGGCGTTTTGTTCTTTGACTCACGTGGCATCAGCATGCGTGCAGTTTTAGAAAAATTCAAATCGTAAAAAAATTCTGGAGCCCGTGGAAAATGGCGATTTCCGAGCCAAAAAGTGCCCATTTGCGGGAAGTTTCGTTGTTCGCCTTCAACTGAAAGAAAAGTGCCACTGAAGCCCACCGAATGCTCGAGGAAGTTTACAGCGACCACGCTCTAAGCGAATCGCAGTGTTACAGGTGGTTTAAAAAATTCCAAAGTGGCGATTTTGAACTTGATAATGAACCACATGGAAAACCGCCCCAAAGGTTCGAGGACGCTGAACTGCAAGCTTTGTTGGATGAGGACAGTACCCAAATGCAGGAGAAACTCGCTAAACAGCTCCAGGTGTCTCAAGGTGCTGTTTCTCTACGTTTAAATAGCCTCGGAATGACCCAAAAGCTTTCCAGATGGGTCCCCCACGAGTTGAGCGAAAGGCAGCAATAACGGCGTCTGGTAACTTGCGAAGGGCTGCTCGCCAGGCATGAAAAGAAGTCATTTTTGCACCGAATCGTAACTTCTGATAAGAAATGGATCCACTTCAGCAATCCTACGCGCCATAAGTCGTGGGGCCTGCCCGGCCAATTTCCAAAACAGACGTTTAGGCCCAATCGCTTCGGAAAAAAGGCAATGCTTTGCATATGGTGGGACCAGACCAGCGTAGTATATTTCGAGCTCCTGAAACCTGGCAAAATGGTCAATACTAGTCGATACGAACAACAAATGCACAGTTTGAGAGAGGCGTTGAATGAAAAAAGACCGGAATGGCGTGAATAGCACAACAACCTGATACTGCAGCATGACAACGCTCCAGCCCACAACGCTACGGTGGTCAAAAACACCATAAAAGACTTGGGCTGGGAACTCTAACCCCACCCGCCATACTCACCAGACTTAGCGCCTTCGAACTACCACCTTTTCACATCTTTAGGACACGCCCTAAAAAACAGGAATTTTCGAACTCAAACATACTGCGAAAATGACTTGTTGACTTGTTCAGCTCAAAAGGAATAGAAATTTCCAGACAACGAATTCGAAAATTGCCTGAAAAGTGGTCCAAGTGTATAGCTAATCAGGGCAGTTACTTTGAATAAAAAATATTTTGTTGTATGGAATTGGCGAACTTTTGAATTCACTGAAAATTTTCGCGTTTCATACTAAATATCAGACCGTTCAAATCGTAAACCCAGCATTCCTTAGTATTTTACCCTCTACCCTTCTTCCCCGAATACAAAAAAACAATAGCAACTAATTCACATAAAAGATTAAAGAGACAATGGGAGAAATTTTCCATGTAACACAATTTTAAAATTAATTCTTTGTGCATTCGGTTTATTCTGATTGAGTGTGAGGGAAAGTTAAAATAAATTTCATTATTTTAGCGAATATTTCTTTATTTAGCGGTATCACTATTTCATTATTGAAAATACTGAGATAATAATCATAAAATGAACAGAGATGGTCGATTTAAAGACGTTTTACCTACCTGCTTGAGGAATCTTCGAGCAGTGTTTAGAACTGAAAGTAAATTTCTTGATGCAGCATTCGTCGTCCTCGCAATCTTCATTCTTCTTGCAATGCTTGTCGCTCATTAACCCCTAGAGAAACAGACCAAGTGTTAGGGCAAAATGTATGATTACGTGAAGACAAGACATTTTGATTCCGTATAAAAATTCATTTCTAAAGAGAGCGTGCAAGCATTCGGCCTTCAATGTAAAGAGTGGGGCCTCAACCATTCATTTCAATAAATTCTATTTATTTTACCTCTCTCAAATATACTCGTGATGCATATAATCATAGCCGCCCACATGCATACCAACATTATGAAGGCAACAATTGACTTCTTTTTTTCACCCCAATGCTGTCTAATCAGTCTTATGCACTGGGTACAACACATCCTAAGTGAGCGGATGCGTAGGAATACACTTCACTACACTTCAATGCGGAGTGTCAGATTGGGGTCGTGTCGCTTCCTCCAAGAGAGGTGTCCATCAGCTCTGAAGCATCCACTACACGTTTGTAAAGCATATATTAAAAAGGCGCCCTTGTACCCCAACCATTCCAGCCATATAAACAAATACAAAATATTCTTCACGAAGGGGTCATTCACCCATCATCAATCCCATGGTGTGGGCATTTCCAATCATATTAGTTGGGAAAAATAAAAACAGTTGGAGGTATTGTATCTTCTACAAGAAACTCAATGATATAACTGTGAAGAATGTTTATTCGATCCCCAGAATCGATGATGTCATGGATACCCTTCAAGGGTCGAAATACCTCTCAGCAATTCATTATGACCCAGGGCACTGGGAAGTTGAAATCGAAGGAGGAAATAAAAAGAAAACAGCTTTCACAGCATGCCACAGTTTCTATGAATTCAATGTTATGTCGTTTGGATTGTGTAATGCTCCAGCCATGTTTGAACAACTTATGGATAACATTCTCGAAAGTCTGAAATAGAAAATATGTCTATGCCTTTTAGATAACGTCATTATATACAGTCTCATAATTTTAAAACTCATATCGAAAGTCTGGATGCAGTTTTCAAATGTTTCTGTGAATCCAACCTAAAATTAGATGAGAAAAAAATCAGAATTGCCTTTGAAGACCTAGATAAACTGGGCCACATAACAAGCCAACATTAAATAAAGATTTCAGAAAGAATTATTGAGGTATTTAAGATTTCTTCAAAGCCTAATAAAAAATAAAAGAGATTCAATAATTTAAAAGACTTTGTTCTTACTACAGAAAATTTAGTATAAAATGTTCTACAACTTAGTCGACTTGCTAAGTACAACCTACTAAACTCAAAATAAAAAAACACGCCATTTGTGTGGATCAAAGAACAAGAGAATGCATTTCATACTCTGAATATGGCTCTATTGAATCTGTCTGTCCTAGCACAATTTGACTCTCAATCCCCCAACTGTATTCACACAGATGTGTCAAACTTCAGATTAGGTGTAGTCCTAGTGTAAAAGACTGATGGAGAAAAAAGTAGGGTCGTTTATTAGTAAAACCTTAACCAAATCAGGACTTAATTATTCAGCCGCAGAGAAAGAAGGTTTTAGCAATGGGGAGGGTTGGGCAATATCTAAATTACAACCTTTTCTTTGTCAAAAGGCCTTTTCTTAGTCCCAAAAACTTGAGAGACCCTACTGGTAGACTAGCTAGATGGGCTCTAAAAATCCAAGAAGTGATACAAAAATCTGGGGAGAATAATTTAGACGTCGACCGCCTATAAAGAGAATCTTTGCCAGAAACCAAACCTGAAGATTATTGTGATAAAATGCTTATCATGCAGATATATATAGAGGAGGACGAGTTTACCGAATATGTTAGAAAGAGCCTTAGGCGAAATGATGGCATAAATGCTCCAATAACCCAAAATTTTAAAGAAGATGATGAAGGTATTTATAAAAATTACTCAAACGATAATCCTTAAATATTGATTGTGCCACAAAGCAGAAAAGAGGAGGTTATTGAGGAATATCATGGCCATATCCTCTGTGGCTACCAAGAAATTGTTGAAAAGAACTATATACCAAATAGAAACAAAATATATCGGCCCTCCATGCAAAAAGGTGTCTCAAACTATGTAATGACATTCTTTGTGGACGTCTTTAGTGCATTTGTGACAACAAAAATGGCTGATACTCACGAACAACGTTCGCTACAAAGTTTCGTTTTATTACTCAACAAGAACGCAGACAAAACTGTTGTGATCATGTAAACAGAGCATGCACCCAAAATGTTCATAATAAAACTTAAAAGTACGAACGATTGTTAGGTTGACACATGGGCAGAAGACGCTGAAGATCAGCCCCGTTCCAGTCGTTCTTCATGACAACATTGGCAAACCCGTAATCTCATCAATGAATACATTTTGGAAATTTTGACCATTGATTTTGTAAATTCAAGAGTTTCAACAAAGTTTGCACCAGACTTCTTAACGATAATCGAAATGTCACGTTCGAACCTGAATACCTTCCTCCACATAACCTATTGTTTAGATTCAGCCCCCGCGGACTTGTTCCCTAGCTTGGAAGAATTTCATTGGAATGACGTCGTCGATGTGAATCTTCCTGTACGACGGCTGTATCTGAATGAAAAATGCTCTTCCAATACTAAAGTGAATGTTTAGACAAGTATATTAGTGTAAATGGAGGGTACTTTGAAGGATACTAGGGTTCTAAAATTTGGGTTATTTTTGGGTTTCCTCGTATATAATTCAGTGAATATTTATACTTTCTAACGTTTCCCTCTCCAATTTTACCGAAGCTTCTAGCTAGTTCTAGCAAGGTTCTAGCTACTCTAGCCTACTCCACTCACCTCCGCGGCCACCACAGCAGCCAAGCTGAGAACTACGAGTGCAACCTTCATGATGCTTGGATGTTGTTTACGAATCGTTCAAACCACCAAGCTTATAAAGCACTTATCTTCAGCATGGCTTATCTATCATATCGCTTTCCCATCCTCCTTCCTATCTGTCTTCCATGGAATATTTCACGGTATTGCATTTCGATTGTAATATTTTCTGATATCAATTGGTTTCAGAATGTTATTTTTAGGTCCCTTGTTGGGAAAGGAAATTTCCTGGTAGAAAATATATTGATACGAAAAAAAATAATATATATATGCTGTAAACATCTCAAAATTATTATTCTCATATTTAATTTTTCATAGAACTTTATTCCAATAATCATGATCACTTAGAATTGTTTACAGGTGAACTTTGTAAAAAGGAGACGTTCTTTAAAAATAAAAAACTAACGAGACATACATTCTTGATTTTTTATTTCCTTTACATTAAAAATAGCTATAAAAGAAAAACTTACATACATCCGCTACATTATATTTAAATTATTTTTCATGACAATAAAACGTTTGGAACAAACAGCATTCAGGTCTCGAAAGAGGCTCTGTCCTAAACTGATGGATGAAGCCCACCTTCCTCTATGTCTGGACTCATCCGACTTCCCTATTTATATAAAATGTTTGAAAGTATAAAACTTGGTACAAGCTCTTAATTATGTCATATGTGGCTCTTGTAGACTTCATGTTATGTATATTCATGATATATAATTCATATATTTTCATATGATTCATAATTTAAAAAAAGGTCAGGTGTTGGCATTAAAATAAAAAAGGCGTATCCTGACCATTATTTTTTAACATGTTAAGCATTTTCACGCAAGTTTGGGCTTAAATCCCCATTTCCTAATTTCTAAGGAAGCCTCTGGGATCAAAACATTTTTGGTCGCAGTGATACAGCCTGCTCCACGCTGACGGGAGGCCAACAGCCCGAAATTCGTGGATGGCTTTAATCGATTTATAAAAAAAATAGGATGACCAAATATCTGGTAACAGGCTAAATTAAATAATGTAATACAAATATCTGTTGAAAGACCTTATTATCCGAAAGGTCGCCAAATTTATACCGTTTCAATGAAGAAGCTTTTATATCTTATTAGCCGAGTGACCCGGGCAATGCCGGTTTTACCCAATTAGATATTTTTATTCAAATACTATGTTTTACGATTATAAATCGGCGCCGTGAATGTCACTCTCGAGAAACGCCCTGTTTCAAACTTTGTTTGTTTTCAAACTATAAAAAAAGATGTTGTCAGGAATTGAATAATTTCCATATTTCCTTTAAATTTTTATGATCAAATTTTATTATAATTTCAGACTAGGTTGAAGTAAAATATCTTGTACACTTTCTCAAACAAACTAACAATGCAAGTTTACAAATTTTCAGATTCTTCGGCGATCAAAATGGACTAGTTTTCATATTTCCTTTTAAAATTTTTACAATAATTTTTAATATACTTCTAGACTACATAAGACGTCTTCGGTATTGTACACTCTCTTAAAGCAACTAACGAGAGAGAGAGATGAAAAAATATTAAATATAAGAATTCTTGGTAACCATGGTGGCCATAAATAGAATTTATTTATTTCCTTCCAATCAACGAAAATAGACGCAGCAGTTTCTGTAGCGTAATGGGCAGCTGCCTACTATGATACCATGGATGTTCAACCTTCCGAGCAGAACTAGTGGTTATTCTTTGCGCGATTAAATATTTCTATATTTTTGTCTACATTCGAACTTTTGAATTGTCTCATACAACCAATTGTCTCTTTCTCCTCTAGGCAGTGCTCGGTGTGAAGAACCCACCATCTCTGCGGAAATCATCTTTAATCTACATTGTACCCTTGATGTACAACTCCACTGGATTAAAAGTCACAGTGTCATTCCGGGAAATGAAAAAAAAATACAAACAGCTAAACCTGCTGCTCATTTTAATTTACCCTTGTCTCTGATAATCCTTCAACAAAAGGTTTCCCGCAATAAAAGAACTCAGGGCATACAGAATCTAACACAAAAGTTTAAATTTAAAAGGAGGATCATCGGTAGATAACAATTGGAAAAAAGGGCAATTCCCATCCAGCTAGGGTTAGGATCCCGTGGGGGCCGCAGTCTTTTTGTTCTAATTCTAATTATATTTAGGCTCGCCACCATTGTCTTTAAAGATTTATTTTATTGTTGTTAGGACACCTTGTATGCCATAATCACCTAGAACCCCACCTAACCTAACTATTTCCCACCTTTCCCCATCTAAGCTACAAACCTCTAGTGATTGTGAATTGTAGATATGGAACTGAAGCCACCTTTAGCCTTGACAGCACCAAGCCAGAGACTGAGATCCCCGTGGTTAGGCCATATGACCCATGGAGGCTCACCTGACCCCACCAACACCAAGCCAGAGTCCAAAATGGACTCAGACGCCCTTCCCTGTGGTCGAGCCACATGTCCCATGGTGGCTGACTTGAACCCAAGCCAGAGTCCAAATTGGACTCAGACGTCCCTTCCCTGTAGTCGAGCTACCTGACCTAATATGTTGACTCCACCAATACCAATCCAGACTCCAGCATGCCTATGGGCAAGCCATAAACCCATGGTGGGTGTTGAATTCCCCATCTTCAGGCATAACACTAGCTCTACCACGAGCCCTGAACCTTTTCCAAGCCGAGCCCAAGATCCCCAGATACCACAATATTAATTGTGTTTTGATTTTTTTATTCAATTATATTCTAATTCTTATTTATTTATTTTTTGTGAATTTTTCTTTAATGTATTTTAACATTTTTATTTTATTATTTTTTAAGATACTTTTTTATTTTCACAGAAAGAAGAGTGATGATAGCCTTGGGGGATCAGTCCAGCAACACTGGGGCAAAGAAGCGATTTTTAAATTAGATAGATTTTTTTCGAAGCTGTAGACAGGAAGTTGCTAAAACCGCAGGCCGCTGGCCTGACTTCGGCTTTGGCCGCCCTTTTCCAATCCTGGACCTGGGTTGCTGGATGGAGAGGTAGGTAGGATATATGGGTGATGTTGGTCTAGATAATTTATTAAATTACCTTTTCAGTTTATGTTTATATACTTTTTATCTCCTTCCTTTTAACCTAATATATATAGTGTTTTGAATTTAAAACCTTTTTTAAAAATTTTATATATAATTTTAAATTGTTGTGTACTTTGAAAACTGTTGTATTAGTCTAAAAATATATGTTTATAGTAGAAAAGAAGTGATTAATTTTCCCTTCAACATTTATTGCTAGCTGTTACAGCTCTAGGTCTCTTCATGTTCCATAGATGTATAAATTTGTGATCCGCTTATCTGTAGCCGCTGGCGCCTGAATTATGAAGGCATATAAAGATCTATAAATAGTTTTTTGAAGCTAACAGCGACAAAAAAAAACGTATAAAATCTTTCGATTTTTATCATTCCTTGAAAATATATTTATAGGTTTTGAATAAAAATATATTTTTTTTTCTTCTTCCTAAAAATCTCTCCAAATTTTTAAATATTATATTAAATGAATTTTTTTAGTTAGCAAAGTCTTGCATATTTAATACATAACTTCTAATATGGGGTAAATTGGAAGGATTATGATCACCAAATGTCTATTTTTATGTTAATAGAGTTTTTTATCCAGAAATAGATATTTTACAATTTGAATTACTCTACAGTGTATCATGTCCATTCAGCAATGGAGAGTTGAGACAGGTAGTGATTTTTATTGGATCAGTTCAGCTCGACTCCCCAGTTTCCTCGGTTGTGATCTCGGGCACCTCGGTCACAATCTCGGGCCCCTTGGTCACAATCTCGGGGATGTGGCCCTTGGGCTTGCAGGTCGTCTTATGGTAGATGATCATCTGCCGCCCACACACAATTGACAACTTTAGAGAGAAGGGCTGTGGTTCCTACCTTTTCAAATAGGTGATATTTTATTGAATATTTTTTTTTTATTTCTATTGGCAACATTAATAACGTCGTTGTGTTTGATGAAGAGCCTCCGATGTCTCCATGCATCTCTAAAACAGCAGTCATAATGTCTTCTATCTTGTGTTGGAAAATGGGTGCCATTGCCACGTTATTCATCTTGGACCAGAATTTGCTTGAATATTCCAAGGGTTCAGGGGAGACTGCAGGCAGGTGTGGTTAAACATCTCCCTCCTATTAATTACGTTTGACAGACTTATCAAGTCATACCAATATTAAATCTATAAGTAAAAGAAATAAATGCGACCGAGGATACGTTTCTATATTGTGGCAATTGAACGTCATCCTCTATTTAGGGATCGCAGTGCAACCTATTAAAGATATTTTGAAGGTTGGTCTATTTCTATATATTCCTTCTCTAAAAATGTATCATAACGTTAATTTTATTCCGAATGAGACTTACAACATTTATAAGCTATTATGATGAAGGAAGGAATGACAACAACCTACCTAGTTTGTTAAATGGAAGACAAGATGATCAAAGGCATAGTAGACCATCTTCCACCTAGGTTAGAACTCTCAATAGAAATTTCTCATATATTTCTGGATATAAATAAAATAATTGAAAGTGTACGCTCGAATGTAGAAAATTCTGTCGGTATGGAAACTTGGAAGGATATCCAAAAAATTCTTCCCATTCAAGCCAGATGAAACATTTTTACACCCAAAGCTCACCCCACTAATGACTTTGTTAGAAATGTGAAATTTATAGAGTCGCTGTTTTCATCCCAAGTCGACCTTGGCACATGTACACTGAGGCGGCGCCACCATATACCATGTGACGTCACTACCTACCCCTCCTTCCCTTCCTGTTTTGCTGCTGGCTGATTACAACTGTCATTCTATCCCTCTTTTGATTTTCTCTAAACTTGTATAACCAATAAATCAATTGGCACTCTGCTTTAACGAGTCATTCGTTAATATTTCCAATAGGTTATGGGTCCTGACTACGCCCCAAATTTGAAGAAACAAACCTAAAGTGAAACTGCTAAGCCTAACTCGTGCAAAATATGACGCACCTGAGAATCAAGTCCGCCAGTTCAAAGGCGAAAACTTCTCCCTTTGGAAATTTCAGTTCCAACTACTATTAGAGCAAAATCAACTTTTGGATATCGTGGACGGCAAAGAAATCAAACCAGAGGTAAGTGACGCTACCTCTGCTATACAGGATGCATGGCACGCCAAAGATATCAAAGCCCGAATGCTTATATCACAGGCACTTGAATTAAGATTTCTAGAACCTTTGATGTCCTGTAAAACTGCCGCTCAAATGTGGACAAGGCTCATGTCCATCCACGAACAGAGATCAGAGATCGCAATTGGCATGTTGTGGCAACAATTTTTTGACGCCCGAATGTCGTCATCAGAGGATGTCAGCAGCTATATCGCCAAGATTGAAAATCTTAGTGCAAGAATTCAGGATGCAGGAGGAACGATTACAGATGACCAGAAAGTGGCAAAGATAATAAACTCTCTTCCTTCGAGCATGCGGTATTTCATCCCAGCATGGGAGTCTCAAGCGCCGATTACGCAGACTCTAGAGAACTTATCAGCACGTCTTCTGATTGAAGAATGTAGAAACCAGCAGGCCGATTCCTCGCAAGGTACAGCATTCTACCAACAGACTAAACCAAGAATCAAAGAAAATAACATAAAGAAGACTGATTCAGGAAAGATATCAGAACTAAAGAAAAAGACTGAATGCCATTATTGTCACAAGATTGGTCATTGGTCACGGGAATGTCAGAAACGGATTGCCGACCAGCAGAAGAAAAACGAGAAGCGGAAGAACCAAGCAGTAGATTGTGATCATAAAGGTTTCAACGCTGATACCATCCTAAAGTGGAATGACTGCGACATATGGTGGGCAGATAGCGGAGCAAGCTGCAGCATGACCTTCCGACGTGAATGGTTCAAGTCCTTCACTCCGATCCACAACGATCATAGAATATACCTTGGAGACAACACTTCCGTCCTTGCAGAAGGTACAGGTGACATTGAAATCCTTGCCACGGTGATGGAGAATGGATTACAACATCAATCAGGAATGTGCTCTACTCTTCGGAGCTCAAGAAAAATTTGTTCAGTCTGGGAGTATGCACTGAAAAGGGATACCCGAGTAGACATCGACAAGGATGAGCTGCGCATCTACTCAAGAAAAGATCTGAAAGCAGTTGGACAACGCCAAGATGAGCTCTACAAGATGATGTTCCGAGTTACTTCATCTTCACAAGGATTTTCTGCAAAGATCAACAACCTCCAACTGTGGCACGAAAGACTAGCACACATCTCACTCACCACTATTCGAGAAATGGCAAGAAAGGATTGATCAACGGTTTGCAAACCGAGGACATAAAAGAAGACGATTTCTTCTGTCAAGGCTGCCAAGAAGGAAAAGCTCACAGAAAGCCTAGTCATTTGTCTGAAACAAAGGAGCTACAATCCTGGTGAGTTCATTCTAAATGATATCTGCGGCCCTATGCCAACACAATCAATAGGAGGATCACTTTATTTCATTTTATTCAAAGATTATTCCAGTGGCTTTCGCCATATAGATTTCATTAGACCACAAATCCGATATTTTACACAAATTGGAAAACTTTGCTAGATTCAGTTATAATCAAACAGGCAATAAAATTAAAGTGATTAGAACGATAATGCACTAGAATATACCAGTAAAGATTTCACAAATACTTGCAGAAAGTTCAGAATAGTGCATGAATTGTCAGCTCCATATGTTCACGAACAGATAGGGCGCGTAGAACGAGACAATAGAACTATTGTCGAAGCAGCTCGATCGATGCTGTGAGCACGAAATCTTCCTGAAGAACTTTGGGCAGAAGCTTGCAATACTGCAACCTTCATTCTAAACCGAACATTCACTAAACAAGCTCCCAATACCACACCCTATGAACTCTTTTTCGGAAGAAAAGTTAGTTTATATAATCTAAAGATTTTCGGCTGTGAAGCATGGTTGCATACACCTAAAGAATGTAGAAGGAAATGGGATAAGAAATCACAAAAGATGATTTTCTTAGGGTACGATAAAACATGCACTAACTTTTGACTCTGGAACCCTTCTACTAGAAAGATTTCTATCTCTAAAGATGTTACTTTTAACGAGACAAAACTCCAACATTACGAACTAGAGGGAGAAAACCTAATCCAAATAACATTGACTTTAAGACGCCGGTACCACCGACCGAGGATGAATCACCTACAACGGTACAATTTCCCACACCGCCGGCATTCCACCGATGATAACTCGATCTAAAAAGAAAGCAGATTCTTGTAACTACCATTTTGTCGATGAGCCTTCAACCTATAAAGATGCTATGGAAAGTCCAAATGCCGAAAAATGGTTGGATGCCAATTTAGAAACATCAAGTAATGCAACTTTAAGATTATTGAGGCCATTTATTTTGACCAAACAAACACAACTTATTTCACATAAAAGAACAGAGAGACAATGGGATAAATTTGCCATGTAACAAAATTTAAAAATTATTAATATGCGTGGAGATGAAACAGTCCGCTACAGTATTTAATCTATCCATTTAGCTGCTGCCTTTATATATATTATGGCATTCTGTATAGATGTAAATATTCCAAACACCGAAAAGGGATTAGAAACTATCTAAGGAATAGGTATAGCCTGGGTGCTTTATCCTTTTTTTGTCCTCACAACGATACCACTATCTTCATTAAAGCTTCAAGTATTGAATAATATTTATATGAATATATATGTTTATCAGCATAAAGAACGTATTCAGCTTTTTGCACTTTATTGTGCGGAAAGCTCAAATCAATTTCGAAAAGTTCTTCATTAGCGGTAGAAACTATTTCACTTTAAAATTCTCAGATAATGCCTTTAAAAAAAAAAAGAAATAGAGAAGGTCGATTTGAAGGCGTTTTACTTACCTTCTTTAGGAATCTTCGCGCATGTTTAGGAAGGAAAAACAATTTTCTGATGCAGGCATTCATCTTCACCGCAATCATCTTCCTTCTTGCAAGACTTGTTGCCAGGAACCCTAAGGAAGCAGACCAAGTGTTAGGGCAATAGTGTGATTTGGTGAAGACAAGGCAGTTCGATCTCGCCTAGAAATTTATTTCTGAAGAGAGGGTGCAAGCATTCGGCTTCAAATACAAAGAATGGGGCCTCCCCTCAACCATTTATTATGGTTATTTCTAGTTTTAATCAGCATAGTTTTTATTACTATTATTATTTTAGAATATTCTATATTTATACCATTAATTTAGGGGTTATAATTCTAAAAATATATTAAATTTTTAATAATATGTGTGTGAATAATCTTTATTTGTTGTATAATTTATTGCTCTATAAAATGTGAATTTAATAATTTCACTCTCTTTCTTTAAAACTATGTACATAAAATAGATTAAACATTTACACACAAATATCCACATAGGAAATAGCGTGTGTTTTGTAATAAATAAATAAAAAAAACATTTATTTTTAAAAATTCTATTTAATTTTACACTCCTAAATATATTCATGATGCATATAATCATGGCCACACACAGGCATGCCAACATCAAGAACGCAACAATAAACCCCCCTTTTTCCGACTCACAATGCTGTTCTACTAGATGTCATGCACCAGGGTACTATGCATACATGGTGTGACAGGGATACATAGGAATACGCCTCATAGAGTATCACAGATTCATAAGATACATGACAAAAATAATTGATATTTAACGATTGTTAACACCCTAATTGGCTTGAATGCTTCGTTAAAACCATAACTTTCTGAACTTTAATTCCTTTTGTTCCGAATTACTCAATTATTTATTGAATTCGCATACCCTAATCTACTCTTATATCTAAAACGCGCATGTTAGTAATCAGAAAATGCTTAAATTGTTTTAATACCTAATCTATAGGTAAAGTATCTTCTATCAAGGTTAGAGACACCTTTTGAATACAATGCAAGATAAATGTTAAGAAAGAGAACAAGAATATGGAATGAGTGGGTAAAATGATGCACTCCGTTATATTTCCTATGTGTTGAACGTCCTTGTTGATGTCCTAAAGCTGGTTTAATGCTTTTAAATCCACAAGTCAATTATCTAAAAAACATCGCATCAAATTATTGATATAATATGAAAGTTGAATTAATGAATTAATCATCTTCTATTAATAATTCTCAGTTTAATTTCTTTAAGGAATGTATTTTACTAATTTAATTCAAATATATTGAGTAAACTTTAGTTATAAAATAAAATAGGTTTCCCAGGTCACACTGCTCCAACAATGGCCACTTTATAAAATAATAATTTTACCCTAGGTAAGATGTCTAGGAGCCTGGCAGGGCTGATTTAATCGGACTCGGCCGAGTAATGCCTAAAAAATGGAGGAGGCTGACTCGAGCGACCTGATATTGGAGCTCTGTTAGAAGAGTGGTATAGCCTCCTGGGAACCCGCCACTATAAACAATGGGTAACGCGCCAGCGGCAGTACCTCCTGGGTGGTGTGGAAATTATGCCTAAAATATAATTAGAGAAATAATAAATAATACATACACAAATAAATGAACTTAAATAAAATTAAATCGTTTACAAGGTATACGATCAAATATTATTTCACAAATTATATTTATGCTGTATATATAAAATATGTTCATGGACATTAAATATTGTGAAATCAAACCTTTTAGGTCTATTGAACCACCACTTGGTTTCTCTCGAAATAAAATTATATTAAACCAGTCTTGAGTCATTTTTCATGTTTAAATGTTCACCAATAAATTTTAGCAACTACCATACGGAAAAATTCCAAGTATTATTTCTGATATATTATCAATAGTATTTTTTTTTATCAGCAACAATTAAATCACGCACCTGTCCAATATTGAGATTCGTTGTTGACGTCAATGGCCAACCTGACCTTGATCATCTGCGATGCTCTTACGGCCATCTTTAAAACGTTATAACAGAAATTAAACTTGCGTTCATGACAATTTTTCACCTTCATAAGTTTCATTCATTAATGCTAATGTCTCTGTGAAAATCTTTTCAATTCTACACAAATTTAATAATTGCTCTTTGCTCAAATGATGCCAATTCAGAACCGACGCGAGCTAAATACTTACAACAAAAATATGCCTAAAATGAAAACTACGCATGCGCATTTACTGGCGTTGCTAAATTGAAATATAACTTAGGCTTTTTTCTTTACAGTAAAATTATTTTACATTTTTCAAAAGTTGTTTTTTATTTTATATTTTAAAAGTTCGGGAACTTTTGATCCTACTGTGTATTGCATTTTCGATCTTCCTTTTATAGTGATACTGATGCTAGACTCTTGGAATAAGTATTTTAGATGAGCTATGGACAAGCTTTCTGGACTGTAGAATTACATATAATAATAAATATTCACCATAATTAATCACCACTGATGAGCCAGGCCCTCCAATTAATTTTCCCATTGCAGTAAGGGTAGTAGAAATTGTGTTTTATTTCAAAAGAATTATACATGTCTATAATAGTTTCGAAATTTCATACAGATGGCACACTAATGCATCATAATATAATTGTTCCAATAAAAGACACAAATTGATGTTGCGGAAGAGCGATTGCTCAAGGCATATTATTATTTATAAAATAAAAATCATGGTGAGTTGAAGAAGGCGACTGCTTTTACTGTAAGTGCACCACATGTCTACACATGTGAAAGCAGTTCGACTTTGCACTTACAAATGTGTCAGAGCCCCGTTTGGTTACTTGCACTAGCTGGTGGGGTTGAACATTTGGCCAGAATTGGTCAAATACCCATTAGAAATAAGGACATAACTACCCGTTTCATGATTTTTCAATATGACTGAATGATCAGCTTTTTGGTCGTTGAGGTACAGCTTTCATTATTCCGATAGATGGCGCAAGCCATCACCAAAGCTTCCAGGTTCTAGCTACTGTAGCATCTCCTCTCACCTCCACGGCCACCACAGCAGCCAAGCTGAGAACTACTAGTGTAACCTTCATGATGTCCGATGTGGTAACAAAACGGTTCCACTTGCCAGCACTCATAGCACTTATCTTAAGTGGGGGCTGCATCTCCACATGGCTTTCCCACACTTCTTCTT
>CP092881.1:75692634-75708525 GCA_030710605.1 Cordylochernes scorpioides
TAGAGCACAGACAGACAGACAGACATTCAATTTTATATATATAGATATATGTGAACTATACTAGAGTGTTATTATATTACAATTTAAAATATACTATACTTAGTCTAGCTTTTTTTTTTGACGACATCATTTTGAGTTTGAATATACCTAGTCTTGCCATAAATATTGTTACAAAACCAAATCAGTGGTAAATATTTTAATTTGCCCGCGTAAAGTATTCACGTGTTTAGAAAAAAATCAGAATATACCCCCCAGTCTAGCCATATATTATTTTACAAACAATTTTATAAATTAAATGATTAAGAACAAAACTAATGGAATATGAATACATATTTTGTTAGCCAATAGGACATAGATTTTAAATATACAATAATTCAAATGGCCTCCCTTATTTTTAACACAGGATAAAAACCTTCGGGCCACTGTTCTATGGCGGCACGCACCTTTTCTAAGGGTATTTCTTTCATTTCTCTCACCAATGCTAATTTCAATTGATCCAAATTATGATATCTTTTAGAGAACCCCTTCTCCTCTAAATATTCCCACAAACTGTAATGAAGGGGGTTTAAATAAGGGCTTCCAGAGGGCCATTCATTGGCCTTTATGAACTCTGGAACATTCGTCTCCAATCATTGTTGAGTTGACTTAGCTTTGTGAGCAGGAGCTGAATCTTGTTGAAATATCCAATATTTTGCATTAAAGATTTTTGTACTCAGAGGCTTTACTATTTGTTCCAAAATATCTTCTTGATAGTTTTTAGCTGTAGTTTTTACCCCTTTGGCACAGGAAGTGGAGATCTGTTACACCCTAGGTAGCTAATTCTCCACAAACTCCCCAAAAAAGTAGGAAGGTGACTTTTTTAAAGTCTTCCGACTTTCAAAGAAGCTTCTAGAGAGCTACGAGCATATATCCTATCATTCTGACGATTGATATTTTCCTCGACAGTGAAAAATATTCTTGTCTGTGAGAAGGATTACCACATGCCACCGACCATCATGCCGCGCCAACAACATTTTTTATTTAACCCTTCTAATATCTCTAAGAGCTGGGGTTATCAAATGACCTGGGCGTCGTTGAAAGCTCTCAGTCCAAGGTCTTTGTTGATTATCCTGGAAACGGTTATCGGAGCTAAATTCATCTGCTTTGCTAATATCTTTTGTTTGCTGCTGGATTTCGAACGAATTCTTTCGCGAATGGCTTTTATAGCTGTTTGCGTTCGCTGCACGCGGGGTCGACCAGATCTTTCAAGGTCATTAATAGTGCCAGCCTTGTTGAACCTTTCAATGGTTTGATGAACAAATTGACGCGTAATATTCAAAGTTTGTAGAAGTTTAAAAATGGATGTAGGACTTTCGCCTGCCTTGTGTAAGGCTATTACTGCTATACGGTTTCTTTTAACACCCAAATCCATTATCAAAAAACAAATATATTCCAATTTTTTTTTTCTAAACACGTGGGCACGAGATATTTAAATAACAACTACTGTATTTTGAATACTTCACTGATTTGGTTTTGTAACAATATTTATGGCAAGGCTAAGTATAGTATATTTTTAATTGTAATATAATAACACTCTAGTATAGTTCACATATATTGTCTAATAAGTTAGAGTCAATAGTTTAAGATCATACCCCCTATCAAAATGTACACTGCTCCTACTTGCTACCACCCCTATATTTTGTATATTTTATATCTTTATTGATATAATCTGTATCATCTTTATTTGTATTCAAAAACTCAAATTGATGACGTAAAAAAACAGCAAAAGATTGGGCCTGGAGACAACTACAAGGCAGAGTAAAAGAACATAGCTGACGCCCAGGAAGGGGCCTTCCTAGTGGAACAAAAATAAACTAAAACGTCTATTTAACTTGTTCCGTGATATTTGGCCAACTCATATATATAGGGTTTAATAATAGATGGGAAGAGAAATAAGGACACAACAAGTTTGGAAGAGGATCCCCAGACAACCAGAGAGAGAGGGAGAGGGCCGGGCGTCCGTTCGTGTCGCACACAATCCCCCACTGTCTTAAAGGTCCCAAGGTGTTGACTGACCGGGCCCCATTGGTCGCCCTTGGAATGTCGCTGAGGTCTAAAGTGACCGGTCCTTACCTTCCCCTCTCTCTCTGGGTTGACAGTAGGCTTGCTTTATTATTCCTGGAAGAGTGTATATTATGACATATGTTTTTTTTTTCCGAGTTAATATTGAACTTGGAGTATTTATGTAAATAACTCTTTTCTCCATTGATGCAGAGGCTTGTCTTTCTCAGATGTGCTAAGACCCGGATTCATATTTGCAAAGAATGGTTGAGAACTTTGGCGAAAAATTGCCTTTCGAGGCTGCCACATATAAGACACGCAATTAACACGCGCATTTTTAAAACATATTTATTAATTCAATGTAATGCCTTGTTAAAGATTGGCGTTCAGCTAACTGGAATATTGGCAAAAAATCTTTTATTCAATTCAATATATGCCTTTTATTATCTAATATTTATTAATATTCAAATTAAAAACTATTGTTTTCGTATTTTAAGGATTTATAATATTGACACTAATACAGTAAATATCTTTATCGAAGTATTGTCCATCAAAATATGGGGGTGGAGGGTTATAAAATATATTTTCAATTCCCAAATATGTTTTTCTTTTAAATATAGTCACTTAGATAGAAAGAGTCGATGTAAAATTTGAAAACAAATAATTTACTAAAAAGGGTATTTAGCTTTAATAGGTCCAAAACTAATTACTTATAAAAGTATTTATAGGGAGAGATATTCTATTTTTAAAAACAACTCATATCAAATTATCAATAAGAGTATTTGGCAACCGAGGCGTCATCTAGTTTTTTTTTTCTTCTCTGTAGATAACATTCCTGGAACCCTCACACTTGTGGTCGCCCCCTAGCGGCCGCCAGCGATGATAGATCATGGAGATTCCTCGGTTGTAGAGTTACTTCACTTATTGTGTGTTTGTTATCATTAAGCTGTATGACCTTTAAACCTTCTACTGAGGGTGGGCCACATGGTCTCTCCATACTTCCTACTTCAATGCCTTTCTCTACTGAAGGTTGGCCACATGGTCTCTCCATAATTCCTATTTCAATACTTTCCTCTACTAAGGGTGGGACACATGGTCTCTCCATACTTCCTACTTCAATGCCTTCCTCTACTGAGGGTGGGCCACATGGTCTCTCCATACTTCCTACTTCAATGCCTTCCTCTACTGAGGGTGGGCCACATGGTCTCTCCATACTTTCTATTTCAATACCCTCCACTAATGAGGGTGGAACACATGTTCTCTCCATACTTCCTACTTCAATGCCTTTCTCGACTGAGGGTGGGCCACATGGTCTCTCCATACTTCCTACTTCAATGCCTTCCTCTACTGAAGGTGGGTCACATGGTCTCTCCATACTTTCTCCTTCAATGTCTTCCTCTACTGAGGGTGGGTCACATGGCCTCTATCATGAGTGCATAATGTAGCTGCTGTATTGTCCGTGAGGTCAAGAGACGTACGGACCTCTATGGTGTTGATCTCTTGCGGAACGACTTGGAAGTCGGACTCGGGCCCCCCCACTACGGCAAATGATATGTCAAACTTATCTTACACAGTTAACTCCGGCGGTACTAAGGGGGAAAACCGCGCCATGGCAACAGAGGTGGGGGCTATAGGCTACACAAATGGAAGGTTACCACGCGGCCTGGACAACCGTGCAGCACCTCAACAGTCCAAAACAATCAAAAAACCTCTTGGCCGCTTCCTCAGAATCTGCCAAATTAATGTAGAAGGCCTAACCACAGCAAAGACTGAGATTTTGGAAAGAATGGGAAGAGATGAGAATATTGACATATTTGCTCTCCAGGAAACCCACATTTCTGAAGACCATATTAGTCGTCTTAAAAATCCCAAACTATGATCTGATTGCATATGAAAACCACCCTAGATACGGCTTGGCAATTCTGACCAAAAAAGATATATCCAATAATTCATTTCCTTCAATCAAAAGCTCCCACTCTATCTCAATAACACATGATTCTTTAACAATACATAATATACACAAGCCTCCCTCACAAGATTGGAACCAGCAAGTCCTCCCAAACACTTCTCACCCCTCATTATATTGTGGAGACTTCAACTCGCACCATAATTCTTGGGGATACACTACAGCCAACACCAATGGTGAGCTGCTAGAAGAATGGGCAAATAATAACCTTTTTCACCTTATTTATAACCCAAAACATAATGGATCTTTTTCTTCAGGCAGATGGAATACCAGAACAAATCCTGACTTATGCTTTGTATCAACTGACCACAATAACAAGCCAATCCCTACTACGAGGAGGATTCTTAAAAAATTTCCCAAAAGCCAGCACCACCCAATCATTCTCGAAGTAGGACATTTCATCCCTGTGACCTTGAAGCCCTTCCTCCCTCGATGGAATCTTCAAAAAGCAAACTGGGAAAATTTCCATGCCTACATTGATCAAAACATCAACAGAATTCAACCTCTGCCTTCAAACTATTTTAGATTTGTAGGTCTCCCCATGAAAGCCGGAAAGAGGTTTATCCCCCATGGTCACAGAAAGGAATATATTCCAGGTTGGGATAAAGATACCGAGGAGCTCTATAGACGATACAAAGATTCCGACAATGAGGAGACAGCAGAGATGCTAATTAATCAGCTTAATTCTTCAAGAAAAGAGAAATGGATGCAGACAGTTTCAGACCTGGATCTTACACACTCCAGTAGGAAAGGGTGGGATCTCTTAAGAAAGCTTGGAAATGCGGAAGCTACCAACTCCATCATAACCAACATAACTCCCAACCAGATAGCAAGACATCTCCAAACAGTTTCTAAAGTAAAAATTCCTAAAAGAAAGAAAAAGGCCATGAAGGCAAGAATTAAAGAAGAATTTTCAAAATCTAATAACTCAAGCCACTTCTCAAGTCAAGTCAACATAACGGAAATAGAAACTGCAATCAAATTAACCAAAAAATACAAAGCTGCAGGAAAAGGCGAAATACCAGCTGAATTCCTTATTGAGCTGGGAAAAGGGGCTAAATCATGGCTGGCTCGATTTTTCACAATAATAATGGAAACCGGCAATATCCCAAAAGAATGGAGACAATCAAAAATCCTTGCCGTCCTAAAACCAGGCAAAGAACCTACTTGCACAGCAAATTTTCGTCCAATTGCGCTTCTCTGTTCAACCCACAAGCTTCTGGAAAGAATCATTCTAGCCAGACTTACTCCCATTCTGGACCCAGAAATCCCGGTGGAACAGGCGGGTTTCAGAGGCAACAGGAGTTGTTGCGATCGGGTTGCATCCTTGACATCCTTTATCGAAAATGGCTTCCAACTGAGACTGAAATCTGAAGTTGTGCTCCTGGATCTTTCGAGTGCATATGATACAGTGTGGATTGATGGCTTGATTTATAAACTTGCTAAAGTGATAAAATGCAAACAAATCCTCAATCTTTTGTCTTCTCTTCTCTCACCCAGGAAATTCACAGTATACCTTAACTCTAAATCTAGCAAGGAATATACTATATATAATGGCCTCCCACAGGGATCAGTCTTGTCTCCACTTCTTTATAACTGGTACACCCATGATATTCCCCAAACAACTTCAAAGAAATTTATTTACGCAGATGATACAGCCATTCTAGCCCAAGCAAAGACTTTCGAGGAACTGGAAATTCAACTGAATAAAGATCTTGAAACTCTACATAATTACTTTGAAAACTGGTCTCTGAGGCTTAATCCTGCAAAATCTGTACATTGCTGTTTCCATCTTAACAATCACAGAGCTGAAAGAAAACTCAAGCTATTTATCAATAACTCTCAGATAACTCATAGCGAACATCCCAAATACCTAGGCATCCATCTTGACCGCACTCTCACCTTCAAAACTCATCTCACCAAGTTAAAGGGGAAACTATCATCACGTACCAATATCCTCCATAAGCTGGCCGGCTCTTCCTGGGGCAGTGATGCCAACACCCTGCGTACTTCTGCCTTGGCATTGATCTTCTCCACGGCTGAGTATTGTGCTCCAGTCTGGGAGGGGAGCTGCCACACGAAGCTAATAGACACACAACTAAATTCTACCTTACGAATTATAACAGGGGTTTGCCAACCTACAAGAATCGTCTGGCTTCCAGTTCTTGCTCACATCTATCCGCCTGAGCTACGCAGAAAGGAAGCCACCAAGAAAATGTACCAAAAACTCTTGGATTCACCCGACCTCGAAATTAACCCAATCCTACAGACTCCCCCAAAACATAGACTAAAATCAAGGAAGCCGATATGGTCCAGAGGAAACCTACTTCTCTCCCAAAATTTTAATATCTCAGAAGCATGGACAAATTCCTGGATCAGCTCCGATATCCCAAACAAGAACCTCATCACAAGCCCAAGTGTCAAGATCCCAGGTTTTTCCCTCCCTCGACGAGAATGGGTGCTTCTAAACCGCTTTAGGACAGGTCAGGGAAGGTGTGCAGATCTGATGAAGTTATGGGGCTACACCAAAGACCCAAACTGTGCCTGCAACGTCCCACAATCAATGTCCCATATACTAGATGACTGCCCGCTGTACAAATTCAATGGAGGAATCTCCAATCTCCACTATGTCACCCCAGAAGCCCTGGACTGGCTGAAGGCCTTGCCTCTCAGACTTTAATGACCGATATGTCCTCACTTCTTTTTTTTTTCAGCTTTTTTTTTTAGATTTAATTAATTTTGTCTCCTCTCTAATTGTAAATACGTTGCTGTATCACCTCATAAGCATAAATAAATAAAAACATGGCCTCTCCATATTTCCTACTTCAATGCCTTCCTCTACTGAAGGTGGGCCACATGTCTCTCCATGCTTCCTACTTCAATGCCTTCCTCTACTGAAGGTGGGCCACATGGTCTCTCCATACTTCCTACTTCAATGCCTTCCTCTACTGAGAGGGGGCCACATGGTCTCCCCATACTTCCTACTTCGAAGCCTTTCTCAACTGGAGGTGGGCCACTTGGTCTCTCCATACTTCCTACTTCAAGGCCTTCCTCTACTGAGGGTGGGACACATGGTCTCTCCATACTTCCTACTTCAATGCCTTCCTCTAATGAAGGTGGGCCACATGTTATTTCCATACTTCCTACTTCAATGCTTTCCTCTACTGAGGGTGGGACACATGGTCTCTCCATACTTTCTATTTCAATACCCTCCACTAATGAGGGTGGAACACATGTTCTCTCCATACTTCCTACTTCAATGCCTTCCTCTACTGAGGGTGGGACACATGGTCTCTCCATATTTCCTACTTCAATGCCTTCCTCTACTGAGGGTGGGCCGCATGGTCTATACATACTTCCTATTTCAATGCCTTCCTCTACTTAGGGTGGGCCACATGGTCTCTCCATACTTCCTACTTCAATGCCTTCCTCTACTGAGGGTGGGACACATGTTCTCTCCATATTTCCTACTTCAATGCCTTCCTCTGCTGAAGGTGAGCCACATGGTCTCTCCATACTTCCTACTTCAATGCCTTCCTCTACTGAAGGTGGGCAACATGGTATCTCCATACTTCCTACTTCAATGCCTTCCTCTAATGAAGGTGGGCCACATGTTATTTCCATACTTCCTACAATGCCTTCCTCTACTGAGGGTGGGACACATGGTCTCTCCATACTTCCTACTTCAGTGCCATTCTCTACTGAGGGTGGGACACATGGTCTCTCCATACTTCCTACCTCAATGCCTTCCTCTACTGAGGGTGGGACACATGGTCTCTCTATACTTCCTACTTCAATGCCTTCCTCTACTGAGGTTGTGACACATGGTCTCTCCATATTTCCTACTTCAATGCTTTTCTCTACTGAGGGTGGGCCGCATAGTCTATACATACTCCCTATTTCAATGCCTTCCTCTACTGAAGGGGGCCACATGGTCTCTCCATACTTCCTACTTCAATGCCTTCCTCTACTGAGGGTGGGACACATGGTCTCTCCATACTTCCTACTTCAATGCCTTCCTCTACTGAGGGTGGGCCACATGGTCTCTCCATACTTTCTATTTCAATACCCTCCACTAATGAGGGTGGAACACATGTTCTCTCCATACTTCCTACTTCAATGCCTTCCTCTACTGAGGGTGGGACACATGGTCTCTCCATATTTCCTACTTCAATGCCTTCCTCTACTGAGGGTGGGCCGCATGGTCTATACACACTTCCTATTTCAATGCCTTCCTCTAATGAGGGTGGGCCACATGGTCTCTCCATACTTCCTACTTCAATGCCTTCCTCTACTGAGGGTGGGACACATGTTCTCTCCATACTTCCTACTTCAATGCCTTCCTCTAATGAAGGTGGGTCACATGTTATTTCCATACTTCCTACTTCAATGCCTTCCTCTATTGAGGTTGGGACACATGGTCTCTCCATATTTCCTACTTTAATGCTTTTCTCTACTGAGGGTGGGCCGCATAGTCTATACATACTTCCTATTTCAATGCCTTCCTCTACTGAAGAGGGCCACATGGTCTCTCCATATTTCCTACTTCAATGCTTTTCTCTACTGAGGGTGGGCCGCATAGTCTATACATACTTCCTATTTCAATGCCTTCCTCTACTGAAGTGGGACACATGGTCTCTCCATACTTTCTATTTCAATACCCTCCACTAATGAGGGTGGAACACATGTTCTCTCCATACTTCCTACTTCAATGCCTTCCTCTACTGAGGGTGGGACACATGGTCTCTCCATATTTCCTACTTCAATGCCTTCCTCTACTGAGGGTGGGCCGCATGGTCTATACATACTTCCTATTTCAATGCCTTCCTCTACTTAGGGTGGGCCACATGGTCTCTCCATACTTCCTACTTCAATGCCTTCCTCTACTGAGGTTGGGACACATGTTCTCTCCATATTTCCTACTTCAATGCCTTCCTCTGCTGAAGGTGAGCCACATGGTCTCTCCATACTTCCTACTTCAATGCCTTCCTCTACTGAGGTTGGGACACATGTTCTCTCCATACTTCCTACTTCAATGCCTTCCTCTACTGAAGGTGGGCAACATGGTATCTCCATACTTCCTACTTCAATGCCTTCCTCTAATGAAGGTGGGCCACATGTTATTTCCATACTTCCTACAATGCCTTCCTCTACTGAGGGTGGGACACATGGTCTCTCTATACTTCCTACTTCAATGCCTTCCTCTACTGAGGTTGGGACACATGGTCTCTCCATATTTCCTACTTCAATGCTTTTCTCTACTGAGGGTGGGCCGCATAGTCTATACATACTTCCTATTTCAATGCCTTCCTCTACTGAAGGGGGCCACATGGTCTCTCCATATTTCCTACTTCAATGCTTTTCTCTACTGAGGGTGGGCCGCATAGTTTATACATACTTCCTATTTCAATGCCTTCCTCTACTGAAGGGGGACACATGGTCTCTCCATACTTTCTATTTCAATACCCTCCACTAATGAGGGTGGAACACATGTTCTCTCCCTACTTCCTACTTCAATGCCTTCCTCTACTGAGGGTGGGACACATGGTCTCTCCATATTTCCTACTTCAATGCCTTCCTCTACTGAGGGTTGGCCGCATGGTCTATACATACTTCCTATTTCAATGCCTTCCTCTACTTAGGGTGGGCCACATGGTCTCTCCATACTTCCTACTTCAATGCCTTCCTCTACTGAGGGTGGGACACATGTTCTCTCCATATTTCCTACTTCAATGCCTTCCTCTGCTGAAGGTGAGCCACATGGTCTCTCCATACTTCCTACTTCAATGCCTTCCTCTACTGAAGGTGGGCAACATGGTATCTCCATACTTCCTACTTCAATGCCTTCCTCTAATGAAGGTGGGCCACATGTTATTTCCATACTTCCTACAATGCCTTCCTCTACTGAGGGTGGGACACATGGTCTCTCCATACTTCCTACTTCAGTGCCATTCTCTACTGAGGGTGGGACACATGGTCTCTCCATACTTCCTACCTCAATGCCTTCCTCTACTGAGGGTGGGACACATGGTCTCTCTATACTTCCTACTTCAATGCCTTCCTCTACTGAGGTTGGGACACATGGTCTCTCCATATTTCCTACTTCAATGCTTTTCTCTACTGAGGGTGGGCCGCATAGTCTATACATACTTCCTACTTCAATGCCTTCCTCTACTGAAGGGGGCCACATGGTCTCTCCATACTTCCTACTTCAATGCCTTCCTCTACTGAGGGTGGGACACATGGTCTCTCCATACTTCCTACTTCAATGCCTTTCTACTGAGGGTGGGCCACATGGTCTCTCCATACTTTCTATTTCAATACCCTCCACTAATGAGGGTGGAACACATGTTCTCTCCATACTTCCTACTTCAATGCCTTCCTCTACTGAGGGTGGGACACATGGTCTCTCCATATTTCCTACTTCAATGCCTTCCTCTACTGAGGGTGGGCCGCATGGTCTATACATACTTCCTATTTCAATGCCTTCCTCTACTGAGGGTGGGCCACATGGTCTCTCCATACTTCCTACTTCAATGCCTTCCTCTACTGAGGGTGGGACACATGTTCTCTCCATACTTCCTACTTCAATGCCTTCCTCTAATGAAGGTGTGTCACATGTTATTTCCATACTTCCTACTTCAATGCCTTCCTCTACTGAGGGTGGGATACATGGTCTCTCCATACTTCCTACTTCAGTGCCATTCTCTACTGAGGGTGGGCCACATGGTCTCTCCATACTTCCTACTTCAATGCCTTCCTCGACTGAGGGTGGGACACATGGTCTCTCCATACTTCCTACTTCAATGCCTTCCTCTACTGAGGGTGGGACACATGGTCTCTCTATACTTCCTACTTCAATGCCTTCCTCTACCGAGGTTGGGACACATGGTCTCTCCGTATTTCCTACTTCAATGCTTTTCTCTATTGAGGCTGGGCCGCATGGTCTATACATACTTCCTACTTCAATGCCTTCCTCTACTGAAGGGGGCCACATGGTCTCTCCATACTTCCTACTTCAATGTCTTCCTCTACTGAGGGTGGGACACATGGTCTCTCCATATTTCCTACTTCAATGCCTTCCTCTACTGAGGGTGGGACACATGGTCTCTCCATACTTCCTACTTCAATGCCTTCCTCTACTGAGGGTGGGACACATGGTCTCTCCATACTTCCTACTTCAATGCCTTCCTCTACTGAGGGTGGGACACATGGTCTCTCTATACTTCCTACTTCAATGCCTTCCTCTACTGAGGTTGGGACACATGGTCTCTCCATATTTCCTACTTCAATTCTTTTCTCTACTGAGGGTGGGCCGCATAGTCTATACATACTTCCTATTTCAATGCCTTCCTGTATGAAGGGGGCTACATGGTCTCTCCATACTTCCTACTTCAATGCCTTCCTCTACTGAGGGTGGGACACATGGTCTCTCAATATTTCCTACTTCAATGCCTTCCTCTACTGAGGTTAGGACACATGGTCTCTCCATACTTCCTACTTCAATGCCGTCCTCTACTGAGGGTGGGACACATGGTCTCTCCATACTCCCTACTTCAATGCCTTCCTCTACTGAGGTTGGGACACATGGTCTCTCCATATTTCCTACATCAATGTTTTTCTCTACTGAGGGTGGGCCGCATGGTCTATACATATTTCCTACTTCAATGCTTTTCTCTACTGAGGGTGGGCCGCATAGTCTATACATACTTCCTATTTCAATGCCTTCCTCTACTGAAGGGGGCCACATGGTCTCCCCATACTTCCTACTTCAATGCCTTCCTCTACTGAGGGTGGGACACATGGTCTCTCCATACTTTCTATTTCAATACCCTCCACTAATGAGGGTGGAACACATGTTCTCTCCATACTTCCTACTTCAATGCCTTCCTCTACTGAGGGTGGGACACATGGTCTCTCCATATTTCCTACTTCAATGCCTTCCTCTACTGAGGGTAGGCCGCATGGTCTATACATACTTCCTATTTCAATGCCTTCCTCTACTTAGGGTGGGCCACATGGTCTCTCCATACTTCCTACTTCAATGCCTTCCTCTACTGAGGGTGGGACACATGTTCTCTCCATATTTCCTACTTCAATGCCTTCCTCTGCTGAAGGTGGGCCACATGGTCTCTCCATACTTCCTACTTCAATGCCTTCCTCTACTGAGGGTGGGACACATGGTCTCTCTATACTTCCTACTTCAATGCCTTCCTCTACCGAGGTTGGGACACATGGTCTCTCCGTATTTCCTACTTCAATGCTTTTCTCTACTGAGGCTGGGCCGCATAGTCTATACATACTTCCTATTTCAATGCCTTCCTCTACTGAATGGGGCCACATGGTCTCTCCATACTTCCTATTTCAATGTCTTCCTCTACTGAGGGTGGGACACATGGTCTCTCCATATTTCCTACTTCAATGCCTTCCTCTACTGAGGGTGGGACACATGGTCTCTCCATACTTCCTACTTCAATGCCTTCCTCTACTGAGAGTGGGACACATGGTCTCTCCATACTTCCTACTTCAATGCCTTCCTCTACTGAGGGTGGGACACATGGTCTCTCTATACTTCCTACTTCATTGCCTTCCTCTACTGAGGTTGGGACACATGGTCTCTCCATATTTCCTACTTCAATGCTTTTCTCTACTGAGGGTGGGCCGCATAGTCTATACATACTTCCTATTTCAATGCCTTCCTCTACTGAAGGGGGCCACATGGTCTCTCCATACTTCCTACTTCAATGTCTTCCTCTACTGAGGGTGGGACACATGGTCTCTCCATATTTCCTACTTCAATGCCTTCCTCTACTGAGGTTGGGACACATGGTCTCTCCATATTTCCTACTTCAATGCCTTCCTCTACTGAGGGTGGGACACATGGTCTCTCAATATTTCCTACTTCAATGCCTTCCTCTACTGAGGTTGGGACACATGGTCTCTCCATACTTCCTACTTCAATGCCGTCCTCTACTGAGGGTGGGACACATGGTCTCTCCATACTCCCTACTTCAATGCCTTCCTCTACTGAGGTTGGGACACATGGTCTCTCCATATTTCCTACTTCAATGTTTTTCTCTACTGAGGGTGGGCCGCATGGTCTATACATACTTCCTATTTCAATGCCTTCCTCTACTGAGGGTGGGCCACATGGTCTCTCCATACTTCCTACTTCAATGCCTGCCTCTACTGAGGGTGGGACACATGTTCTCTGCATACTTCCTACTTCAATGCATTCCTCTGCTGAAGGTGGGCCACATGGTCTCTCCATACTTCCTACTTCAATGCCTTCCTCTACTGAAGGTGGGCAACAAGGTATCTCCATACTTCCAACTTCAATGCCTTCCTCTACTGAGGGTGGAAACACATGGTTTCTCCATACTTCCTATTTCAGTGCCATTCTCTACTGAGGGTGGGCTATATGGTCTCTCCATACTTCCTACTTCAATGCCTTCCTCTACTGAGGGTGGGACACATGGTCTCTCCATACTTCCTACTTCAAGGCCTTCCTCTACTGAGGGTGGGACACATGGTCTCTTCATACTTCCTACTTCAATGCCTTCCTTTACTGAGGTTGGGACACATGGTGTCTCCATATTTCCTACTTCAATGCTTTTCTCTTGAGGGTGGGCCGCATGGTCTATCCATACTTCCTATTTCAATGCCTTCCTCTACTGAGGGTGGGACACATGGTCTCTCCATATTTCCTACCTCAATGCCTTTCTCTACTGAGGGTGGGCCGCATGGTCTATACATACCTCCTCCCATATTCTCTTCATCTCCTCGTGTCGTCCACTCCATTGTTTTAGAACGTCTGTATATCCCTGTCGTCTCCTTCCCCTCAAGCTTAATATTTTATTAGGTTTTCGTAATGATTTCATTGTATGTTGATTTTGCCTAACACTTTCATTTTTCTTACCTATTATATAATTGATTGTATCAATTATTTAGTTATTATAGGCCAATATAATATTTATAAATATATTGTCATGTTAATATAAAATATTATGGAATATATAAGTAGAAATATAAAAAAGATTTCTCTATTAAATAAGACAGGGCTACCTCTTTTTTTTTTTTTATTTAAAAGAGGGAGCACACATTGGTAGATGACAATTGAAAAAAAGGCCAATTGCCATCCAACTAGGAATAGGTCCGAGATGACCGCAGCCTCCAAAGTCTTCTTATTACAATTTCATTTAAGATAGCCACCAATGTTCTTAAAGATTTATTTCCTTATTTAAAATTATATCGATAAGTTTTGAACATAATATTTTTATACTCATATAAAAATCTTTTTAATTTTTTAATAGTATGTCAAATGAAATTTTTCCGTTTTCAATACAGAACTTAACACTTCTAATATGTGGTACATTGAAGCATTGTGACCACCAAACGTCATAATTTTTGTTAACTTAGTTTTCATCCTGCAAAAGAAATCTCTTACAATTTCAATAATATTTTAGGTTTAAATCACTCAACAGTATGTCATGTGCGTATTTGGCAATGGAGAATTAAGACAGGTGGTGATATAGAAAAACATATTTCCGACTTATTTTTATAATGCGATTTTTATTGGATCAGTTTAATTAGATTTCTCAGTGCTCTGAATTGAGTCCTCGGGCTCCTCAACCACAATCTCGGGGACGTAGTCCTTGGGCTTGCAGGTCGTGTTATGGTTGATGATCTCCTGCCGCACACACACTTGTCAACTTCAGAGAGAAAGGCTGCACATCTTACCTTTTCAAATGGGGGAGTTTCATTTAATTTTTTTTTTGTTTTTAACACTAATAAAGTTGTTGTTGTGTCCATTGAAGATCCTCTGATGTTTTCCTACATTTCATTCACAGCAATAGCTTCTATCTTAGGTTGAAAACAGGTGCCATTGCTACATTAGTCACCTTGGAATAGAATTTGATCGAATATTTCAAGGATCCAGGAGGACTGCAGGCAGGAGTAGTCAAACATCTCCCTCCTATTAATAACGTTAGACAGATTGATCAGTTTCAAGTTTTCCTAATATTAAATCTAGAATATGGCAACTGAACGCTGTTCTTCCTTTAGGGATGGCATTGCCACACATTGAAGAAATTTGAAGGTTGGCTCCAAATCTATCGCAGCCATAATTTTTTTCCAAATTAGAGAGCCGTACAACATTTATAAACTATTTTGAAGAAGAAGGAAGGAATGACAACAACCAACCTAGTTTGTAAAATGGAAAGCAAGATAAGCTAAGGCATAGTACACCATCTTCCATCTAGGTTAGAATTCCCAATCGGAATTTCTTATATATTACTAAAAAGTGTATGAATGTAGCAAATTCAATTGGTATCCTAAAATATCCTTCTACCTGAAGAATTATTCTACTCAAAGCTCACCCCACTAATGACTTCACACCATTTTTAAACTTTCTCCAGTTGAACTTTGCCCGTTCTATCATTTGTCTCTCTTACATTCTCGACTCCGCTAGAAAATAAAAGAACATTCTGCTCTTGTTAAAAATTCTATCGACATTCCTCAGACTCCATCTTTCATGCCCAACCCATAAAAATAGGATCGGCGCTACTATCGACTCCACGCCTCCTCGCCATCCTCTTTCTAAACTTTCTACACCAAATACATTCGTTGTGATTCTAAGATTTCATAAGAATCCCTCTTATTCTATGCTCAGAGATCTTATTGTGTTTTTGTCATATTGCCTTCGAAAAGGCTTTAAAAAATAACAATCAGAACTTTAGGGTATTTTCTTTTATTTCTCAAATTGTAGAGAAAGGATGAATATTATCGGAACACTTGAAAAGAATCATTGAAAAATACTGCGATATTGCTATTTTCCAATATCAAAATATGCAACACCAAACAAGTAAATTTCAATTTCTATGATC
>CP092881.1:75708625-75730709 GCA_030710605.1 Cordylochernes scorpioides
CGGGATTTGATCCCGGTTCATGACTGTCGGGAATCGAGGATGTTACCTGCTCGTCCACCAGTGTTGGGCAAATATTAATTAAAATGATTTATTAAAGATTAACAATTGATTAATTGTTAATTGTATTCATACAATTAACAATTAATTAATTGTTAATTGCACTTTTCTAATTAACAATTAATTAATTGTTAATTGCACTTCAATTTAATTGAAAAATAATTTTTTAATGCCCAACACTGCATTTCAGTACCACTCTCTTCTCGAACATGCTGTCCGACAATTTGTGACTCTTTGGCAGATTTGTCATTGTCGCAAAAGAAAAAAGGCGTTCAACTGCAGCTGACGATGGTAAAGGTGTGTTGTATTTAATAAAAACACTTTTTATCTCAGGCAGTGTTGGGCAAATATTAATTAAAATGATTTATTAAAGATTAACAATTGATTAATTGTTAATTGTAATTTTCACAATTAACAATTAATTAATTGTTAATTGCACTTCAATTCAATTGAAAAATAATTTTTTAATGCCCAACACTGATTTACACATGGCTAGTTGTAATGCTGGAGTGCCCCCCCGAACCTTACAGGAGGGCAGTTGTTGGGTGTTTGGCTGTCAGCTAGCCATTGGGTCCAGGTCGTCGGATTCTGTGGCTGAGGTCACCTTGATTTTGTACAATTTCTTGTATAGTTGGATTTGATGATTTTTGAAATTGCGTGAATAGTCTTGTCGCAGAGTCTTGATAAATCTCTTCTATATTAGGCTGGTTGAGATCTTCTTTGAGAATTTTGTTTGAAAGATTGAATGGGGCTCCTATAGTGATTCGTAAGCAAATCCTCATGAAAGCATCTATTCTTTTTTTATCCGTAGGTGTGATATATTTGCCCCAGACTGGTAGTGCGTACGTTGTAATTTTCACAATTAACAATTAATTAATTGTTAATTGCACTTCAATTCAATTGAAAAATAATTTTTTAATGCCCAACACTGATTTACACATGGCTAGTTGTAATGCTGGAGTGCCCCCCCGAACCTTACAGGAGGGCAGTTGTTGGGTGTTTGGCTGTCAGCTAGCCATTGGGTCCAGGTCGTCGGATTCGGTGGCTGAGGTCACCTTGATTTTGTACAATTTCTTGTATAGTTGGATTTGATGATTTTTGAAATTGCGTGAATAGTCTTGTCGCAGAGTCTTGATAAATCTCTTCTATATTAGGCTGGTTGAGATCTTCTTTGAGAATTTTGTTTGAAAGATTGAAAGGGGCTCCTATAGTGATTCGTAAGCAAATCCTCATGAAGGCATCTATTCTTTTTTTATCCGTAGGTGTGATATATTTGCCCCAGACTGGTAGTGCGTACGTGATGATGGGTAGAATACAGGTTTTGTACAACGTGAATTTATGCTTTGTTGTTAAATTACTTTTAAAATTAAGCAGGCTTGATAGAGATATTTTGGCTATCTTTGCCTTTCTTATGGTGTTTTGGACATGTAGGTTAAATTTTAATTTCGAATCCAAAGTGACACCAAGGTACTTGGCATGGTCGGCCCAACTAATAGTGCTTGAGTTTACTGTCAAGTTGGTTTGTGGCTTGAATTTTTTGTTATCTCTTGGGGGAAAAACTATTGCTTGAGTCTTAGTTGGGTTAATGTCTAGTTTCCACTCATCGCACCATTTGATTATGTCATTTAGGTAATTCTGAAGCTGAGTAACCAATAGGTCGACTGATTTAGAGTTAAATAAAATTGCTGTGTCATCTGCGAAGAGCTTAAGTTTACATTTAGAGTGCAGTGGGATGTCATTAATGTAAATATTGAAAAGGTAGGGTCCCCGAGGATAGAGCCTTGAGGTACTCCAGTCTGGATTGGCTTTGGTTCAGTTATAAAATTTCCTTGCTTGACTGAAAATGTCCTGCCCTGTAGATCCTTTCCTTTATATATATAAAAATGAAATGCGAAATCGATGTTTGTTATCGCATCACGCAAAATCTACTGATTCAATCATTATGGAATTTCGCATGTAGGTAGCTGAAGATTTCGTTTAACATATAGGCTATTCAAAAAACTAAAAAAGTTAATGTGCTTTTATTAAAAAATAAAAAACCAAAAAGCGTTAGTTCCAGTCTTTTACCGCTAGGGCGCAGCACTTGTCGCGACGATAAATGAATTTGATTTTTTTTAAAGCATCGGTGGTTCAGTGGTAGAATGCTCGCCTGCCACGCGGGCGGCCAGGGTTCGATTCCCGGCCGATGCATTTTTTTTTTAACAATTTTTAAAACTCATTTATCTACTTATATATTTGCCTTATTCTGTCTGTTTGTCTGTTTGAAGCTCACGGATGGGATTTTTCATAACCATCGGTGGTTCAGTGGTAGAATGCTCGCCTGCCACGCGGGCGGCCCGGGTTCGATTCCCGGCCGATGCATTTTTTTTTTTTTTACAATTTTTAAAACTCATTTATATATTATACAAGAATGACATCCACGGCGCCAATTTATAATTGTAACGAATAATATTTGAATAAAAGCATTTAATCGGGTAAAACCCGGGCGTTGCCCGGGTCATTCGTATATAATAATTGTATAAACGAATGCAAGACAAAATCACCGCGAATGTTTCTTTTTTTTTTAAGGCAATTTCTTTTTAAGGCAATTATCGTTATTTATCGTTAATTTTTGTTTCGATTTTATTGAAAAAAAAAACGATATGGTACCTTTAAAAAATGATCTTTATTACTATGCAGTTTTCTATTTAGTCAATATACCCAAGTTCATGTTGCAAATGTAATTATCTCTATCGATTTAGTAGGTGAAATGCAAAAAAAAAAAAGAAAAAATTAAATCTTTATGAAAATTCACATTTTTATTTTTATATTTTCAAGACACACACAGTTTGGGGCGGGACGTTTCACAAGAGAGACATCCACGGCGCCAATTTATAATTGTAACGAATAGTATTTTAAATAAAACATTTTAAAAACACACAGTTTGGAACGGGACGTTTCACAAGAGTGACATCCATGGCGCCAATTTATAATTGTAACGAATAGTATTTGAATTAAAACGTTTTTAAAATATATACGCACTCGGGTAAAACCTGGGCGTTGCCCGGGCCATTCGTCTAGTATTATTATATTATCTTCTATATAAATGGAAATTTCATAAGTGGTGTTCGCTAAAAACTTTCGTTACAATGCATCAATTTCGACCAAATTTTCAACATTTATGTAAAACGAGATGGAGCAGGTTTTGCTTAACATCAAAATATTTTTCCTAACTTTAAAATACATAACTTTGCTGTTATCGATAAAATACAAAAAAAATTCAACAGAGTTAATTTTATTTATATATAAATACAAAAAAAAAAAATCAGCAATTCATTCAACTCAATCTAAAAAAATATTCAAAACAAGCAATTTTAAGATAACCCCATATGTAAAACAGTCGGCCAAGAAAACAACAAGGATATTACATCTTTCTCACATATTCACACACAATCTTGATTAATAATTAAAACTAATCTTTAGCATTGTTTATTATACTTCATAATATATAATATTCGTTAGGCGAACTTTCACTCGGATAAAACCCGGGCGAAGCCGGGTACACATCCGCTAGTAATCTATATATATAAAAATGAATGTCTGTCTGTCTGTCTGTACTCTATAGATTCAAAAACCATACATCCAATCGCCGTGAAATTTTGGGATATTATTAGGTATATCACCGGGAAGGTTTTTGAAAAATAATTTCATGAATATCTTGAATATCCTTAGAGTTATTTGCAGATTTGTAGATTTAACTCGCAAGCAGCGCCCCCATTGTGACGATGATAACAAGTTTTCTTATCACTAGGTTTGTTATCTTAAATATTATTTATCAAAAGTAAGATTATCTCAGGATGACACGGCAAATATTTGACCGGGAAAAATGTTCACTAGATAAAACGATGATTTTGTAATGTAGAAAATTAGGAAAGACAAAATTCAGGATGACACAGCAATTTATTTGAGACAAGAATAATGATACAATTCCAAGGCAAAGATACTATTCCTTTAACTTCCAATTACCGAGGGAACCAATTAATATTGATTTTATTCAACTTATCGAGTATTTTTCAAGGGACCGGGAAAAAATGTTCACTAGATAAAATGATGATTTTGTAATGTAGAAAATTAGGAAAGACAAAATTCAGGATGACACGGCACACAGGGACTGGGAAAAAAATGTTCACTTTATCGAGAGATTCAAATTTACGAGTTTCAAATTATCAAAATATATCTTTTTTTTAATATAAGTTTATAGAGAATTGTTTTAACAAATGTTCGTTAGACAAACCTTTACTCGGGTAAAACCTCGGGCGAAGCCGGGTACATCCGCTAGTCTATATATATATAAATGAATGTATTTGTGTCTGTCTGTCCTTTATGCCTGACCAAACCACTCATTGGAACGCCATGAAACTTTGGGAAGTTATTTAGTATAGTACTGGGAAGGTTTCTAGCAAATAAAATTTTTGAAATAACTTTTCGCCTAAAAATAATCAAGATAAATATTCTAATTTATATGTTATATTCAACAATCTGCTCTAAATATTATCATGATGATACGATGATTTTGTAATGTAGAAAATTAGGAAAGACAAAATTCAGGATGACACGGCAATTTATTTGAGACAAGAATAATGATACAATTCCAAGGCAGGATACTATTCCTTTAACTTCCAATTACCGAGGGAACCAATTAATATTGATTTTATTCAACTTATCGAGTATTTTTCAAGGGACCGGGAAAAAAATGTTCACTTTATCGAGAGATTCGTTAGACAAACCTTTACTCGGGTAAAACCCGGGCGAAGCCGGGTACATCCGCTAGTTCTGCATAAAATTGATAATGTCACTTGGAAACTGGTGTTTTGTGAGTTTCTTTATAAGGCCATTATGCCAAACTTTATCAAATGCTTTCGCAAAATCTAGAAAGACAGCACCTACCACTTCCTTGTGGGATCTTCTTATCTGGATGTAGTCCATAACTGCAATGAGTTGGTGAGTTGTTGAATGCCCCCTTCTAAATCCGAATTGCTGCGGGATGATGAAGTTAGAGTTGTCCAAGTACCTCTGAAGTCTACGTAAAATAATTCTTTCGTAAATTTTGCCGATGGTGGGGAGGAGGCTGATAGGTCTTAGATCTTCAGGGGATTTAGCGGATATTTTTGGAATTGGAATTATGATAGCATGCTTCTAGACTTTGGGGTAGTAACACAAGTGCAGTGCGACGTTGAATACTCCAGCTAGAAATACAATCCATTTGATGGGAAGATTCTTGGCCATTTTCGGACTGATATTGTCATGGCCAGGAGCTTTGTGGTTAGCTAAGTATTTAATTACTTCCTTGACTTCATTTGGTGTCGTCATTGTGAGCATTTTTTCTTGTTGGTGATTATAAGTTATGTTTGGTTGGTCTTCTTTTTCCTTGGAGAACTGGTTGGAGAAGTGTTCTGCAAGTTCATTTCCGATTTCTTTGTCGGTCAATAAGGTTTTGCCGTTTATTACTAAATTTGAGATCCTTTCCGTTTTTTTCCTGATAGGTTTTGTTTTTCTCCAGAAGTCCTTTGGGCTTGATTCAATCTTGTGTATGAATTGATTCCAGTTCTCGGTGGAGTCAGATTAGAGGGCTTTGTTAACTTTTCCCTGTAGGTTTAAATAAATGGCTCTATGGGCTGGTTCCCAGGTTGCTTGCCATCTCTTACGAGCTTTATTCTTTTCTTTTATCAAGGCCTTGGTCGAAGGGTTCTGTTTTGATGAAGAGGATGATATAACCGTGTTTTTTTGAGTAGCTGTTGTAGATTTTATCATTTAGTATGGTCACTGCTGAGTCAATATTGGGTTGCGTTTTCAAGGTTACTCTAGGAGGCGTACTGGAAATTAAGTCTTGTTGGAAGTGAACCCAGTTAGTGAGTCGGCAAGCCCTAGTCGTGAATTCATCCTTCGGGCAGGTCAGCTCTAGGATTACTGGGAGGTGATCTGAAGATAAGGCATCCAGGGTCTTAATCCTCGAAGTCCAGGGGATGTTTCTAAGAATTGCGATGTCTAGAAAGTCTGGATTTCCCAAAGGACTGTAGTGCGTGGGTGAAGAAGGTGCGACAATGTCCAGGTTTTCTTTTTCGGAAAAATTATGAAGCACGGTTCCACTATTATTGGAGGTTCTTGAGCCCCAAAGAGGGTGCTTGGAGTTCCAGTCTCCTGCAGCGATTACTGATTGATTATTCTCTAACAAGAGATTCAGATCTTCCTCCAGGAGTGGTAGATCGGGTTTCTTATAGATTGACGATATCTGCACTACTGCCCTTCCATCTGGTTTCATTAGAATTGTGGTGTTTTCCATGTTAGATGTTTGAATCAGCACTTTTTAATATTTAAGATAGTTTTTTAGAATTATTGCCGTTCCACCGCCCCTTCCAACGATTCTATCGTCTCTTATTGTCTGATAGTTTCTGAGTTTGAGGTCGACAGATGGTTTTAAGTGTGTTTCACTGAGCAGTGCCATGTCTATTAAGTTTTCTTCTAAAAACTGTAGGAATTCTTCTTTTTTGAGTTTGATTCCGTTGCAATTCCAGAAAACGATTTTTAAAGGTAATTTGCCTTTCATTGTAAGAAGGTTTTGATAATTTCTAATAACTTTTCGCACAGTTCCCTGGTGTCAGAACGAGTAGTTTTCTTTTTTGCAGTTTCAGCGTAACTTGCCTTTTGTTTTTCAACAGTTGCTTCTTCTGTTTTAGTGGAGCTTGCTTGAGGTATGGTGTTAGGGGAGTTTTGTCTGGGAGGCTTTAGCTGCTGTTGTTGTGGCTTCGAAAAATTTGGGCATCCGCGGTAATTGGCTGTGTGCGCCTCTCCACAGTTAGCGCACTTTGGTGGGAGCTGTTTCGACTTTCTTGGACAATCCTTCGAATGGTGTTCTTCAGCACACTTGACGCATTTGGGCTTCAAAAAGCAGTTTAGCTGGCCATGCCCAAAACCCTGGCAGTTAAAGCATTGGGTCACTCGTTTTGTAGTCCTGAATGATTCCACGACTATTTTTTGATAAAGTATTTCGGTTATTCCATAGATTCGTTCATTTTGTTCATTTTTCGGTAGCTCTACTAGGACTATATTCATCGGTATTTTGGTCGATTGTCTATGGAGTCTTTTGACAATGACCTCAGTGAAGCCCATTGAGACCAGTTCAGTTACGACGTCTTCTTCTTTGAAGGCTGTTGATACCCCCTTCAATACCACTTTCAGCGGTTTTTCCTCCTGTAGTCTGTAGGAATATCCCCCATTATTTTTTTGTACATATTCCCTGATTTTTTTGAAGTCGCCTATGTTTTTCGATTTAATTATGTGCTTTTTGTCAGAAATCGTGACTTGGGATGGTTCCATGCACAAGTATTTTAGTTCTTGGCAAAGAAGCTTCCAATCTGCTACATTTTCTGCAATAACAGGAGGAATTCTCGGTTTTTTCACGTTAGTGACTGTGGTCCATGGGCCATCGTTGTCGTTATTTTCTTCATCGTCTTGCGGTGGGTGAGCTGCGTTCATTTGTTGAGAAATTCCAGTGGCGGGACTTTGTTCGTCGATGTCCATTCTAGGCGTCTTCAGGTTACGCTCGCTCCTAGTTGGCGATCTTGAGTCATCCTGGGAGCCGCGAGTTCTCTTCTTTGATTGAACCGTTTCCTCAAGTTTATACTCGATTCCACATTTGTCTAGGATCTTCGTTATTAAGGAGGCTTCGATTATGCATAGTTTCTCGCCGGTTGGTCCGATCGTCGATTTAATTACAATCGGTGGTTATTATTATTATTATTTTTTTATAATAATCACTTTAGTAATCCCAACGGGAAATTATTTATTATTATTCTGTACATAACCCGGACTCCTGGAGCGTACGAAATTCGCCAACTGTCCGGGTTTGTCTTCTGACTTATTGTCTATTTGTTGCAGTTGACATCCAACTGATTAGATGTCGCCAGGCTGTTTTATTTTTGGGGAGGTTCTTCAATGCTTCTTGGTTGAATTTGCTGGTGTTAAGTAGAGTTGCAGTCTGGAATCTCTGAAGATGGTAGGATGGGCAACTGAATAGGAGGTGGTCGACTGTTTGATTTTCTTGGTGACAGTGTTGGCATACGGGGTCGTTGTTTTTGGAGGTTCTGACGATGTCGGCTTGAACGAAGCCGTGTCCTGTCAGAATTGTAGAGGTGATGTTGCAATATTTTAGTTTTGGGAGAATTGAGATTAGAAGACTAGGAGATGCAGCTACTCTTCTGAGGTTTCTTGTAGCATGGTCTGTGGTGTAGAGGTCGGTCCATAGTTGGAGGGCGGACTGTTTGCTTTGAGAGCGGACATATTTCCTAGGAAGGGTTGCGAAGTGTAAAGACAATTTGGATTGGGCTGCGGCTTTGGCGACTTCATCAGCCTGTTCATTTCCAACGATGCCGCAATGACTCCGGACCCAGCAGAGTTGAACATTGTCCAGAGTATTGAGGTTTCTGATTATCTCTGCAGTAAGTGGGGTTCTAGGGATATCGGGGTGACAGATGGCATGTAGAGCTGCCTGGCAGTCGAAAGCAATGACAAAGTCTTGTCGCGGCATGATCCTAATAGATCTGGTGGCATAAAGAATGGCCAAAAGTTCCGCCTGGAAGGAGGTACAGCTGTTGTGGAGTTTAAGTTTCAGTGGTGAATAGGGAGGTGGGAGCACCACTGCTTCGCCAACCCCATTGGTTGACCGAGAGCCATCTGTATAAACAATAGTGGCCCGTTCTGGCAGTGACTTGGAGAATTGGAGAGGTCTTCTAAGAGGTGGGTAGGGTACCGAGGAGGGACTGGGACGTGACTCAAAAGGGCCTTCTCTTAGCGCTTCCAAGTATGCTAGATGGGATTTGATAGATATATCCAGTGGAGGACAACCTGTGAGGGAGATTGCTGGGATAGTTGGAGTACACGGGCCTCCTCTGATTAAAGCTTTAGCATATTTGAAATGGAGGCCACGTAGCTTCCGGATGCCATTGGTGTCGAACACCCGCTTGCCCCAAACCCCAGAGCCATAGAGGATGGCTGGGAGGATCACCATGTTATATATTTTTCGGCCCGCGCTGAAGCTTAATCCGAACTTCCCCTGGATCGTGCTGGTTAGTCGAGGGAGAATCCACCTGCACCTCTTGAGGATGTTGTCCAGGTGACCTACGAAGTTTCTTTTGGAATCAAAGGTAACACCGAGGATTTTTATAGTGTTATCAATTAGAATAGGTTGGTTTTGGAAATGTATGCCGTGATAGCCTGGACGCTTGGCTTTCCAATGGAAGAGGCAGGCTTGGGTTTTCCTTGGGTTGAATGTTAGCCCCTGAGTCTTGCCCCAACGAAAGAGCTGTTTTAGGAATTGATTAATCTCTCGTGTTGGGAATCTGCGGAGGAAGTGAATCAGTACCGTGAAATCGTCTGCGAAACTGATGATTTCACTGTTGTTTGGCCTTGGAAGGAGATGGATTTTCCTAGCCACTATGTTGAAGTAGAAGGGGCTCAGTGCTGCACCTTGGGGGACCCCAAGTAGAGTAGTAGAGGTAAGGGTGGCGTTCCAAGCGTTGTAAATTACCTGCCTTCCTCGGAGGAAGCTCGCGGACAGTTGAATCAACTCTTCTGGGCAGTTAAGGTCGCGGAGGCCTTGAATGATGGTGTGTCTTTGAACGGTGTCGAAGGCATGGCTGATGTCCAGACCAATAGCCAAGGTCTTCCTCCAGTGCTGCAGGCCTTCACTGATGTTGTTGTTAATGGAATCAAGCGCCATTTCAGCTGAGCGCCCTGGAAGGAAGCCAAACTGCTGGGGTGAGAACCAGCCTTGGTAATCCGCTATCCATTGCAGGCGCGCCAGTATACACCGTTCAAGGACTTTGGCCGAGGTATTGAGCAGCGTGATGGGACGGTATTTCTCCAGTTGGTTGGAGGAAGAAGAGTTTTGTTTGGGTATGAGAACTAACCGACCGGATTTCCAGGGTGTTGGGAAGTGTCCGAGACGTAAGCATTTGGTGAAAATTTGTGACAGTGTTTTATGCAGCGTTGACCCACCAAGAAGAAGGCATCTGATACCTAGCCTGTCGGGACCAGGGGATTTCCTCCGACCGCATCGACGGATCGCGCGAAGGACTTCAGACACTGTAAAGGCTGGTTCTTGGTTGTAGGGTTGGAGCCAATCAATTGATGGGGTTGGCGCTGTCCAGTCTGTTGGAAAATAGTGCTGAAGTACTTCATGGCAGGTTTCCTCTGGGGTGAGTGGAGTGCAGTCGTTGTGTTTGAGCAGAGGTGGCCCAAGAGAACCTCTTCGGCCTTTGGAGATATATCGGTGGATGGAGCTCCATGCGGCCGAGGAGACCTCTTGGCACAGTGTTATCCAGGAGAGATGCTTTTCTCGCCTCATAGCCGCCTTGAGTTTGTTGTGGCAGGCTCTATAAAGACCTTTAAAGAAGCTCCTGATATAAAAGGAGGTGCTTTGATAGCAACGTCGTAAAGCAACAACTAAATTGCTGAGTTTTGAAAGCTCCTTGTTCCACCATGGTCTTGAAGGCCTTGGAGATTTTGATTTCTTTCTCATGGAGACATTGCAGGCCTCTTGAAGACAGGTAGTGAGGAGAGTAACCACCTCATCAATGTCGCCTGGAGTGAATGCGGTCTGGAGACGCGATGTGACATGGTGGAGGCTGGACCCAATGAAGGCAGTGAAGGCCTCTTCCAGACATGAAGTCTCAACCCAAGAGCAAATAGGCTCTGTGGAAATGATGTCATCGAAATTTGTAAGGATTGGCAGATGATCAGAGAAAACCATCTCCTGGAGACATGATCTAGTGGCGTGAATGACTAGCGAGCTGGATGCTAGGGTAACGTCGATGGAAGAGCGCAGGGATCCGTTGGACCAGGTGTAATGGTTGGGAGATCCCAAGAACTGTAGGCCCATCAGTGAAGCAGAGTCCTCCAGGCTGGCCCCACGGGCATCGCGGGTAGCTCCAATACCCCAGGTTGGAGAGTGGGCGTTGGCGTCCATGCCAAGAATGCATGAGAAGGATCCTATGTTTATTGCAGATTCCAAGGTTGGTAGGAAAGATAAATCCGGGACACTGTTGTGCCAGTACGCCGAAGCGAGGACAACAGCCTGGTTGCCTAACCGGATGAGAGCCGTGGAGATGTTTGAATCAGGTGAGCTAAGTGGAATGGCGTTTAGATTTGATCGTATTACAAGCACAGAAGGTGCATTGTTTTCATTTGGGATATGAATGTGTCAAAGCTTGAATCAGGCCATTTAAAGTTCTTTGGTAATTCTTGAAGTAAAATAGCGTCTACCTCTTGTTCTATTGCAATGGTGAAGAGTTCGAGGACTGCAGAAGGCGATTTCCTAAGGTTGGATTGGAGGACTCTGAAGGATCTATGCATTCTTGTTGAGTTGAGCCAGCTTGGCCTTCACCAGAGGACAAGCCCGGGATGTCGCGTAGTGATTGAGCTGCTCAAAAACAGCGCCGGCCTTCTTGCAGCAATTGTGACATTTTGCTGAAGTGTTGGGACAGGCGTGGCCCTCGTGACCTGTCGTACCACATTTGTAGCAGATAGGTTGGGCAGTAGGGCATGAAGTAGTGCGGTGGCCGAAGCTGCAGCAGCGGTAGCATTGCTTCAGGGAGTAGCTTCTTTCGTAGCGTAAAATTAAACCTGCTATAGGCATCTTACCTCGATGCTCTAGGAAATTAGCCGTCTGATCGTCTACTTCCAGGAAGACTGTAGTGTACCCATGGGGATTGTCCTTTGGGCGGTGGGCAACCTTGATGTGCCTTTTTCCTGGGAGAATTTTTATAAAATCGTTTTGTAGGCTTCCCACTATCATGTCGTTGGTCGTGGAGCACTCCACGCCAAATAAGCAATATCTGGGATATATTGTTGGTCTTTCCGTGCAGTTTAGGGATTTTGGGATGTTATTGTTGGCCTGGAGTCTTGCCGCTAGAGTTGATGCACCTTGGGTGGTTTTAGTGTGAATTGCCAGCCGTCCTTTCCCATTAACGGAGGCTGCCACTTCGGGGGAGTTCAGAATTGATGAATCTGCTTTTTGGATCTCGCGTAATATTTCTCGAGAGTCTGTAGATGGGTTGCTTGATTTAATGACCACACGGGACTCATAGGCAGCTGCGAAATTTTTGGAGGCTGGTTTAATCAATTGCTTTATTGGAGGAGGGGTAGGTTTTTTTGGTATTTGGTTTGGCAACGGCGTTGGTGTAGAGTTTTTCCTTGTGTAGTTGATATTCTTTTCCGTGGTTTATGCCTTTATAGACATCGAAGATGATATCTTCTGTGCCTTTCAGAGCCCATTCCACCAGGGAAAGCATATATCTTGTTGGTGAGAGATTGCTTGGTCGTTTCGTTGGAATGGCCGGTTTGTTCCCCCATCTTCGCTCTTTATCGCTTATATCTGGAAAGTCTTCTTACCTTCTTCGTTGTGCCATTCTTCGTTTTGGTCATCCTGTCGGCTAAAAGTGTGATGAGGTATCCAGTCGACTTAATCTGTGGTGTGAAATCCTGTCGACTCTCGCTATACTGTGTTGACCGAGTGGAACAGTCAGGATGGGGAGTTTTCCAGTACCTCTCTGCACCTTGGAAGACCTTTAACAGTTCTCACAGAGTACAGGCAGTCGTGGTCGAGAAAGATTGGAAAGCTTGGGAATGTCCATACACAAAAAACGAAGACACAGTTGCACTAGGAAAGCTCCGTGAACAGATAAAAGTTAAGCTAGGAGCGAAAGATGGAGATATAAGAAATTTTCTTACTGATCTACGGCATGGTCGAGCATCAGAAGATGAAGTGACGAGGGCTCCCGCTGATGGTGAAGTGACTATCAAGTGACTATATTTTTTACTAGGAAGGAGGTCTTATATATCATTGCCGAGAGAGGAAGTATTGCATTTCAGCAGATGCAACAAGAGCGTAGATCGGATGGCGAAATTGTACACTGGCGCCGCCCTGACAGTTTCCTATCTATCTTTAGATGTTGTTGAACCTCCATCTCTTGCTTTAGCTCAACTCTTAAAATATTACAGAGTTTTATTTATTTATCCTCAGTTTGTACAAAGTACATTACATATGATGATGTAATGACACATGTCAATAATGCGTATAATCATTTACAGATGTGTTTCTATTATACAACTTGAAAATGTTGTTATAAGTATTATACAATATGGGGTCGTTGGTTTAAATTACCATATATATATATATTACATATAAAATACTTACTCGACTTCTGGCAAAGGGGTTCGTCGTCTCCAATGAACTCCGAGTAGATGGTCATACTGAGCGGGAAGCAGTCACAGGAGTTCATGGCAATGCGCATCATGCACATGTTTTCGCACATCTGGATAACACTCTAGCCATTGAAATACAGAAACACAAACTGTATACTGACTTTAAACTCTAAAGAAGCGGTCTGGTAGATTAAATTGGCGAAACTGCTGGAAGGGTTTTACCACTGATAAACCAAGCCCTCTCAATATTTTATCATCACAGAAATTTGATTTATTTGTGAAAAGAAAAATTCGCGTCTTAATATATATCTTCTATATATATATAAATCAATGTTTGTATGTTTGTTTGTTTGTATGTCCGGTATACAAATTCGCAGTAGTTCACTAATTCAAACCAAAATTTCCATACATTGGTAAAAAAATACGGGGAAGACAATAGGCTATTTTAAAAAATTTATAAATCAATTATTAAAACTATATATTCAAATTATTCTACTTAGCTCACGAATAGCGCCCTCTATCAAAGATTAGATTAAATTATGCTGATGCAAACAAATAGATAATGCTAAGAACAAACAATTATAAATAATAAAAAAATCTTATCTAAATATATATCACTCGGGTAGATATGCACACGGGTCAATCCCGGTTCACCCGTCTAGTCTCTATATATATATAAGTCAATTCCTGTCTGTCTGTCTGTTTCGCGATAAACTCAAAAACTACTGAGCCAATTGGTTCCAAATTTTGGATGTCGCTTTTTATAAACCTGAGGAAAATTTTTGGCTACATTTGGCTCATTATTTTGGTTATTTCTTTTTTTAATTTGAAGAACTATTTTTTTACGCGGACTAATCCGGAATGGAATGAATACCTAAATATGGCCATTTTTTTTTAAGCATCGGTGGCTTAGTGGTAGAATGCTCGCCTGCCACGCGGGCGGCCCGGGTTCGATTCCCGGCTGATGCATTTTTTTTTACAATTTTTAAAACTAATTTATAAAGAATATAATATTATCACTGAATAATTATTTTAAATATTCTGTGGTATATCATCATTAATATTTGCAAGGTCATCACCCCTTACCATTCTTGTATATTATTACGTGTAAATAAATTCTTAGCAATAGTTTGCATTCTATAAATAAATTATTTTTACTTAAACTTTTGTTATACTCGTTATCACTACCGTGACAACTGGTGGAGAAGCTGGAATATTCCCTCGCCGCCCAAGCCGTTAGAAGAAGCCGAAGACTACAAGGACTAGAACCTTAAGAAAACATCGCTATGATCAAGCAAGAGACACAGAAAAAAATGGGTGAGTACCATTTTCAACCTTTTAGAAACCCTTCTATTTTTACTGGAGAACGCAACCAGAATCCAGAAAAATGGCTGAAAGAATTCCATCGCGTCGCTCGCTACAACTGCTGGGATGATTCAATGTGCCTCGCAAATGTTTATTTTTTCCTCCAAGGAACAGCGCACAGATGGTACGAAAATGTTGAAGAGAAAATTAATTCATGGGATATATTTGTGAAAATGTTTTCTCAGAATTTCGGACATCATGTCACCCAAAAAGATCAACTCGCAGAGAACCTCAAAACTCGAGCTCAGTCGAAATCATCATTGATGACATTGCATTTTCTGGTCTGGTCGATTCAGGTTCCTCTTTTTCAGTTATCTCTGATGGATTAAGACGACAATTAAAAAAGACCATGTTCAAGGATAGCGGAATGACTCTGAAAGTTGCTGATGGCAAGAATGTTACATCGATCGGCCGATGCACAATCAGCTTGAGCATCAATGGATTGGAACAGCCGCTTGAGTTTATCGTCCTCCCTAATAGTAACCCAAGTATTATCCTCGGATGGGATTTCCTAGAGGCATCAAATGCCGTGATTGATTGTGGACGCGCCGAAATCAGATTGGAAGAGGCCAAAGATGTACTAAATTCACCTGCTTCCATGGGGAAGGTTGTGGCTAGCAGAAGCGTCGTAATCCCAGCCGAATCTACCAAACTAATAAATGTTATGAGCGAAGAGCTTAATGGGCAAAATCAGGTACTTTTTGAACCTTCGAAAAAGATATTGATAGGAAAAGGGTTAACACTTCCCTGTGCATTATTCAGGCTTTCCCATAATAAAGGAAAACTTTGGATCGTAAATTCTAGCACCACAGCTCAAATAGTCCCTAAGGGAATGTGCCTAGGAAAAATTCAAAGGGTTGAAGAAAATAACTTGACGGCTATTTCAGAATGTTCTGAATTTAATAAGGAGGTGAAAAATGCGAATCATGCCAGTCATGCTGATAAGAGTGACTTTAAATTTTTACAAAATTTAATTAGTGATGATTTATCAGAAGAGCAGCAGTCTCAAATCTTATCAATTTTAAAACGATATGAAAAAATATTTGATAAAAATAATGAACCTGCAAAGCAAACTTCAGTAACCAAACATAAAATTGAAACTGGAAACCATCAGCCTATTAAGCATAGACCATATCGAGTCTCCCCTACAGAACGCCAAGCAATCCAATCGGAAGTGGACAAAATGCTAGACGCCGGGATTATACGTCACTCAGAAAGTCCATGGTCATCGCCGGTTATTTTAGTGAAGAAGAAGGATGGTAACTGGCGTTTCTGTGTGGATTACAGACGACTAAACAAAGTTACTAAAAAAGACGTTTACCCACTACCCCGAATCGATGATACACTTGACTCCCTGAAAGGAGCCAAATTTTATTCATCAATGGACCTTCGTTCAGGATATTGGCAAATAGAAGTCGACGAAGCAGATAGAGAAAAAACTGCCTTTATTACCCCTGACGGACTCTACGAATTCCTAGTTATGCCCTTTGGCCTGTGCAATGCCCCTGCAACATTCGAGCGCATGATGGACAAGATATTGAAAGGCCTGAAATGGACGATGGCCCTCTGTTATTTAGACGACATCGTGGTGTATTCCAAATCGTTCAACGAACATTTACACCGGCTTGAAATCATACTACAATGTCTCGACAAAGCCGAGCTACGCCTCAACCCAAAAAAGTGCCTTTTCGGAACCAAAAGAATAAGAGTGTTTGGACACCTCGTCGATAGTAAAGGTATTTATCCCGATCCAGAAAAGATTGAAGCTATCGCCAAGTTTCCTACCCCAAAATATATAACAGATGTGAGAAGCTTCATTGGCCTATGTTCCTATTATCGTAGATTTATCGAAAATTTTGCTGAGAAAGCTGCTCCTTTACACGAAGTCCTCAAAAAAGATAATAAATTCACGTGGAACTCTGACCAACAGGATGCTTTTGATGCCTTGAAAAAAGCATTGATGTCTGAACCTGTTCTTGCCTATTTCGAAGAACAACTGCCAACCGAGCTTCATACTGACGCCAGCGGTTATGGAATTGGAGCTGTCCTCGTACAGATCAACGATGGGAAAGAGCGACCAGTTGGTTATGCTTCAAGAACTTTATCTAAGGCGGAGAAGAATTACTCAACAACGGAAAGAGAATGCTTGGCCGCAATATGGGCCATCAACAAATTTCGACCGTACCTTTTTGGTCGTGAGTTTGTCATCGTCACTGACCACCACGCTCTTTGCTGGTTATCTAACCTGAAGGACCCGACAGGAAGACTAGCAAGATGGGCTTTAAAACTCCAAGAATACAATGTAACAGTTGTTTATAAAAGTGGACGCAAACACCAAGATGCCGACTGTCTTTCTCGAAATCCTCTCCAACTTGAATCGGAAGAAGCATACAATGATGAGGATGATGATATACCCTCAATAACTGCTCTAACGTGCTTCGAAGCTGAACAAAGAAAAGACCCTAAAATTAATAAATTGATAGATGAAACAGAAATATTTGGTGCCGAATCAAAAGGATATGAAATGTTAAAAGGAACCTTATACAAAAAGAATTTCGACCCCCTGGGAAACCAACACCTTTTAGTTATTCCCAAGCACTTACGCTTAGAACTACTGAAAAGTTTACACGATGCTCCCACAGCAGGTCATCTTGGATTTTCGAAGACATATGAGAGAGTTAAAAACAAATATTTCTGGCCAGGACTTCTCCGGGACATACGGAAGTATGTCGCTCATTGTAAGGAGTGCCAAAGAAAGAAACAATCAACTCAAAAGCCACCCGGACTACTTATGGCCATACCTCCTGCATCCTCCCCTTTTCAGAGAGTTGGAATGGACCTCCTTGGAAGATTTCCCAAGTCTGATACTGGTAATAAATGGATCATAGTCTGTACCGACTATCTTACTCGATTTGCCGTTACTAAAGCCTTACCCACAGGGGAAGCAAAAGAAGCAGCCAAGTTCTTAATGGAAGATGTTGTTCTCAAGCATGGAGCCCCCAGAGAAATCATCACGGACCGAGGACGAGTATTCCAATCCAAATTGATTGCGGAACTCACCAATCAATGCTCGTCGATACATCGGTTCACTACAGCGTATCATCCCCAGACGAATGGACTGACGGAGAGGTTAAACAAAACCTTAGCCAACATGATTGCTATGTATGTAAGTGTTGAACAGAAGGACTGGGACGTAATCCTGCCCTACGTCACGTTCGCCTACAACACGGCAAAACAAGATACAACAGGTTTTACCCCTTTTAAACTGATTCATGGACGCGAAGCCGAAATACCTGTAGACACTCTTTTCCCAAATCCGCATGAAGATCTCCAAGAGGATTACAGTCAGAAGATTGCCTCGCGAGTCGAAGAGACTAGGCAGCTAGCAAGATTAGAAACCTTGAAAGCCCAAGAGAAGGACAAGGCCAGATATGACTCAAAGCACGAGGCAATGGATTACAACCTTGGTGACCTGGTATGGATTTTCATCCCGATAAGAAAGGTGGGACTCTCAGAAAAACTGATGAAAAGGTACTTCGGGCCATACAGGGTTACTCGGAAACTCTCTGACGTGACCTTCGAAGTTGAACCTGTGGACCAACCAACCAGAAGACGCCAAACAAGAGACCTTGTCCATGTACTGAGAATGAAACCCTACCATGACCCTGAGGACCAAGCTGATCTGTTCAAGTGATAATTACAGCGGGACGCTGTTCATCTAGGAGGGGGGCAATATCACTGAATAATTATTTTAAATATTCTGTGGTATATCATCATTAATATTTGCAAGGTCATCACCCCTTACCATTCTTGTATATTATTACGTGTAAATAAATTCTTAGCAATAGTTTGCATTTTATAAATAAATTATTTTTACTTAAACTTTTGTTATACTCGTTATCACTACCGTGACAATATAAATATATACTATTATATCAACTATATGAATTAAATCAAATACCTAAACACTAATCTATATATATATATATATATATAAAAGTCAATTTCTGTCTGTCTGTCTGTCTGTTTCGCGATAAACTCAAAAACTACTGAACCAATTGGTACCAAATTTTGCATGTCGCTTTTTATAAACCTGAGGAAAATTTTTGGATACAATTTGCTTAGTATTTTTGGCTATTTCTTTTTTTCATTTGAAGAACTTTTTTTTACGCGGAGTAATCCGGAATGGAATGAATACCCAAATATGGCCATTTTGTATACGCATCGGTGGCTCAGTGGTAGAATGCTCGCCTGCCACGCGGGCGGCCCGGGTTCGATTCCCGGCCGATGCATTTTTTTTTAACAATTTTTAAAACTCATTTATATTATATCTTCTATATATATAAAAATGAATGTTTGTATGTTTGTTTGTTGGTTTGTATGTCCGGTATACAATTTCGCAGTAGTTCACTAATTCAAACCAAAATTTCCATACATAGGTAAAAAAATACGAGGAAAACGATAGGCTATTTTAAATTATATATAAATTAAATATTAAAACTATATATTCAAATTATTCTACTTAGATCACGAACAGCGCCCTCTATCAAGGTTATAAATACGTTTAAAATCGAAATCTTCTCAAAATTTTATTAATAATACAGTAGAACTCCTCAAATTCGGAAATTCTCAAATTCGGAAACTCCCAAATTCGGAAAGTATTGTAATGTTTTTTTTACATACAAAAAATCAATTTTCACATGCTTTTATTTTGTTGATATTTCAACATTATTTTATTTACTTTTACTTTTGCTTTGTTTTTATTTTATTTAATATAATTTTTATTAGTAATTTATTTTTAATTTAAGTGTTTAATTAATTTACTTTTACCGATTATTTATAATCGCTAATTAGGGGTTTATCCCCTTTTTTAAAAGCTTAAATAAATCAACAGTTTCATTTGACCTTTGTGCTTAGTTTAGGATATTGTCCAATAAGAAGGCAGCATTATTACGTCATAAGCCATTCACTCATTTTTTATTGCAAAGTTGATTCACCTAAAGTTCAAATTATCAAACATTTTCAGACATTGTAAGTTTCAAATTCTATTATTCAACTCTCAATTTTTTGCATTTACAAGTTTGTTCTTCAAAAAAATGGCATCCAAAGAGGAGCGGCAAAAACGAGGCAAGTACCGAATTCTTAAGCTTGGTGAAAAGTTAGATGTTCTTAGTGACATTAAAAAAGGATTAAGCTATACAACGATAATTCAAAAGTATAAAATTTCTAAGACAACTGTTTATGATATAAAAAAGTCTGAGCTTAAACTTACAAAGTTTGTTGATTCTACCGAAAAAGATGTCAAAAAGTTTTCTCAAGTAAAAAAGACTGAAGACAGTTTGGAGCCGGATGTTCCCAGATGCGAAGCGTTGAAAAGTTTGGATGTTGCATTAAAATATTTGGAAAAGCGCACTGAACCAGAAATGCTTGCAAGCTACAACACCATCAATAGTCTTCAAACTATGCTTATGAGAGAAGAAGAAGCTTTGTTAAACAAGCCAAAGAAACAGACAACAATCAGCAACTTCTTTGCCAAGCCATAACTTACTTGGCCATCAATTGCATTACATACATAATAAAATATTTTACTATTTTTCATCGGTTTCATGCTCAAAACTCATAAAAGTCAAGTAACATTTGATTAAAAATCGTAATTAAAATTATGTAATGTACATATAATATTCAACCTAAAATTGTTCATATGCTTCAAAATCTTTGTCTCAGTCATCTAAATGCCTATTTATGCCACATAAATATTCACAAATCTAACTCTCTCAAATTCGGAAAATCCTCAAATTCGGAATACCTTGCGCCCCAAGCTTTCCGAATTTGAGGAGTTCTACTGTAGTTCGCTTAATAATTAGAATACTTGATCTAAATCGAAATATTTATAGACACTCGCTCGATTTGAAGATTTATATCGTAACTAATCTGACTGTAAAGTTTGGAGCGGGACGTTTCACAAGAGTGACATCCACGGCGCCAATTTATAAGTGTAACGAATAGTGTTTGAATGAAACATTTAATCGGGTAAACCCGGGCGTTGCCCGGGTCAATTTATAAAACTCATTTATATTATATCTTCTATATAAATGGAAATTTCATAAATGGTGTTCGCTAAAAACTTTCGTTACAATGCATCAATTTCGACCAAATTTTCAACATTTATGTAAAACGAGATGGAGCAGGTTTTGCTTAACATCAAAATATTTTTCCTAACTTTAAAATACATAACATTGCTGTTATCGATAAAATAAAAAAAAAATCAAAAGAGTTAATTTTATTTATATATAAATACAAAAAAAAAATTCATCAATTCATTCAACTCAATCTAAAAAAATATTCAAAACAAGCAATTTTAAGATAACACCATATGTAAAACAGTCGGCCAAGAGAAATAAGCAACTGGGACGCGAAAAAGCGAATATGGTTTTATCGAATATGCATATATGAGGTTTTAAATTGTTATATATTGAATAATGGGTAGTTAAAGATTTTTTGAAATAAACATCATTATATTTAGTAATTCTGATAATATATATAATCATATTATCTTTTTAAATTATTTTAAAATAAAGTATTGTTAATAATGGGTTTAAAATAAATAAAATTTTAAACCCTGCCATCTATGAATGAATTTTGTAACTATTTTAAAATATACACAGCTACTCTCCAATGGCCTGCATAAATAAAATATAATTTATTAGAGATGTGCAAAGTAATATTATTTATATTTTTTATTTATTTTTAATATTTATTTAAAAAGGACGAAAAAAAAAATAAGATTTTTTTATTTGTAAAGGTAATTTATAAGGCACAATTTGGATTATAGATTATAAACACAAGGTGATTAGATTTGGTCTTATTACCTTGTGTTTAAATGTAATTTATATGTACAAAATTTTAACGATAGATGGCAATTAAATTTATAAATATAAATTTATGTTATTTTAAATTTTTAAAGAATACTTTAAATTTCACACTAGTAAAATATTTAAAAATATATATATTTGTATGGATAATTTATTGAAGCATCTTTTATTTAATTCTTCTTGTGATATGGGCGATAAATATTTTCTTTTCAAAGATCTTCTGATATATTTATAGAATTACACAACAATTCCAATGTTGCTACAGAGTGTTTGTTAGAATTATATATTCCTCTTCTTGATAGGGCACAATTTGGATTATAGATTATAAACACAAGGTAATAAGACCAAATCCAAATAAATAAATAGTGTGTGACGTTTAAGTAACAACGCTGTTACCGAAACGTCACACGTTATTTATTTATTTGGATTTGGTCTTATTACCTTGTGTTTATAATCTATAATCCAAATTGTGCTTTACCATTTTTGTAGACTTCAATGGACCTAAGAAGTCATTTTTCCATATTCAGCACTTTTGTCTAAAGATGGTAACG
>CP092882.1:0-263945 GCA_030710605.1 Cordylochernes scorpioides
GATCTCTGGGACCATGGCTATAGGAAGGTCAACTGAAGCCAACTGAAGGAATCTCACAGCTTTCCCCTCGAGATGTGGACTCTGGACCTGTTCATCTCCAGACTCTCGGATCTCATGGGATCATTGCTGCTGCTGTTGGAGCGTGGGAACTCGGCTGAATACCATCTTGATATCAAAACATTTTAATGATACTCATATTCATATAACTGAAAACAAACAATTATGGAAACGCCAATTATTTCATTATAAACGAACACTAATCAAACTGAGCTTTTATAACAGGCTCCTCAATCTAAAATCTAAAGAAAGAATCAGTCAAGGTAAGATATCCCGGGCGAAGCCAGGTCACTATCATAAAAGTTTCTATATACAAACTCGAGTGGATCCAATTCTGAGGATGGACATAGCTTACCCTAAATGTATATGGCCTTTGCATATTTTTTTATCGCAACCTTTTCTCTTACAAATAGACAACAATTTTCTACTTCCCTTTCTGAAATGGAAACAATATTGTAGAGAGGGTTTGACTCATTGACAGTGAACTCTCTCATTATATCTAATTGGTAAAACAACACTTGAGTTACACCGCATGAGTTTCTTTTCAATGAAAAATCAAAATTTATTTCAAGGTGAAATATTGACTATTTCTAACCTTTTTGGATGAGGTATGAAAGGGTGAACTATGAAGAGTAATGAAGAACGGAAAAATAAAAGTGTCCAGGGATGGGAAAGTGGGGATATCTAATTGGTGTCTAACTGGGGATTATTTATGGAATGGTTTGTGGAAAATCTCCTGCTCGATGTGCATATATATATATATATATATAAATGAATGTTTGTATGTTTGTTTGTATGTCCTGTATACAAATTCGCAGTAGTTCACTAATTCAAACCAAAATTTCCATACATAGGTAAAAAAATACGGTGAAGACGATAGGCTATTTTAAAAATTATATAAAATCAATTATTAAAACTATATATTCAAATTATTCTACTTAGCTCGCGAGCAGCGCCTCTAGCGGTGAAGATGGGAGGTAATATCAGCTGACCTAATGTACATGTAAAGTTTGGAGCGGGACGTTTCACAAGAGTGACATCCACGGCGCCAATTTATAATTGTAACGAATAGTGTTTGAATAAAACATTTAATTGGATAAACCCGGGCGTTGCCCGGGTCATTCGTCTAGTATTTTATAATAGAACGCCGTTTAACAAGTTTTACATACATCTACAACCCTTCCGCTGGGAGAGTTCACCACTGATGAGTCAGGCCCTCCCATTATTTTATCATTGCAGTAACGGCAGTATAAAATTGTTTTTTAATTAAAAAAGAATCATACATATTCAAACATAGTTTATATTTCTTATAACAGGTGGCACGCTAATGTATCATACAGATTCTATCATATAAAATTATAAAATAGAATACAATATAATGCGGCTTATGTTTATAGAACGACGTTGAACAAGTTTTACCGCAAATGTTTCTTTTTACAGAACGAAAAATCTTCATTTATTTTAATGAGAAATAACGACTATTCCTATCCTTAGGGATGAAGTATGAAAGGATGAATTTTAAAATAAAAATACAACCTTTCGCAATGAGTTTCTTTTATTATGATATGCGCGAGCTTTCGGGCTGGAGTCGCCCTTCTACAGGCAAAAAATGAAACCTTTGATCCACGAGAGACAGTTATATACATTTGATTTGTTACAAAATTTTACATAAAATATCAGAAAGAAAAGTATTAAATCTACATAAATTATTACTATTTTACTATGTTTAACAATCGGAAATAAATTAATTAACCTCAAATTTCAATATTTTAATAAAGTTAAGTTTTAAACTATGAATTGGATAAACGAGAAATCTGATTTTTGTGGTATGGAATATGACAAAATTGTTCTGGGATATCTATTCTACGATTAATGCTATTGTGTTGTTTGGAAATCAGCGATTCAAGGATTAATCTTTCAGATTTGGTGGTTATGTTACTGTAGTGGCAAGTTGGACTGTCTAAATTAAATTTGTGGCCGGTATTCATGGTATGTTGAAAAATGAGGGATCTTGAATCTTTGGTCTTCATATTGTATGTATGTTCCTTCAATCTTGTCTGTATTTTCCTGCTTGTTTCTCCTACGTATATAGATGGACAATCAATGCATGACACGGAATATATGGCAACCCCCTTCAGAAGAAAAATGCCATATATTCCGTGTCATGCATTGATTGTCCATCTATATACGTAGGAGAAACAAGCAGGAAAATACAGACAAGATTGAAGGAACATACATACAATATGAAGACCAAAGATTCAAGATCCCTCATTTTTCAACATACCATGAATACCGGCCACAAATTTAATTTAGACAGTCCAACTTGCCACTACAGTAACATAACCACCAAATCTGAAAGATTAATCCTTGAATCGCTGATTTCCAAACAACACAATAGCATTAATCGTAGAATAGATATCCCAGAACAATTTTGTCATATTCCATACCACAAAAATCAGATTTCTCGTTTATCCAATTCATAGTTTAAAACTTAACTTTATTAAAATATTGAAATTTGAGGTTAATTAATTTATTTCCGATTGTTAAACATAGTAAAATAGTAATAATTTATGTAGATTTAATACTTTTCTTTCTGATATTTTATGTAAAATTTTGTAACAAATCAAATGTATATAACTGTCTCTCGTGGATCAAAGGTTTCATTTTTTGCCTGTAGAAGGGCGACTCCAGCCCGAAAGCTCGCGCATATCATAATAAAAGAAACTCATTGCGAAAGGTTGTATTTTTATTTTAAAATTTGTAGCGCAATTTTTTCGTTTACTTCAAAAGGTTGAATTGTGAAGTGTAATGATGAACGGAAAAATAAAAGTATCCAGGGATGGGAATTTTCCGTTCATCATTACTCTTCACAATTCATACTTTCATCCTTCATCCCTAAGGATAGGAATAGTTGTTATTTATCCTTAAAAAATTAAATTTTACGATTTTTCATTCTGTAAAAAGAAACATTTGCGGCAAAATTTGTTAAACGTCGTTTTATAATCATAGCCGCATTATAGGGACCATGTAAAGGGGGTTCTTGGTCGAGGTCCATTGTTGCCTTAGTAACAACAATCCTAGAGTTGTTGGCATACTTTGGGGTGGTGGTAAATTATTCTATATACAGTTACGAGCGTCATGCGTCGTCAATTCTTCATCTCTGTCACCGTTTGCTTTTTTTTTTTTGGAATGGCGCTCTCCTATTGGTTGGCTACGATCACGTGGCTACGATGGCGCCGCCACTACGCGAGATACTTTGTTTTTTTACTTTGCCTCCCCCACTCGCTTTTTGGTTTTTGTAACTATTGTGTTGGAGCGGGTCGCTCCTTAAATAAATGCATATATTAGTTAATAACTAAATGGAATCCTCTCTTTCTTTTTCCCAGTAAGAGACGCCTACGGAAGCCAACAGTACATAGACAGATAAAGCACATAGGCTATAGTTATTAACTAACATATGCATTTATTTAAGGCGCCAATTTATAATTGTAACAAATAGTATTTGAATCAAAACATTCAATCGGGTAAAACACGGGCGTTGCCCGGGTCATTCGGCTAGTATAAATATAATGGAGGGCTATGGGAGACTGTGGCTGTGTGGTCTGTTGGCCCATGTAATGGCTGTCTGTTATAAATGGACATCCCTGCTGTAGTCCTAACTAAATCTAACTGAATGATATATTTTATATGATAGAATTTGTATTATACATTAGCGTGCTAGCTGTTATAAGAAATATAATTTTTTTTTGAACATGTATGATTCTTTTTTAATTAAAAAACAATTTTCTACTGCCGTTACTACAATGATAAAATAATGGGAGGGCCTGACTCATCAGTGGTGAACCCTCTCAGTGGGAGGCTTGTAGATGTATGGTAGATTAAACTGGCGAAACCGCTGGGGGGGTTTCACTACTGATAAGCCAGGCTTTCCTATTATTATATCATTGCAGTAAAGGACAGTAGAAAATTGTTTTAGTTAAAAAAAGAATCATACTCGTGGAAATATATAATTTTAAATTAAATTTTATTGCCATCTATCGTTAAAATTTTACACAAAGAAATTTATTGGCAATGCGTTTCTTTTAAATATCATCCAATTTTATCTCTACAGACCTTACTGCAATGATATGAGTTATTGAATGAGAGGGCTTGGCTCATCAGTAGTGAACCCTCTCAGCGGTTTCGCCAAATTAATCTCTAGACCGCTCTACTATTGTATTGGACTGGTTTTGTTATATACCCTGCATTTTCTATGGACTAATAAACACCCCTAAGCTGCCTTCCATAGAAAATGCAGGGTATATAACAAAACCAGTCCAATACAATAGTAGAGCGGTCTAGAGATTAATTTGGCGAAACCGCTGAGAGGGTTCACTACTGATGAGCCAAGCCCTCTCATTCAATAACTCATATCATTGCAGTAAGGTCTGTAGAGATAATATTGGATGATATTTAAAAGAAACGCATTGCCAGTAAATTTCTTTGTGTAAAATTTTAAATATATAATTTGTATTTAATTATGTATAATTTATGTTTTGTACAGATTTCTACTGTTCTCAAAGTTTATGTCCATAGTTTCTTAAATAAATTTACCAATAATTCCTCAACAGTACTGTTTATATGAGCCCAATCTAATAATAAAGCGGTATGGTAGATTAAACTGGCGAAACCGCTGGGTGGTTTCACCATTGATGAGCCAGGCCTTTCAAATATTTAGTTCCAAGCAGAGAGAGAGATTAGTAGAAAACACACACATTAAAAATATATATGTTATATAAAAATGAATAGAGATTTTCTGCTTGAATTTTAGATCATGTTGAGGATTATGGTAACGCAGTCGTGGTTAAAATATTGAAAGTATAATTACAAAAATAGTTTTGATCAGAGATTGTTTTAATTGAGCTTTAGGATTATATAATAAACATAATTTGATAAAAGTACTGCCTGACTTAAGGCGAGTAGAATAAGGAAAACAAAATATTATTTACATAATGTACAAAAGGTTTGAGCCGGCTATTGGGATTAAAAAAACGAGTTTTTATAGGGGAAGGAAGAGTGACCTCTGGCGGTCGATTTAGCAGAGTATTTGAATCTATGAAATTATAATTTATAAAATAAAATAATATTTTTATATAACATATATATAAAATAAAATATTGCGATAAAAATAGTTTTTTAAATATCAAAATATTTATTCGTGTTAATATCTTATACTATTCTTTACCGCCTGTTATGTCCTCTTCTACCTAATGTTCATTAAGGTAGTGTAGCTTCTATTAAAAGATATTGTATGTTATATATTTGTATAATATTATTACAGAATTATCATAAGAACTAAAAATATCTCACGTTATATATTGATTACATCACACAACAACCAAGTCCTTGGTCAAAACCATATATACATATTATACATATGTATATTACTCAGCCTAAAATATTATATATATTTATAAAATGAAAGGAATTAAAAGCACGAATGTTTCTTTTATACATAATACAAAGTTCTACTGCCCTTACTGCAATGAAAAAATATATTAGGAGGGCTTGGCTCATCAGTGGTGAACCCTCCCAGCGGTTTCGCCAATTTAATCCACCAGACTGCTTCTCAGAGCTCTTGATTCCTTTCATTTTATATATATAGATGGCGCGTTATTGCTTTGTGTTATTATATATATATATATATAAAAATATATGTATAGACAAATGTAAAGACATACATGTTTGTCAGTGCAAGTGTTCCTTAGGTGGACATAGCGCTTTAAATTGAAATAAAACATTTATGCTTCTATCTGTCCAATACACTCTGAGTTAGCTTTCTCCAAGTCAGGACCAGGGAATTCCTGGGGATAGAAGGATATGACTAGTGATACGGGAGAAAGTGTGTAGTTGAAACGCCTTAAGTAGAAAATAACCCATTAGAAAATAATAAATGTATTTGTAAATTAAATTTAATTTCCATCTATGGTTAAAATTTTACACAAATAAATTTACTGGCAATTGCGTTTCTTTTAAATATCATCAAATATTATCTCTACAGACCTTACTGCAATGATATGAGTTATTGATATAAGCTTATGTCCATAGTTCACTAAACACCCCTAAGCTGCCTTCCATAGAAAATACAGAGTATATTACAAACCAATCCAACACAATAGTAGAGCGGTCTAGAGATTAATTTGGCGAAACCGCTGAGAGGGTTCACTACTGATGAGCCAAGCCCTCTCATTCAATAACTCATATCATTGCAGTAAGGTCTGTAGAGATAATATTTGATGATATTTAAAAGAAACGCATTGCCAGTAAATTTATTTGTGTAAAATAAATGTATTTATTTACATATTTATTTACATATTTACATAGCTATAAACAAGTAATAGCGGTACATATTGTAGTAAATTATTTATTATTTTATTAACACAGATGATCGATTTTTATGTTTATATTTTGTTACTCTGCAAACTTCCCTCATTGCTTATCTTGTATTTTATCAATTTGTTGATGCTCCAGGAACCTGGGCTATATTTAGTTTGTTCTTGCCTTAAATAAATTGCTGTGTTATCCTGAAATTTGTTTTTCCTAATTTTCTACGTCGCAATATTTTATTAACAACAGAATAATAGAACATCTATGATGATAAGATATATAAATGATTATTGATTCAAGTTATCACGGTGAGGTATTGTGTACGTGGTGGTGTTGTTTGTATGATATATATGGAGGAGTGTATGTAATGTACATGCATGTATACCTTTGTTTGTAGGTGTAAGTTGTTTGTGTGTTTACTTCATGTATGTGCTTATTGTGTAGGGATTGTGGGTGTATATTGTGTGGATTTGTACTGTTTTTTTTTTATGTATGAATATTGTGGTGTGTGTACTGAGTAGATGTGTGATTTGTGCACGAATTTGTAGTGTGTACATGTTCGAGTGTTTCTGCTTGTGCACGTGTGTCATGTTTTGGGTGTTCGTTGTATGTGCATGTGTGATTTCTGCAAGAATTTGTAGTGTGTACATGTTCGAGTGTTTCCTGCTTGTGCACGTGTGTCATGTTTTGGGTGTTAGTTGTATGTGCATGTGTGATTTCTGCAAGAATTTGTAGTGTGTACATGTTCGAGTGTTTCTGCTTGTGCACGTGTGTCATGTTTTGGGTGTTCGTTGTATGTGCATGTGTGATTTCTGCAAGAATTTGTAGTGTGTACATGTTCGAGTGTTTCCTGCTTGTGCACGTGTGTCATGTTTTGGGTGTTAGTTGTATGTGCATGTGTGATTTGTGCAAGAATTTGTAGTGTGTACATGTTCGAGTGTTTCCTGCTTGTGCACGTGTGTCATGTTTTGGGTGTTCGTTGTATGTGCACGTGTGATTTCTGCAATAATTTGTAGTGTGTACATGTTCGAGTGTTTCCTGCTTGTGCACGTGTGTCATGTTTTGGGTGTTCGTTGTATGTGCATGTGTGATTTCTGCAAGAATTTGTAGTGTGTACATGTTCGAGTGTTTCTGCTTGTGCACGTGTGTCATGTTTTGGGTGTTCGTTGTATGTACATATGTGATTTCTGCAGGAATTTGTAGTGTGTACATGTTCGAGTGTTTCCTGCTTGTGCACGTGTGTCATGTCTTGGGTGTTCGTTGTATGTGCATGTGTGATTTCTGCAAGAATTTGTAGTGTGTACATGTTCGAGTGTTTCCTGCTTGTGCACGTGTGTCATGTCTTGGGTGTTCGTTGTATGTGCATGTGTGATTTCTGCAAGAATTTGTAGTGTGTACATGTTCGAGTGTTTCTGCTTGTGCACGTGTGTCATGTTTTGGGTGTTAGTTGTATGTGCATGTGTGATTTCTGCAAGAATTTGTAGTGTGTACATGTTCGAGGGTTTTCTGCTTGTGCACGTGTGTCATGTTTTGGGTGTTAGTTGTATGTGCATGTGTGATTTCTGCAAGAATTTGTAGTATGCTCATGTGCGGGTGCTTCCTACTTGTGTACATGTGCAGGTCTTTCCTTCTTGCGCCCGTGTGTCATGTTTTGGATGTTCGTTGTATGTTCATGTGTCGTTTTTTTTTGGTATGTTTGATGCACTTGTGCAATGCACCTGTATATGTTTGTAGGAGTTGCATTGGGCAAACATCTCTCTCTGATTGCTCACAAAATTATCTAATCTATTCTCGCCCATCTTAAAATCAATATTTTTCCAGTAGCGGAGAAGATGAGACAACGTGAATCTATTACAATTTGACGTACTGTAGGTGGGTGTTCTACACGTCACGGACATTCCTCGACCTACTTTGCATATTGGGGGTTTCCAGTTTGATACAATCTTCAATATAACAATATTCCTACAATTGTACATACTTCCTATATCCATAATATTGTATATTTACAACTTGAAGTGATATGGACCATTTTAAAGGCTTATACGCTCATAATATGAAAATTTGCACTAAATGCAATGATTTTACCACTACCGATTTGCATACAACTCTTTTTATTTTAGAAATATTGTATATTTATAATTAGACAAATATTGTCGTTAAAAAAAAGGAAACTGTGCAGATATCTAGGTACCATTGAAGATAGAAGCATCTAAGATAGGATAGGGGATATGCAAATATGCAACAGGAATTTGCTGCGAGGGGAAAGGTTTGACTGGAGGAAGTCTGGCGTATTGGAATGCATCATCCCTACTGCATCATCCATCCATCAATCCATCAGCAACCAAACACGACTGCGTCATATTGCAGTAAAGATCCCCAAGCCTAGACGCAAAGTCAATAAGCAGGGTAAGGGGGAATTGGTGCATCAAGGGCTCCAAATAAACAGTAAACATCCAGCAAGAGACCAAAGGTCATGGAGCTGCTGGAGTAAGAGGATGTAGCGCCCCCTGGCTCTGCGGTCGATATAGCATGGCGTCCGTCGCAGCCTGGCTCCCGTTTGCCCGAGCTGCGGCCATAGGATGGGTGCCCATCGCCAACAACCCTCTTCCTGCCCCTCCAGTGACCAGAGAACGTCGCAAGCGAGAAGACGAGAAATTTGTAATCAACGTCAGTGGTCGTCGATTCGAGACGTGGCGCAACACCGTCGAGAAATACCCGGATTCCCTTCTCGGCTCGAACGAACGTGAGTTCTTCTATGATGAAGAATCGAAAGAATATTTCTTCGATCGTGATCCCGATATATTTAGGCATATTCTTAACTATTATCGGACGGGTAAACTTCATTATCCTAAACATGAATGCCTCATGGCTTATGATGAGGAACTTGCTTTCTTCGGTATTATTCCCGATGTCATCGGTGATTGCTGTTATGAAGATTACCGCGATAGGAAACGGGAGAATGCAGAACGACTTATGGATGACCGATGCTCCGAAGAAGAAAATCAGTTGGAACTTGCCAACAGTACAACGCGACAGAAAATGTGGAGAGCCTTTGAAAATCCTCATACAGGTACTTCTGCTCTTGTTTTCTATTATGTTACTGGCTTCTTTATCGCTGTTTCCGTTGTTGCCAATGTTGGTGAAACACTTCCCTGTGGGAAGGATGAAGCGACTGGTGAAACAATGTCTTGCGGGTCCAGTTTCAAGACAGCATTCTTCTGTTTGGACACTGCATGCGTGATGATATTCACTGCGGAATATCTTCTTCGTTTATACGCAGCTCCTGATCGCTGCAAGTTTATGCGCAGTGTGATGTGTATTATTGATGTGGTGGCTATACTCCCATACTATATTGGGTTGGGCATCAAAGATAACGATGACGTATCTGGAGCCTTTGTTACCCTCAGGGTATTTCGTGTATTCCGTATCTTCAAATTCTCAAGACATTCTCAAGGACTACGTATTCTGGGGTATACATTGAAGAGTTGTGCATCTGAATTGGGATTCTTGGTGTTTTCCCTGGCAATGGCTATTATAATATTCGCGACTGTAATGTTCTACGCTGAGAAGAACGTGGAAAATACTACGTTTACAAGTATTCCTGCTGCATTCTGGTATACCATTGTTACCATGACAACATTGGGGTGAGTATTCTTCCTTAGTTACATACTGCATGCCCTAGATTTAAAAAAAAAATTATTAAGCCTCGTTTATACACTAAGCCTCTTTTTTATTTTCGTTTGCTAAAAATAATACTTAATAAACGAAAATATATATTAAAAAAAAACACACCTATAACATACCTGAATGTATACAAATTTCCTACACATTAAAAAAAAAATAGAGATAGATTTAAATTTAGATATTTATGTATATTTTGGTAGTTAATCTTCCCCACACACACATTGGCCACTTTTAAAATTAATTCCTAAATTAAAATATTGATTCTTACAGAGCAGAAAATGCCATTAAAAAAGGAATCGATAAAGATTTCCTCTTAAAGAAGGGGCAAAATGTAATCATTTTTATTTCTCTTGTAGGGGGGAAAACATAATTTTCTATAATAACTATAGAAAAAATAATTTCAATATTTATCAAAAGAAATTGTGATTTTTACCAAGTAGATTATTTTACTGAGAAAAATTTGATATTTTAAAAAATCGATTTGTTACCGCAGTATTTAAAAAAAAAAACTTTATACGTTGTAATAATATTTTTAAAATAGTAATCTATTTTACAATATATTAATCTAAAATATATCTTAAAGAGAATATCAGATCAATATTATATTTTAAAAAAGCTATCAAAAATAGTAAAAATATATTTAAATTTAATCCACACCCACTATGACAAAATAGATTTATATTTTCCATGCTTAGCTCTCAATATATCTTTCTCATGAGATGTTAAATTTATAATGAGGTGCTTTAATGATGTTTCTTAAATAATTGAGAAGGTGTACTAATTTATTTAATGAATTTTCCTTCTATTATACACTAATCCATTAATTCTATTATAACCTTTTGCTATAAAATACTAAAAAATATATACAAATTTTAAAATACATTTATAATTAATATTTTTAAAATGTTAAAATAATACATAAATCTCTATAGGGTTATTTGTATTAACTTATAATCAATCAATGTGAACATATTAAAACTATAGCTTATAAATTTCTATAAATTTGTCTTCGAACATATTAGCATGAAAAGGGCAAGCATAAATAATTTGATATAATTTAACCGCTTATATATAATACAATAAACTTTTAAAACTATAAATATAAAATTTATTTGGGGTTTGCTAGAAAAAAAATTGTTCTAAAATACTATCAGATATGATTACGCCTTATTAAATGAGTATTTTATATTTTAAAATATATAAAAAAGTTTAGTGTGAATAATTTTTGTTTATTTTTTCGCAAATATTTCACAATGCCCTATATAGGTTTTGCAATTTGAAGACAACATTTTACACTTCAATAACATTTTCATTTTTAATCTATAATTTTAGATTTTAAAAATATTTTTGCAATTACACTATAGATATTTTAATCTTCTATCGAAATACCTTTTTAAAAATTAAAATTGGTTCATTTTAGATATTTTTATAACTGTTTTAATAAGCATTAGAAATAAAGCATTTTAGATTTTTATCAAAGTTAATCATTGTTTAATATGGCGTTAAATTTTTCCTCTATTCCCACTACAAGATGTTTACTAGCTTTACCTTTAGCAATTTTCTTAACTATTTTATAAATGGATTCTTATAAGTGTGTTTAAAGCAAACATTCAGTAAGTTAGCTCTTCCTTACAGTGCTTCAATATTCATTCAAGGTATAGGAACTAATATTACCACATATCGAAAACTAATAAATATATTCAAATTTGAATTATATTAACTAGAACTGTAGCTAGTCATACATGTACGATGTAGAAATATCTAACCCAAAATAATAACACTTGTGTGATGTTTTCATTCAACATCAAAAGATATGAAACAACAATAGGAAAAATAAAAGATAAGTGGGTCAGGTGTTGATATCTTTTATTTTTTTTTAATTGTTTTTTCACGTGTTAAGCGTCTTTACGCAAATTTGGCCTTAAAAACCCATTTCTTGATTTCCCAAGAAGCCTCTCGGACCAAAAATCTTTTTGGTCGCAGTGTTTACAGCCTAATCCACGCTGACGAGCGCCAACAGCGCGAAACGCGTTCGTGGATGGCTTTTCTTGATTTATCAAGAAATTGGGTTGGCCAAATATCACGAAGCAATCTAAATAAACGTTTAGTTTATTTTTGCTCCACTAGATGGCGCTCTGCCATCTAAAAAGCACATGTGCTCGTGGTCAGGAGAGATGCCTTCTTTATTTTTATAAAAATATATTTAAAACAATAGTTATCAGAAGAACTGGAATTTAAGCTGGGAACAGTGTTTGTAGCGGGAATATAGGAAAAATTCAACGCCATATTGAACTGTTATAAACTTATGAGAAAACCTAAAATTTAATACTTATATTGCTTATATAAAACGAATATAAAATGTTTAGAATATAGACCAATGTAATATAAAATAATTTATCTCTATTGAATATATAAAACTATTTATAATTGTTAATGTTGTGTTTTAACTTTAAAAGCACACAAAAAATATAATAAACTTGAATTTGTTTATTCAAGTCTCAAAAAACAAAGCTTTGCATATAGAACAAATAATAATAATGAAGAAGAAGAAAAAACATTTTAGGAAAAAGCAAAAAAACAAAACAAAAGTATTGGTCAAAAAGAAACATTTAAAATCGCAGATTAATATCTTCAACAGTTAAAATATTAAATAAAATCCAAAATAGCGATTAAAAATGAAAATGTTGTTATTAAAGTGTAAAATATTATTATTGAATTTTAATCTTGTTTGTATAATGTTATTTTTAAAGTGTAAAATGTTATCTTAAAAGTGTAAAACGTATATTGAAATATACTATTAATAATACAATATTTCGAAATTTTCAGTTTCGGAAAATTATTTGAATCCGCTGTTTTATTTCAAAATTATCTTATTTTTCTGTTTTTAAATGGGCTATATTTAAGTGATATATTTTGTAAATAAGTGGATAAGTATATTCCACAACAACAAAAGCTTTACTAAGACATATCACCATACAAAAAAAAATCATTTATTGTATAATTAAGGGTATAAGACGAAATTTCTGTTATTTATTCACATTTTGACTATTATTTTTTCAGACATTTTTCCTAAGACCGCTTTATAATAGTTATATAGTTCTACGTTTTCTGATGTGATTTTAATCGGTTGAACTAGGGTTAAACATATTAATGACCTTCAAAATGTTGTTAATTTTCGATTGAAGAGTTGGAGCATTTCGATATAAAATATATTTATTGGCTTATATACTTAGCACAACATTATAAAAGTAAGAAATGATTAAATGCAAAAGATTATATATCTAAATACAAAAGGTTATTTAAAAATTAAAGATCATCCTTTGTTGTTCATGTCAAAACATTCTTCTTTGTTCTTCATGGTTTTTATTGATGTTCCTTTTTTTCACAGACATTATACCTTCACAAAATGTGTTCCTTTTCCTCCTCCATATAAATGCAATCAGATAGTGGGGGACATTTCGTCTGTAGTTTTTATTCCGCCAAGCTTTCAATAAATGGCTTCATTTTTGATGATTTGAAGGTGTTTTAGGTGAGTATTGATATAATTCGGACTTGAGAAATGTATTATTATTATTATTTTTTTGCTTATCCCTAGTACACGTGAAACAGGCCATGATAATCATGGTGGGTAGTTAGCGACTGCTTTTACTGTAAGTGCACCACATGTCTACACATGTGAAAAGCAGTTCGACTTTGCACTTACTAATGCCAGAGCCCCGTTTGGTTACTTGCACTCGCTGGTGGGGTTGGACTTTTGCAAGAATCGGGGGCCATTGGAGCATTTTTTTTCTTTAAACAGAAAAAAGTGTCCAATGCGGGAATCGAACCCGGGTCCTAGTGGTCGTAAACCAAACGGTTTAACCAGCCTTCCACCGACCCCTTTATGTTTGAATACAAAGAGAAATATTGTTGTACATATATTAATTAATTGTTACCACAGAGTGTGTGTATGCTCACAGGTAAATAGGCGCTAACCGAAACAGAAAAAAATTCCTTTGTTTTAATATTAGTTTCCCTTTTATATTTTGTTCTCTCTCTTGTAAATCAATAAATATAATGTTTAATTAATAATAATTGGAATCAGTTTCATTAATAATTCTAAGCAAAGTCAACAAATATTGTTCTGGAATAAAAAAATATTTTAAAATCTTTTATAACCAGAGTAAAGATTGACCTTGAGTATTCCAATCTCGTTAAGTCTTGCTGTATAAGCTGTTCTATCCGCAGAAATTTAGGGAGTTATTCAATGATATCATAGTTTATTATGTTATTTAGCCATGGGAATCCGGATTGGTTAAGGAGTTCAAAAATATTTCTATAGTGTGCTATGGGTTTTCATGCCACTATAGATATTTCTCTGAAAAAAATGAAAGAAAAAAATATAAGATAAAAAGATCAGGTGTTGAAATCAAAAATAAAAATTGGGTTGGCCAAATATCAGGGAACAGGCTAAATCAACTATTAGTTGATTTCTGTTTTACCAGATGGCGCTCTGCCTTCTGTAAAGTACATGTGCTCCTGGTCAGAATATGCCATATATATTTCTCTGTTCCAGCATAGTTTAAGCAATCTGTTATTATTTATTCTATGTATTCTGAAAAAATAGTTTAATTTGGTATAATATAATATTTTACACATATAAATTTACTGGCAATGAGTTTCTTTTAAAAATCATCAAATATTATCTCTACAGACCTTACTGCAATGATATGATTTATTGAATGAGAAGGCTTGGCTCATCAGTAGTGAACCCTCTCAGCGGTTTCGCCAAATTAATCTCTAGACCGCTCTACTATTGTATTGGATTGGTTTGGAATATACCCTGTATATTCTCATTCAATAACTCATATCATTGCAGTAAGGTCTGTAGAGATAATATTTGATGATATTTAAAAGAAACGCATTGCCAGTAAATTTAAATGTGTAAAATTTTAACGATAGATGGCAATAAAATTTAATTTACTAATAGAATTTAATATGAGTGATACTCTGCCACTTTCTAATCTTATTATATGTCCTGGAGTGTATCTAGAGATAATATAAGAAAATATTCTACAATTTCTTTTTTTTTGTATTCGGTCAATATTATTATTATCACAAGCCCGGTTCTGTGTATTGATTCAATTATTGCAACAGATAGCTTGAGTACTGAGGGAATTTTGCATTTTTATTAATCTGATAATCTGTTGTATATATTAATTAATTGTTACCACAGAGTGTGTATAAGCTCACAGGTAAATAGGCGCTAACCGAAACAGAAAAAAGTTCCTTTGTTTAATATTAGTTTCCCTTTTATATTTTGTTCTCTATCTTGTAAATCAATAAATATAATGTTTAATTAATAATTATTGGAATCGGTTTCATTAATAATTATAAGCAAAGTCAACATAATCTCGTTCAATGCAGTTTTGGCTTTGTAGTACATTTTTTGAGTCAAAAGGCGATCCATCAAATACATTTATATAAAAGGGCGTACGCCTTTTTTTAAATATAAATTTATAGTAAATTGTTTATTGTTAATTGTGTGCTAGTAAATGGATATCTTAAGTATGTTATTTTGATAGATACATTCAGTAGAATTTTACCCCAGTACTTGTTTTTTACTTCTGTAAGGCCTTTCCCCCATTTCATATTGTTGCATCATGGTTAATGAACCTATTTTATTTTAATTTGCAATATTATTTTTCATATATTTTAAATTCAAATTAATATTTTATATTTATTTATTTTATTAAACAGAATATATGTATTAAAAATATAAAGTTAAGTGCCAGGAGAAAATGTTTTTTATTAATCGAATACACGAGCTTTCGGGCAGTCACGCCCTTCAACTGGTAATTCGATTAATAAAAAACATTTTCTCCTGGCACTTAACTTTATATTTTTAATATTCCAAGGAGAAAGTTTCTACGATTAAATAAGAATATATGTATTATAAACAGAATATATGTATTATAGAATCATCATTTGTATTTAGGTACACTGTGTGACTTCACTGCTCTCTTTGATGTAAAAAATAAATAAATAATTCTGGAGGCTACTTAAAGTTATCTCATTATTCGCTTATATAAATTTGTAGGATGGTTGAAACACGCTCTGGTAAAACCCGGCACAGGAGAGAATCAAGGTTGAAGAGTCTGCCAAGCCGCAACCTGTGGTGCAACAATATTATACGGTAGAACCTGGATAATTCGACCGTATTTTAATTCCAATATTTAACTTGATCCCTAAAATTTCCTATAAATACAATTTCTGTTTTTAATTCGAATTTTTGGATAATTCGAATTTCTTTTTCGGTCTCTTGAGCTTCGTATTATACAAGTTCGAATGTACCAATATCTTTGACTTTTTCTCGTTTCGAACTACAATTGTTTATTCATCAAATACGACTTTAGTAAATTGATTTTGTCTTGTACATTTATCTATAGATGGAGAAGGTAAGATAGGTACTTCCTCGGCGCGGAACTGAGGAGTGAAGGCCTTGTCTGGACTCTCTCAAAGTGGGGAAACCTTCCTTACTGAAGATATTTGTACACAACTATATATATATTCCCCTACACTTTATACACCCTTTTACTCTTATTTTTACACCTTTGTAAAATTTGATTGAAAGAATCAATAAAACTGTTTAAATTGTCAAATTATCTATAGATGGAAAATTTGCCGGGAGGAAATTAATCCATTGAAGCATAGGGCGCCTCTCCAGTCACGTCCCGTCGTCGCCTTATGCTTCTATACATTTATCCATGATTCTCCTATGATAGCAATGTCATACATCCAGTAGACATCCAAAGTCCGGTAGATAGAATCCTGAAAGTGATGGATTGTTGTAAAATCCTATTAGGTCCTCCATATAGAGTATAAAGAAGAGAACAGTACGTTTATAAACATTTACGAAATAGTATTAAATATTAATTTATCAAATATGTAAACATTAAGACGGGAATGTTTCTTTCACATAAATCAAATTTCTTCTCTCCTCACTGCGATGAAGAAATATTGGAAGTGCTTGGCTCATGAGTGGTTAACCCTCACAGCGGTTTCGCCAATATAATCTACCAGACCGCTTCTTTAGACTTCTAATACTGTAATGGATCATTCTGTTTATATTAAAATATACAAGTATCAGAGTCATCAACAATCAATTCTGTCATCGTTTGCTTTTGTGAATGGAATAAATTCCCAAATATGGCCATTTCTCTTAAGCATCGTTGGTTCAGTGGTAGAATGCTCGCCTGCCACGCGGGCGGCCCGGGTTTGATTCCCGGCCGATGCATTTTTTTTTTTTACAATTTTTAAAACTCATTTATCGCTTCTCAGACACAAAGTTTGGAGCGGGACACAAGAATGACATCCACGGCGCCAATTTATAATTGTAACGAATAGTATTTGAATAAAAGCATTTAATCGGGTAAAACCCGGGCGTTGCCCGGGTCATTCGGCTAGTATGTTATACTGAAAGGTGGAATCTCAGAAATGGTATTTAAGTAAACTATGGACATATGCTTTTAGGTACAGTAGAATTGCATATAGTATTAGCAGTAAGGACAGTAGAAGTTTGATATATAGGTGTGGAAGAAACATTCACGTCTTAATGTTTACATTTGTTATATGTAGATGGCGCGTTATTGCTTCATATAAAGATTGATTTAATACACCCATCAGGGGTAGAGTTAAAAAAAAAGGCAAATTCTAAAACGTTTACATTTAGTCGAACACCTTATATACATTTAAAACTTGCCATAGCAGGAGGTAGGTGGAAGGATGGTCTAAACCGTTGGTTTTCAACCGCTACGACCCGGGATTGAATCCCGCTTTGGGCATTTTTTTTTCTGATTAAAAAAATGCTCCAATGGTCTCCTATTCTTGCAAAAGTACAACCCCACCAGCGAGTGCAAGTAACCAAACGGTGCTCTGACATATTTGTAAGTGCAAAGTCGAACTGCTTTTCACATGTGTAGACATGTGGTGTATTTACAGTAAAAGCAGTCGCCATCTTCTACCCACCATGATTATCATGACCTGCACCACGTTTACTAGGGATAAACAACAACAACAAAACCTGCCATAAATAAATGACATCGTCTGATTTCATTTTTAAAATATCACTATTTTTGTATATTTGATTATAAATTTATTTCAATATTATTATCTCTTATGGGATATGTTTATTTTATATCATTCTGTTTTAATATTGGTTCAGTATAAAGTATTTTGTATCTGCGCACAATGTATTCAAAATTAAGACCTATATTCGTGCAGATATGTTTCTTTTAATGGAATAAACAATACTGTCCTTAATACAGTGAATAACTATTGGGAAGGTTAAACTGGGGAACCGCTGGAAGGGTTCACCACTGATGAGCCAGGCCTTATCAATATATATCCTTTCCTTTATATCTATAAAAATGAAATCCAAAATCGATGTTTGTTATCGCGTTGCGCAAAATCTACTGAATCAATCATTATGAAATTTCGCATATAGGTAGCTGAAGATATCGTTTAACATATAGGCTATTCAAAAAACTAAAAAGGTTAAAGTGCTTTTTAAAATATATATATAACCGAAAAGCGTTAGTTCCAGCCTTTTACCGCTTGGGCGCAGAACTGTTCGCGACTATAAATGAATTTGATTGGTTAATAATTTACACGTGGTTTGTTTACACGATGAATGTTTGTTTGTTTACACGATGAATGTTTTTAAAAGGTAAGATTATCCAATCGCCATGAAACTTTAGGAAGTTATTTACTTTTCTACTGGGAAGGTTTCTGGTTTGAATTGGATTTGATATAAATATTATTTGCAAATTTTCCACTTTCACTCGCAAGCAGCGCCTCTCGCGGGTTCTGGTGAAATTATATTTATAAATTTTAACAATGCTTAAAAAGTGTTCAAAGTATAATAAATTTAATTTGAGAATTTAGTAATATAATATTCCAGTGACGTAAAAAAAAAACTTGGCATTTTAAAATTTATATATATTTAAAGAAAATATTGTAAAGTTTTGCGTTAAATGTTAAAATGTAATGTTAAAATATATTTTTATATTGTTAATTTATCTTGTTGTTTTATATAATAACGAAGATGCAAATTACATTGTTGTTGTTGTGGAAATATCTTTATTTACGGGGCTGCTAACCAATTGTTGTTGTTTATTATCGTTTGTTTATATAAAAAAATTACATTGTATGTGATGATGATAACAAAAATGAATTTTTAAATTAATTCATATAATTCATTGATAAAAAAAGAAATAATTAATTTTCAAATTCACAAAAGTGACAATATCTTATTTAAAATATAATAAATGTTTTCAAAAAATTATGTTTCGAAAATATATTTAAACGCATATAACAATATTTTATATGCTTATAAATATATATATAGGTGGATTGGATGTTTTCTAGAATCGTTTTAACAAATGTTCGTTAGGCAAACTTTTACTTGGAAAAACCGAACGAAGCCGGGTACATTTGCCAAATACAGCTATTTACAAATCTTCGTTTTTGGCAAGATACTATTCCTTCAACTTCAAAATACCGAGTGGACAAATTAATACTGAATTTTTTAACTTATCGAGTATTTTTCAAGGGACCGGGAAAATTTTCAAATTATCGAGAGAATGGACAAGTATAGATTCAGTGGGGATTGGATGTTTGCTAGAATCGTTTTAACAAATGTTTGTTAGGCAAACTTTTACTCGGGTAAAAACTGGGCGAAGCCGGGAACATATATAGATATGTTTGTCGGCTATGCACGCCCTCAATATATAACTAATCTCGCTGAATTTTGAACAGGACAGAGAGTTAAATCTGGAAGTGCTTTTTGTCGCACCTTTAACCAAGAAAAATGATAATTAACCAAGTACTGAGCAACAATTATTTTTTAGTCAGAAATGATTATGACAATATCGCTGTATCATGCTTGATTGACATAAACAAAATTCTTTAGGGGAATATTCACTAAAGCAGACCACGGGCGAAGCCAGATAATAATTTTTAGTAGGCAGGAACAAAATCTACCAGCGAAACATTCACTCGAGCAGAAGATACACGAGGCCAGATCATCTCTATATATAAAATATCGTTTCTCGGCCTTTTGGCTAAGATCATGTAGTATATCTCTAGATATTTTTATTTATATATATCTTTTTTAAAATCTATTCAGTAGAGAGAAAGGATATGTTTGCTCGAAAAATATATTTTATAAATATATAATGCAACGAATATTATTATCATAATCATCTGTGTGTTCCAGAATATTATTATCAATAATATTGTTTCGGCAAACTTTCACTCGGAAAAAACCCGGGTGAAGCCGGGTTCACATCCGCTAGTATATATATATATATATATATATATATATATATATTTATCATTGCGCTGGAAGGACAGTAAATATTGTTTATTTTCACAAAAAAAAAAAATAAAATGTCATATTAATGAGATAAAATGAATATTTAATAGCATTATCATGGCGTTCTCATTGGCTGAAAAAAATGTGACAAATTTCAATTATATATTTTACAATTACAAAGTAGTTTCTACAGATCATATACTGCAATGCTTAAAAAAAACCCACGAAATTAGAGGGCTTGGCTTATTATCATTGGCTTATCATTGGTAGAAATGAATAATTGAGCAATTGTAATCATTTTAAACTCTTTAGTTTTTTTTTTAATAAGAAAAATTATACTCTTTGACAAAACTTAAGGAATTGGAAAGTCTTGGATGTCGCCGGTCATCTGCTTTTTTGAAGAATAATACAGATGCAATTTATAGTTCACACTTAGTTATCTCGTGTGTCTTCAATAAAGATCACTAATATCTTTCTGAGTTATTGACTCAAACCCGATATATATGTTAAAAGGTACAACTTTCTTAAGTTTTGTCTATGAGTGTATCTTTCAGAGTTATTGTCTGAATCCCGATATACATGCTAAAAGGTACAATTTCCTTAAGTTTTGTCCATGAGTGTATCTTTCAGAGTTATTGTCTGAATCCCGATATATATGCTAAAAGGTACAACTTCCTTAAGTTTTGTCCATGAGTGTATCTTTCAGAGTTATTGTCTGAATCCCGATATACATGCTAAAAGGTACAACTTCCTTAAGTTATGTCCATGAGTGTACTCTCGAAAAAAAAAGAAAGCAAACATCTTAAAGATATATATAAGTAGATTATAAGTGGAAAAAAAAGAAAAAAAAAACATATCCTGACCGGTCACATGAGCATTTTTAGATGATAGAGCGCCATCTAGAGGAACAAAAATAAACTAAACGTTGATTTAGTCTTGTTCCTTGATATTTGGATTTTTTTTTCTTACCTAACCAAACCTGAACCTATCCTAACCGGAACCTAGTCTTTATAAATACAACTTTTATTTATATTTATTTCTTTAGATGCAATATATATATATTATATAATATAATGCGGCCTGTGATTGTAAAACGACATTTTAAAATTATCCCGCATGTGTTTCCCCTCTCAACGAAAAATCAAAATTTATATTTTAAAGAGAAATAACGATTATTTCTTACTTTAGAGATGAGGTATGAAAGGATGAATTGTGAAGAGTAATGATAAATATATATAAAAAAAAACAACAACTAATATATCATAAAACAGCTTCAAAAAATATATATATTAAAAATAAAAAGAAAATCATTGTGAGAAAATATTTTTCTATTTTTTTATAAACGTTTTTCACAATTTGTATCATGAATAGAGTTTCAAATATAATTGAATAACAATTTTTTAAAAATCTAAAATTAAATTTAAAAAAATACCAAAAAGAGTGTGGTTTATAAAACATTTATTAGAAGATTTCTCTTCATAAAAAATATCGATAATAAAAAAGGGGATTCAACTAAAATATATTTTTAAAACCTTTATAAAACAATCTTAAATCAATAAATGCCAAACGAGTATTAAAAAAAAAGCGTTAAGCAATGTATTTTGTAACACTGACAAAGAAATAACTGGAAAATTGTGTCTATATATACCATTCTGTAAGAAATTTCTCAAAATGATTCTTCCATTGAAAACTTGGAAAAAAAAAAAATTCTAAAAAAAAGGAGGAAAAATGTACTTCAATATTTGCCAAGTCATTTCCTAACTTTGGAATAAATATTCTTTCCATTTTGTGGGAGAGTTCATTCAATCCACCTTCAGTTCACCCAACTTTATAAAATTATCAATTGTTATACACTCATGGACAACACTTAAGGAAGTTGTACCTTTTAGCATGTATATCGGGATTCAGACAATAACTCTGAAAGATACACTCATGGACAAAACTTAAGGAAGTTGTACCTTTTAGCATGTATATCGGGATTAAGACAATAACTCTGAAAGATACACTCATGGACAAAACTTAAGGAAGTTGTACCTTTTAGCATGTATATCGGGATTCAGACAATAACTCTGAAAGATACACTCATGGACAAAACTTAAGGAAGTTGTACCTTTTAGCATGTATATCAGGATTGAGACAATAACTCTGAAAGATACACTCATGGACAAAACTTAAGGAAGTTGTACCTTTTAGCATATATATCGGGATTCAGACAATAACTCTGAAAGATACACTCATGGACAGAACTTAAGGATAGAGGCTGCCTGGCCGGCATTTATATTTCTTCAAATAAAAGACACTTGGGCCAGTAAATCTTTTTGTCGAAACGTCGAGACAATAAAAATATTTACTGGCCGAAGTGTCTTTTATTTGAAGAAAACTTAAGGAATTGGAAAGTCTGTGATATCGCCGGTCGTCTGTTTTTTTTTAAGGAGACAGAGGCTGTTCGCACTTGGCTTTTCACATGTATAGACATGTGGTGCACTTACTTTACTGTAAGCAGTCGCTAACTACCCACCATGATTATCATGGCCTGTACCACGTGTACTAGGGATTATAATAATACACTTGGTTATCTCGTATGTCTTCAATAAAGGTCACTGTAATATCTTTCAGGGTTATTGTCTGAATCCCGATATACATGTTACAACTTCCTTAAGTTTTGTCCATGAGTGTATCTTTCAGAGTTATTGTCTGAAACCCGATATACATGTTACAACTTCCTTAAGTTTTGTCCATGAGTGTATATTATTACAGACAACGCTCTACACAGCTATTAAAGAGGTTTTGATGAGAAAATATAAAATAAAAGAACAAATTCTATTTATAGAAAAATAGACTTTCGACCAAATTACCAATAAAAGTTGGGGGAAGAAGCTAAGAGAGGAAAAAAAAATTGTTTTTGACAAAATTTATTTTTTAGCGTAGACGAGATGGAAGCAGCAACTATTTGAAAAATTTTCTGCCAACTTTTTTTTTAATACTTCTAACTTTAATTTAATATTTTCCACTCGTTGAGTGATTTCATTATACTTTTTAAAAATGAAATATCTTTTACGATAATGTATTACAAGTAAAAAAAACTCTATATGAAATATAATACACACAAGATACATATATTAATTTTCACAAATAAATTTACATGCAATATGTTTATTTTCAATAATATCATCAAATATTATCTCTACAGATCTTACTGCAATGATAAAAGTTATTGAATGAGAGGGCTTGGTTCATCAGTAGTGAACCCTCTCAGAGGTTTCGCCAAATTAATCTATTTTAAAAATTAGCCAAATTTACCAAAATACAATACCTTGAAATTATATGTATGTACCTGTACAGACCTATAAGCTTATGTCCATAGGTTCACTAAACATCACTAAGCTGTCTTTCATAGAAAATACAGGGTATATCCCAAACCAATCCAATACAATAGTAGAGCGGTCTAGAGATTAATTTGGCGAAACCGCTGAGAGGGTTCACTACTGATGACATTCAATAACTTATATCATTGCAGTAAGGTCTATAGAGATAATATTTGATGATATTATTGAAACACATTGCAAGTAAATTTATTTGTTACACATTTTATCAATAGATGGCAATTGAATTTATAAATTTAATTTACTAATATACACATATATCATAATTAAAAGTAAACGTTTTTATAGCTATATATAAAATAATGGGTACTGAACATGTGTCGGACCTGGAAGCTGTTGTTGGGTTCTGTGCTGCCTGGAGAATGAGAGCTCCATCTATGATTCCTTTCTTCCTGCGGTGAATCTGTATAGATAAGAAATGAAAGCATTAAATCACGGATGTTTCTTTTTAAATATAAAACAAACTTCTACTGTCCTTACTGCGATGGTAAAATATTGGGAGGGCTTGGCTCATCAGTGATGAACCCTCTCAGAGGTTTCGCCAATTTAATCCACCAGACCGCTTATTAGAGCTCTAATACTGTATTGGATCATTCTGATTATATATTCTACACTGAAGGGTGGAATCTTAAAAATGGTATTCAAGCAAACTATGGACATAAGCTTATAGGACAGCTGAATTACATATAAATATTTACATAGAGCAATGCTCTTCCACAAACAATAAGGACAAGGCCAGTTAGGTATAAGTAATAGATTTAAAACGTACGAGGATGCGTTTCTTATAAGTTTTAATAAAGGCGAGCTTTCGGGTCAATAACCCTTCTACAGGACATCATATTTAAATAAACTTGCATCTTATATATATATCCATATTGAGAAAAATTAGCATATATACAAGAAAAACAAACGTATTAGCAAATTAGTGAGAAAAGTAACAGTAAGAAATATCCGCGTGCCCCGAGCATGCCAAGTGGGAAATCAAAAGAAGCTTCACGTTTAAGATACAATTCAATTTAAGGCAGCATGAGTAAAACAAGCCAAAATAAAACGTACTGGCAACGGTCACCTAAGGTACACTATGGCAATATTGCTTTGTATATATCAGGGATGTCTATGTGTCTATTAATACTATTATGACCTAACAATGACCAGTTAGGTATAATTAATTATAAGGCGATAACGTACCATATATATATAAGAAATATAAGTATTAAAAAATGAATGTTTCTTTTTAATATATAAAACAAACTTCTACTGTTCTTACTGCGATGAAAAAATCTGATAGATGGTCGTAATAAAGCTGCATATGTGTGTGTATATAAAGAATAAAATATATTAAAATCCATAAATATAAAATTTACCCTGATAACCAAAAATTGAGGCAATAATTCTGAAATAATTATTAAAAATACGCAAAAACAAATTTTTATATTTACTACAATCTTTATTTACATATTAAATATTAAATATATTCTAGTATTTAACCTAATGACCCGCTAAAATCATGATAAATAAACCAAAAAAAAATAATAAAAAATAAATACATAACGGAAATTTTTATCTATATCTGGCAAAGTGCATTTGGTAAAAGGGGAAATAATAATAATTAATAATAATACTATTTTTCTATATAAAAATAATAGTTAATAATTAGCTATATTCAGGCAATTAGATCCTATTTCTTTATTATTTCCTGCGTTGGTGCATTATCGATTATTGATAAATATTGGATACGAACAAACACGAATATTTTTCTCTTTGTTTATATATATCTCTCTTCTCTCAATAAATACCACAGATGGTCAAATAAATAACAATGATCATATTTTGATTTATTAGTTTTTGACCATTTGTCAAAATTTATGTCTATAATCACTTTGTTTACTTTTCTAAAATTTCGTCTGCTTTTTTTTTAAATTTCTATTCGTCTGCTTGAATAAATCTCGAATGTTATTGGTTGAATGCGTTTCAAAAATTTGATATATAGACATATATCAATACTTATATATATCTATATATTTCGGAATTAAACAAATATAATTTTAATGATATGTGAAATTTTCTTTTCATTATTGTTTATTCAAATAAATAAATATATATTAAGGTTCTGCACTTTTAATGCAATATTTTACATTTTATTAAAAGCATTTATCATTTAAAAAACAACCTTTTACACTTTAATAACAACCTTTTTTTATTTTTTATCGATATTTTTCGATTTAAAAAAATATTTTAAACAATTATAAATATTTTAAAAGTTTTATTTAAATACTTTTATTTTTGATATTTTCATATCCGTTTTAATCAAGCATTAGAAATAAATTAGGAAAAAGGCATCTCCTTATCGTGCAACTGAAAGTTGCTGATGGCTTGCGCCATCTATCGGAATAAATATCAACTATTCTCGTTGATTTTTAATTATTCCAGAATTGGCCATATACCCATTCTTGATTAATCAAGAAAAGCTAACCACGGACGCGTTTCGGGCTGTTGGCCCTCATCAGCGTGGTGCAAGCTGTACCTCAACGACCAAAAAACTGGTCATTCAAGGCATTTTCTTGATTAATCAAGAATGGGTATTTGGCCAATTCTGGAATAATTAAAAATCAACGAGAATAGTTGATATTTATTCCGATAGATGGCGCAAGCCATCAGCAAATTTCAGTTGCACGATAAGGAGATGCCTTTTTCCTAATTTATGCACCTTATCCCAGTACAATGTTACATTTGTACTATTTTTTCACATTAGAAATAAAGCATTTTATATTTTCTCAAATTAAAGTTAATCACTGTTTAATATGGCGTTAAATAATTCCTATATTCTCCTAATACAATATTTAATTCTAAGTTTTAATTTATTGTTTTGTTTGTTTACTCTGTAATAGGCGCAAATATTTCAAAATCGCGTCTGATTGATTAATAAATAATAATAATAAAAAAACTTACCATCTTTACTTTTAACCATTTTCATAACTGTGTTTTAAATATAATTTTTTAAGGTCTAAAAATATGTTGGAAAAAAAAGAAGAGTAGTAAATCAATGATCTTGAAATACTTTTAGACTGACAACACTGTAATATAAAAACGAGAACAAAGGAGTGTTTTTGTTTTGTTTTACAAAATTAGTAATTGTAATGTAAATTGTTAAATGTTCTTTTCTCTCTCTCTTTGAAAATAATAAATTTAGAATACTTTCTTAAAAGGTAGAATTGCCTAATTCTTTAAAACACTTCAGCTGTAAGTAAACTTGTTATTTGTTGTTTCATTGTCTGAACCATAAGAGATTCCCAACAAAATAAACATCACGAAAGTTAGAATTGTTTTGTTTTTTTCTTTAAAAATCAGATTACGAAGATGAACAATTAATTATATTTATTTTAAGAGAGGGAAATTCCTAATTTATGGCATAGCTATCAACTATATAAATCTACAGTCTAACTCAAGCTGTCTCTATCCAAAAACATAAACAATCATGATGATAACTTAAAAAAAAAATTCTATGAATAATTACAGATTACACCATAAGAATTTCTCTCGAATGCTTCGATATTCATTCAATAAGAGGAACTAAAATTACCATTCGAAAATTAATGAAAATATTTAATTTTGTTGAATGATATTTTATTACCTAGAGCAGTAGTGACAACTAGGTAACTCCTGGAGTGTATACATAGATCTCTATCTACTTTGAATTAACTAGAACTGTAGTTTCTTTTTACATTTTCATTTTATTTTATTTATTACCAGTTGCAAACAAGACACGCTATATCCGATCTGGATAATTGCGCGTGAAACTATTTACAATAATTGTAGTAGAGTAGGTAACAGAATTATCAAAAGAAAAATAAACAATTAAGAAAAAGAGCATTGAATAAACATATCCATTAAACAAATAAGCAACAACATAAGTAGATAGAAGAAATCGCAAGGTAGTTATTTACAGTATGTTAAGCAATGATGGAAGTTGATTTAATGAAGTTATCTGTAATAATTAGTATCGTGGAGAGAGAAAGTTGATCAAGTTGAGCTATTTACAATGAGTTATATTTCGTTTTATTAAACAACCAAGCGCGATATTGAAATATTTGCGTCTATTTACAAAGGGAACAAACAAATTAGAACTTAGAATTAAATATATTACAAATTTACACGTGTATTATTCGACAGAGTTCATAAAATGTATATAGACAAAGTGGTTGATGTACGAGAGTTAAATCATTTAGATCAGGGAACAATCGATGTCTCACTTCTGTAAAGTTCAGACAGTCGTAGATAAAGTGAAAAGCACTAGAACAGTAGTTCGTTATACATTAAAAATAGTATTATCCCTAGTACACGTGGTACAGACCATGATAATCATGGTGAGTAATAATTGGCGACTGCTTTTACTGTAAGTACACCACATGTCTACACATGTAAAAAGCAGTTCGACTTTTTTACTTATAAGTGTACCAATTACTTGCACTAGCTGATGGGATTGGACTTTTGAAAAAATGTAGGCCATTGAAACATTTTGAATCACACATGCGATAGAACAATACCTAAACCAAAATGCTAATTTAGTGGTGATGTTTTAGTTCAACCTGAAAAAGCTAGTTGAAGTATATAATAGAACTGAAGTTTAAGCTGGGAATCAGCTTGAAGCGGGAAATATTGAAAAACTCAACGCCATATTAAAGTGCTTGACTTTAAAACACTAGCAAAGATCGAAAAAAAAATCATACATAACTATAAAAAAATCTACATGGAGGGTTAGAATCACGATAAAAATTTCATCATAAATTGTCGTCAATTCTATATTTTTTCTATTGATGCTTTGTAATTTATTGGACAACTAGAAGAATGACCCGGCTTCGCCCGAGAAATTCCCCGAGTGAAGTATCCTTCATACTGAAAGTACATCAATAATAAATAGTAGAAGTGCCATAGAATAGCAATACAGAAGAAACACATAAACTACAGGGAAAAAAAGTGTGTAATGGCAAACATTGTATTATATTAGTGTTTAGGTATTTTATTTAATTATTTTTTGCAATCCATTTAGTTGTTTCAAAATTAATATTGTTTAAATAAATGAGTTTTAAAAATTGTAAAAAAAAAAAAGCATTGGCCGGGAATCGAACCCGGGCCGCCCGCATGGCAGGCGAGCATTCTCGCCATTGAACTACCGATGCTTATAAGAAATGGCCATATTTGGGTATTTATTCCATTCACAAAAGCAAACGGCGACAGAATTGATTGATGACTCTGATACTTGTATATATTAAATAATAAAAAACAAAGGCCAGAACAAAAATTAATAAAAATATACGAAAGCCATTGTTTACATAAAGTAACGCTAATTTTGTAAAGTATTTTTTTTTTAAATTGCATTGTGCGCACTTACCGTAACTTAGTAATATAAATTTCTCTCTCAATACTTTTGTAAAAAAAAGTGACACTCGTATAAAAATATATTTTAAAAAAAGTACGCAAGCAACTTGAAAAGAAATGCAGAACGCTCATTGGTCGCTTAATTGGCCTCGTGTTGTTACTTCGCCTCGTATTTACTCCGCGTAATAAAAAAGTTCAAATGAAAAAAAGAAATAGCCAAAAATACTAATCAAAATGTAGCCGAAAATTTTCCTCAGGTTTATAAAAGCGACATGCAAAATTTGGTACCAATTGGTTCAGTAGTTTTTGAGTTTATCGCGAAACAGACAGACATTGACTTTTATATATAGAGAGATATTGCTTCTAACGCCAATCTTTAGTATAGGTTAGGTATGTGGGGGGGGGGGGGGGGTCATTGTAAGTGTTGGGATAGTTTATATTCAAAGTATGACCTGTATTTTGACAATTAAAACAAATTTATTGACAACTCAGTCAATTCATGGTAAACGGTTTGCGGATTTCGATAAATTAGAAAGAAGGAATCATATATCGCCGCAACTCTTTTTATTATTATAGCGGTTAAGGAAGCTTTCGGGCAAGCCCTTGTTTGTACAATATAATTAGCTGAAGAAGGGCTTGCCCGAAAGCTTCCTTAACCGCTATAATAATATAAAGAGTTGCGGCGATATATGATTCCTTCTTTCTAACTCAATCAATATTTACAAAATGAGGAAGAGATCACAAAAATAATTAGAGAAAATAAAAAGATAGCGAAAAGCGTGTTCGAACCAGGGACATCAGGTTCTCAAGTCTAAAGCTTTCGCAGCTAGGCGAACCTGTAGCAGCTGTATGTTGGAATACTAGTATCTCCGTTTTTTTACATTTCTATCATGTTATTCTAGACCGAGTAGACTACGCTGAATTTGATAAGTAGGTTAGATTGTATATTGGTTTTGGTTAATAGGCTTCTAAAGACGGCTGGCGAGTTTAGATGTATTGCTAAAGTAGGTGTTTACACCATACCTTTTTAGATATCTTGCTATATTTATAATTATTTAAATACAAATAATAACACAAATTATCCCATTATTTGATAATATTTATATTTTTGCTTATCCCTAGTACACGTGGTACAGGCCATGATAATCATGGTGGGTAGAAGTAGGCGACTGCTTTTACTGTAAGCGCACCACATGTCTACACATGTGAAAAGCAGTTCGACTTTGCACTTACAAATGTGCCAGAGCCTCGTTTGATTACTTGTACCCGCTGTTGGGGTTGGACTTTTGGAAGAATCGGGGGCCATTGGAGCATTTTTTTTCAATCAGAAAAAAGTGCCCAGTGCGGGAATCGAACCCGGATCGTAGTGGTCGAAAACCAAACGGTTTAACCAGCCTTCCACCGACCCCCTGTCGTGATAATCTATTAAAATTGTGTGAAAAAGCAAAAAAAGCATTATGTCAAAATGGCTACGAAAACAAACGACATAGTGATGATAACAGAGTAATTTGATATATTTAGAACAATTTTGTTGATCATATTTGAGGCATTTTAAATTCAATAATTTCCACACAACTTTGATCTCTAATGTAATTCAAACATTGTCTGAACTCTGTAATCTTAAAAATTAATATTTATAGCGATATTTTTATAAATGGCTTTTTAATAGTGTGTAATTTGGTTTGTAAAATACAAACGCTCAGAAAACAAGCTTTCCATTGATTTTTTTTCGTTTTCCATATTTTAAAATCAAACACACAATTCTGAAAAAAATTGCCATATTACCTTTCTTCTGTTGTTATGGTAAAAGCGCAAAATAAGCGGGAAATCTTTATATTCGGGATATCAAAAGAAGTTTTCAAATTCTATCCAAAAATTGTTTTTTTAATATACTATTATTTGTAATTATTTTTTATACACATAATTTATTAATATAATACCTACTCATTATAGAAAAAGTTAATCAATATATATATTTCAAAAATTAAACAGTAAACTTTTAAATAAAATAAATTCTTGTTTAATAAAGATCGTACGTAGTAAAAAAAAATTCAAATATATTATTTTCTATTATAATTATAATTATATTTTGGTATAATACACTATTCTCGTAAATAAGTATTATATTGTGAAATGTAATTTTTATCTTTTAATCAAAAATGGAATTTCAGAATAAATTATATATTTTTGCTATTTATTTTTTAATATGCGCGTTTGAAAAATCTAAAATGAATCGTATATAAAAGAATCTATGCCAAAAACCTTTAACTAAGATAAAAGATGGGCAAAAGAAAGACATTTTATTGTAGATTTGTTTGCATATATTTATTATTTCTCCGGGAATCTTTGAAAAAACTTATAAATTTGGATTTGAAAAGTTCAAAGTTGAATCATGTCGTGACATTTATCAAAACAGATATTGTGGAAAAGATTCGTTTGTTTATTATATTGTTTAATTCACCACATAATTCGTCTGAAAACTTTATTTTGAATAGAAAATTTATGTTAGAAATGTTTATTTAAATTATTTCTATCCAGACATATATTAACTTAAAACAAATTAAATAACGTAATTTTTTTTTTTGGAATTTAAAAAAATGATTAATATTTTGGTTAATCATAAACAATATATATATATATTAATAAATAGAATATAATTTTATTTTTGAAAAATATATTTTATTTATCGATTTATTTATTTTTAACACGAAAAATAATTCAATATAGAATTTCAACCTTTTTAAAAAGGTTTAAAACTGTTTCAATTTTAATTGTAACGCCATTTCATTTTTATATTAAACTATTCAATTTTAATTGAAATGTTTAAAATATCTCTTTCTCTCTCTCTCTCTTCAATTGAAACCTCTTCAATTTTAATTAAAACTTTTTAATATTTGTAAATTTAACTATCGATATATTTTTATTTTGAAAATACTTTGTCATATTTATTTAAACTCATTTACTTTGTCACTATGCCTAAGAATTCGTATATACTGTATTTTTCTAATATAATTCCTATAAATATATCTTTTGAAAATCGGGATCACATTTCCTTGAAATATAATATTTCAGCAATTTTGTAGCTGCTTATAGTATATACTGCATACTCTTTTTTTATTATCCCTAGTTCACGTGGTACATGCCATGAAATTTTTAAAATTATCCCTAGTACACGTGGTACAGGCCATGATAATCATGGTAGGAAGAAGTTGGCGAGTGCTTTTACTGTAAGTGCACTACATGTCTACACATGTGAAAAGCAGTTCGACTTTTGCACTTACTTGGCGGGGTTGAACTTTTGCAAGTATCGGGGGCCATTGGAGCATTTTTTTTCTTTAATTCGAAAAAAGTGTCCAATGCGGGATTCGATCCCGTGTCGTAGCAGACGAAAACCAACGGTTTAGACCTTCCTTCCACCTACTCCCAGGCCATGATAATCATGGTGAGTTGTTAGCGACTGCTCTTACTGTAAGTGTACCACATGTCTATATATGTAGAAAGCAGTTCGAATTTTACACTTACAATTGTACTAGATCTCCGTTTGATCACTCGCACTCACTGGTGGGGTTGGACTATTGCAAGAATCGGGATCCATTGAAGCTTTTTGACGTGACAACGTCTTAAATTAGGTTGCGGCTGGGAGTCACTTATGAAAAAGTGTAACGCCCGGTAACGTTACGATGAGTCACCGAACGAGAGTGCTGCGCGCGCAGCTGCGCGCGCAGCGCTAGAGAATTAGGCGCATTGAATCGGCGCATGCTTGTCTCTGTCTTTGTCTTCCTCGAAAGTTCTTGGCGTTGGAAAAACAAGAAAGCGTCATAATACAAGTTCACACGTGTGGTTAAAGTATCGTCAGCTGTGTCTGTAGTGAAAATGTGGAGTGCTTAGATTCGTCATTTACAACAACTACAACAATAAAGGTAAATAATTGTACACTGATATTTCATTATCGTAAACTATGATTGATTGATTAATTGTTAGATTGACACAAAAGTTGAGAAACTGAGTTTATAGGTTATGTCATACTATTGATAAATGTTGATAGTGTTAAGTAAATTATTAGTTTAAAATTAATTAATTAATTAATTATTATTTTACAAATTTTAAATAGTTTCAAATTTATTTTCATTCAATTCCTTGTTCCTATTGTGCAATTTAATTATATTCATATCAATAAATATTCTACCGTTGTCACGTAAAATCTTCGCCCGTAAAACCGACTTTACAGGCAACCAGTGTTTTTTATATAAAGACTGACAAGGGCCATTAGCCCGAAACCATGGTCTCTAGGTGGACGCTTTTCAGTTTTCCAAAGCTGGTGTTGTGGCTTTGTCACCGACTCTGAGGCCGCTAGTTGCAGCGACGGTCATTGGATGGCGTCTGGTTTTAGACGTCTATTTTGACGGGAGAGGCGACCCTTGTCTCTTTATATAAAATAAAGTATCAGCTGTGGAATTCTATCCCAGGTTTTTGATGTCAAAAATTGACGGTTTATATAATTCTTTCATTAAAACAAAATGTTGTATGGAAAATAGTAGAAAAGTGAATCTGTACTTGGATAAGGTGGAATAAATTGAGAATAAGGGCATTTCCTGATCGTCCAATTAAAAGTTGCTGATGGCTTACGCCATCTATCGGAATAAATATCAACTAATCGTTGATTTTTAATTATTCCAGATATGGCTAAATACCGTTTCTTGCTTTATCAATTTTATTTATTAAAATAATTATTTTTAGTAAAAAAAATGATGATGACAATATTGCAGTATTATGTTTGATTGTCAGAAACAATATTCTTTTAGGGAATATTCACTAAAGTAGATCACGGGCGAAGCCAGACCATTATTTTTAGTAGGCTAGAACAAGATTCTAACAGCAAAACATTTACTCGAGCAGAAGATAAACGAAGCCAGGTCATCTCTATATATAAACCCAATATATATACACATACTTTAATTAAAAAGACATATATTGGATCAAAATATCATTTATTTTACCAATATTTCAGTTGGCTGAACGCCAACCTTTATCAAGGTATTATAACATATTAATGTGTGTCAACAACAAACTCAGCGTCACATAACGTCAATAGAATTATGTTTTAAATATATTTTTGCTTATATTTAAATGAGGAGATTCATAAAAAATCAATTCAGTAGAGAGACGATGTTTACTCGAAAAAATATTTTGTATCAAATATTCGTTAGGCAAACTTTCACTCAGGTAAAACCCGGGCGAAGCCCACTAATAAATAACCGAATAAATACACCCATACCTCGCTTTGCGTCGGGATTACGTTCCAAAAATACACGACGCAAATTGAAACGACGCAAATTGAAACGACGCAAAGTGAAAATATGTGAAGGCGCAATCAAAAACAAAGGTGTTGCCATATTTTAGGAAAAAAAAAAAAATTAAAATTAAAGACTCGAATCCAAAACAACGCAACTTCGAAAATCTAACGACGCACAGTGAAAATCAGTAAAAATTAAGCAGCGACGCAACTTCGAAATAAACGCAAAACGAAACGACGCAAAGCGAGGTATTGGTATAAATAAATTATTAACTTTCATAAAATGACTGCACTTAGTAAGAGAAACCTTATTAAAAATCAATTCTTTTTGCATATATATGTATATATCTCGAAATACAATAATAATCATAACACATATATATATATATATAATAGAATACCTATATATACATGACATAAAAGGTATACATTTTATTTTGAAATATTTATAGCCCCATACGTCTTGTTTCGAAAATGGAACATGAGATTTATAGAGTTTGGCATTTGCATGGATGTACGTTTGGTATTTTTATTTATGTAGGGCAGCAGAGACCGTCTGCATTTTTTATGAAGGCCACGTGTGTTACGTTTTCATAAAAAATTCATAATATGACCTCGTTTGTTCGCAGGAAAATATCACGAAACAAATTTTATTTATTATTGCTAGCGTCTCTTTTGGGAGTCTTTATTTTGTGGCTCTTTGTTATCATTTATTATTTTTTTGTGGAGGATATCATTTTTTACATTTTTAATGTACACTGTGGATACTGAAAAAATTTGCATAGCCTATAAACCTATATAAGCACTTTAATGTAAATTCTACTGTCCTAAAAGCTTATGTCCATAGTTTGCTTAAATACCATTTCTAAGAATCAGTGTAGCATATAAAAGCAGAATGATCCAATACAGTATTAGAGCTCTGAAGAAGCGGTCTAGTAGGTGGATGAGCCAGGCCATTTTTTAAAATTTTTTATTCATTACCGTATAATGTCATTATATGTATTTTTGTTCCAAAATCACTTTATTAGATACCTCTCAACAAGAACAACCCAGTTTATGATAATTGAAACAATTAATATGAAGGTTATTCACATATTAAACAAAATGTTAACGAGGGATTCAATCCCGGTTCATGACTGTCGGGAATCGAGGGTGTTACCCACTTGTCCACCGACTCTTTCGTATTTAAAAAAAAAGGAGAATGTTAAATATTAGCATTAATATATATAAGCCGTCTTGGAATCCACAAATACCTTTGAAAATAAAATCAAAAGACTTAGTTCTGAAGGAAAATACGAGAAGTTGATGATTTATAAGATTAGGTGGTTATTCATTAAGAAAAATGAATCGTCTGATTGAAATTTGCTGATGGCTTGCACCATCTATCGGAATAAATATAAACTAATCGTTAAATTTTTCAATTATTTCCCCAGAATAGGTTTATTACATTTTGACAAATATTTTGATTACCAATTTAATATATGGACAATTATACGAGAGACAACCAAAATAATTTACAATTTTTAATTTTCAATGTTTCTCGTTCCATAAATTACATCTGTGAATTCATTTTTATTACTAATCAAAAGGGAGAAAAATTCATGGCCTATTGTAAATTAAAATGCAAAAGTTATTTTTGTCCTGGGACTCTATTCTATTAATTTCTAAATTTGATTTAAAAAATGCAATTGATTGTTTTTGGCTTCTATAGAGTAGTGCTGGACAAAATTTAATCATGTTTATATTTTCTACATAAATATAATTACAAATTTTCATATACACCTATCCCCCGATTTACACGGTAGATACGTTCCTGAGAAAAACGTGTAAATCGGGGGATAGGTGTACACAGAAATAAAAATAAAATGCATTGACAGGTTAAAATATGTGGTCAGCACATAAGCTCGGGATTCCTCGTGAGATGTGTACACAGCGCATGTGTTCAATCACAGTAGCATTCAGTATAGTGCGATAAAAACAACAAAAAAAAAACTTATTTGGAAAACCGTATAAAAGCGAAAACGTGTAAAACAAGTACCGTGTAAATCGGGGGATATAGGTGTATATATATTTTCTATAATTGTAAAATCACAAATACTCATTATTAACTATATTTTATAATTATAATTACAAGTAATTGATGAAGTCCACTCCATTCCAATTTTACGATTTTTCTAATATTTGTAAAAACATTTAACTATGTAGTTACATAGAATTTATTAAAAAATATAATAAATAAAAAAAGGCATATCCTGACCAGGAGCACATGTGCTTTACAGAAGGCAGAGCGCCATCTGGTGGAACAGAAATCAACTAAACATTGATTTAGCCTGTTCCCTGATATTTGGCCAACCCAATTTCTTGATAAATCAAGAAAAGCCATCCACGAACGCGTTTCGCGCTTTTGGCGCTTGTCAGCGTGGAGTAGGCTGTACCACTGCGACCAAAAAAGATTTTTGGTCCCAGAGGCTTCTTGAGAAACCAAGAAATGGTATTTAGGGCCAAACTTGCGTAAATACGCTTAACACACGAAAAAAACAATAGAAAAAAAAATATATCAACACCTGACCCACATATTTTCTTTTTTTTTCTATTGTTTTTTTCATATAATTTATATAAAACAAAACTATGTACCTTTTTTTTTAAATTCATTTCAATTCAAAACGCTATGTCCCCCTAGGGACACTTGCGCTAAATATACATACAAATATAACAAAGAAAATATTCAACATGGAAAGATACACACGGAAAGCGACTTAGAAAGATTCATAAATATTATTTACATATAGAGATATTCTTTGAATTTTATTTACAGTTACATCATTAAATTTAAAATATATACATGTAGTAATGTAGTAGTAGTTTATGCTGTTGGATGAATGCAGTGTGGCATGTTGGCTAGAAGCAGTCGTGGTTGTTGAGCGATGGGTGGTAAGGACACACAGGAGACAGAATCCAGAGGCAAAAACCCGTGAGGAAATAGATCGGGGAGGAAAGATAGAAGGTCCCAGAACAACCCCTAGAACAACTGGCGTCGAGGCCACCTCGGTGAGAACTGAACTTTGATCATCCCGTCTAGCCGCTTTTAAGCCGCTTTTTGTAAGATAAGTCCCCTAGGGGAGAATGAAGTCGTGATACTTGTTTACCAAGGGGGTTGTTTGTTAACCTGGCTATCTTCCCTCTTTCCTTGTACTCCCACACAGCCCATTTTATTTTACGTATTTCCAAATATTATTATATACATATATACACACATATACACGCATACACCTATATATTGTTTACAACCACAAGATATGTCCAATATTTCCTTGAGATCGTTACATCAAAGATCATTTTACTTAATGAAATCCAAAATATATTTACAAAGGAAATTAAATCATTAGGGTATTAATACAACAATTATAAATTCCTCTCATGGCAATGATAAACTTAGCATGAATGAAATAGAAATGCCTAGAAAAAGCCATTCATTATATATTTAAAAAAAAAAAAAACATTTATGTAAACCAAATACAATTTGAAAAAAAGGTATTTTTGGATTACACTTATTGTGAACGTTATTTATAATTACATTTAAAAACACATTAAACTCAAAACCGATTTTTTAAATTGAATTCTCTACCTTTAAAATTTCAAACGATTTTTTTTTACAAAAAAAATGTTTATAATTGAAGGTGGCCATTTCCCCCCAAATTTTTATTTAGAAAGCTACATTTTGGCCTAGCAACAGAAATATTTATCTTTTCGATTTATATTATGTGAAAAAATAGTACAAATGTGATATTGTACTGGGATAAGGTGCATAAATTATAAAAAAGGCATCTCCTTATTTGGTCAATTCTAGAATAATTAAAAATTAATGAGAATAGTTAATATTCATTCCGATAGATGGAGCAAGCCATCATCAACCTTGAGTTGCACGATAAGGAGATGCCTTTTTTATGATTTATATTATGTTTATGATTTGGAAGATTTTTAGGCTTTTTTTATCAGGTATATATATATATCTTTATAATTTAAAGTATCAATTAAAAACATTTGTTTATTATCCCATTGTATAATTAAAAAAGATCATCTGTATAAATATACAATGTCAAGAAAGGACATGTGCAAATAAGGATTTGAAAACATCATATTTGATAGAATATGAAGTTATTTACACCAATATGAAGGGAAAAATTATACATTAATAACGTTTTGTAAAAATAATAATGACTTATTGAATAGCTGTATGATTTAAATATTGTAAACGCCAACCTTTTTCAAGGTACATCAACGTATTTATGTCAACAACAAACATAAATATGATATTGTCAAGTAGCTCCATCCAGATGGGACAACTGTCAATCATCCCTGGACCCCGGGGGGGGGGGGGGGGGGACCACAGGTATGGGGGCTTCTGGGAAGCTGATCTGTAAATAAGGAAAACGGGACGGTGGCTAACGCCGGTCATTAGGATTAACTTTTAACTTGGGGTAAGTTGTACAAAACTCTCTCTCCCTATAAATACCCCTTATAATAAATTATTTATTCCCAAATTTGCCCTTGCTTTATTTATCTCCGCGACAATATGATATATTAGCATGCCATCTGTTATGAAAATTCGAAACTATTATAGACCCGTATGATTCTTTTTAAAAATAAACAATTTCTACTGTTCTCACTGCAATGTAAAATTAATGGGAGGGCCTGGCTCATCAATGGTGAACCCTCCCATTAATTTTACATTGCAGTAAGGACAGTAGAAATTGTTTATTTTTAAAAAAGAATCATACGTGTCTATAATAGTTTCGAATTTTCATAACAGATGGCATGCTAATATATCATATTAAATTTATGTTTGTTGTTGACATAAACATGTTGTTGTACCATGAAAAAGGTTGGCGTTCAGCCACAACTGAAATATTGGTAAATGAATTATTTTTGATCCAATATATTTTCCTTCTTAATTAAATTTCTTCTTATTATGATGCATTAGCATGCTATAAGAAATTTAAACTATATTTGATGCGTATGATTCCATTTAAGATAAATCAATTTTCTACTACTGTCCCCTTACTATGCAATTATTATATAATTGTTATAACAAACATTGCAGAGAGTAAGAGCAGTATAAAATTGATTTATATCTGAATATAATATGCATATATAATAAGTAATTTATAATACAATATAATGTGGCTTGTGATTGTAAAACGACATTTGAAAATTATCCCGCATATGTTTCTTTTCAACGAAAAATCAAAATTTATTTTAAGGAGAAATAACGATTATTTCTAACCTTAGGGATGAGGTATGAAAGGATGAATTGTGAAAAGTAATGATGAACGGAAAAATAAAAGTGTCCAGGGATGGGAATATAAATGTATATTTATCAATTATTTTATATATTCATATCTATTTATTCCTATATTTATCATTATATAATCTTATTTATTCTGTAATTAACCTTATATAATCTTATATGTACATTATAATAAATCAGTTTCAATCTTAATCTCTTTCTCTCCCTTGAGGTAACAAACCAGATTCCTGGAGCCACCACGTATTAAAGTCGCCAACTATCTGGGTTGACACGTCTAATGGTGGACATCCAGTTTGTCAAATGTCGCCAAGGCTGATTTGTTCATAAAAAAATATATAAAATAAATTAATACAATCCAATAACGTTCCATCCATACACAACGAATGAAGACATTAAAGACGCGAATGTTTCACAAATAAATCAAACTTCTACTGTCCTTACTGCGATGAAAAACTATTGGGAGGGCTTGGTTTATCAGTGGTTAACCCTACGAGCGGTTTCACCAATTCAATCTACCAGACCGCTTCTTTAGAGCTTTAATACTTTATTGGATCATTCTGATTTTATAGGCTGCTCTGTAGATAAGTATATATTTCCCAAAAAGTGAATAGCATAAAAAAACAAACATTAAATAAATATATATTTTTGACTTACTTGCATATTTCACATAATTAAATAAGAAATTCTAAGTAAAACGTTTTTTTTTTCTTTTATTAAATTGGGTGTCAGACGATGGTTGAGAAAGAAAAATTGTAATTTCTAGAAATAATTAAATGTTCCTCATAATTATTAAGATTTTTTTTTTAAAGTTACTTTTTGTTTCCATCGATATTTTTCTGATAATATCATCACTGATTAAAAACATAGGGAGGAGACGAAATTAAAATTTTGCCTTTTCTAATCGTCTGCGAACTTTCTTTTTCCCGCCAAAAATTGTTGAAAATAGAGAGATTATTTTTGAACAATATATTTATACATGAAAATATAATTTATTATTATTATTAATTTTCAATATATATATATTTATATTAGATAATAATAAGGTAAATATTGGATTGAATAAAAGATTTATTTGCCAATATTTCGGTTGGCTGAACACCAACTTTATCAAGGCGTTACATTTTTGTATAAACAAACTCAGCGCCGCATAGTGTTATAATTTAAAATTTTAAAACATTTCTTAGTTTATTGTTTAAATCATATTTTTTCAAATGTTTTAATAGATACATATATTTTAACATTTATCCCTTAATGAATTATTGATGAATTATATTTTATGTACTTAATTCAAATATTTTAAAATATAGGATAAACCTCATTATTTTTTCTCCTTTAATATTTTAAGATATTTAACTTATTCTGATTGTAACTTTTATAATAATTTTTTCATGCACAAATTTCCTCCACCTAATTTGTATTTTTTAAAATTATTTAAACTGTGATATTATAACACTATGCGGCGCTGAGTTTGTGTATACAACAAGGTAATACCTTGATAAAGGTTGGCGTTCAGCCAACCGAAATATTGGCAAATAAATCTTTTATTCAATTTAATATATGTTTCTTTTTATTGTCTAATGATTTAAATGTGTAAATTTTATAATATTATATATATATTTAAAATTGTATATATGGTTATTATATTGAAATCTGTTTAATATATATATACATATATTTTTTGCTTATCCCTAGTACACGTGGTACAGGCCATGATAATCATGGTGGGTAGTTAGCGACTGCTTTTACTGTAAGTGCACCACATGTCTACACATGTGAAAAGCAGTTCGACTTTGCACTTACAAATGTGCCAGAGCCTCGTTTGGTTACTTTTACTCGCTGGTGGGGTTGGACTTTTGCAAGAATCGGGAGCCATTGGAGCATTTTTTTTTAACAGAAAAAAAGTGTCCAATGCGGGAATCGAACCCGGGTCGTAGTGGTCGAAAACTAAACGGTTTAACCAGCCTTCCACCGACCCCCCTGTTTAATAATAAATATCCTAAGTGAAACACAATGCCAAAAATAACAAACTTCACATTATGTATTTATAATGATCATTTCACCTAAGTTACATTGATGTCTTACAGATTGTTTGTTGACAAAGTGAACATATGTGCATATGTAAAAAATGGATCCTGATTGGTTTTACAGAGTTCTTACTGAGAATCATGGACAGGCATTTTTCCATTAGTAGATGACGATTTTTAAAGTTATATATTTTTTCAATTAGAATGTTTCTTCCTAATATGACAACGACAACAGCAAGCCTTTTATTGGAAACCTATACCCTACACAGGATTCACCCAATTACATATTTACATAGAAAAGATGAGTTAGTTATTTACCTATCCATTTACATACCGGCTCTGTTTTCTTAATGTTTATTCCCTTGCTCAGCCCTGTAAAACTTGTACAGAGCCAATGTATTGGATTTATTCTTTGTCGTCCTAGACAACAGAGTCTCCAGAACAAGATGGTTTGATACAATTATCTTCAAAAGAAGTTACCTTTCCCTTATTAACTTTAAACAGAAAAACATGTGGTGCTTCAGTTCCGAGTCGGTTATTAATTACATAATGGACATATTCGGTTAGTCGAGATAAATACAAGGTTGGGTCAATAGGTAATACACAATCATCAATTAACACAAAGCAATAACGCGCCATCTATACATATAAAATGAAAGGATTTATTATTTGAATGTAATTCTACTGTCCTATAAGCTTATGTCCATAGTTTTCTTGAAAACCATTTCTGAGATTCCATCCTTCAGTGCTGCGTATATAAGCAGAATCGTCCAATACAGTATTAGAGCTCTGAGAAGCGGTCTGGTGTATTAAATTGGCGAAACCGCTGGGAGGGTTCACCACTGATGAGCCAAGCCCTCCCAATATATTTTATCATCGCAGTGAGGACAGTAGAAGTTTGTATTAAGTATAAAAGAAACATTCGTGCTTTTAAATCCTTCCATTTTATATGTACACAATCATCAATAATATTTGACAAACATTGTAAATATGTAACTATTAGCTCATTCAATATATCCTCTCTGTACACGTTTGGTCCAACTCACAACTTTGGTAAAATGCTACATCTTGTTTCCACCCTCTAACCTCATGGGGTTACATTTCATCATCTTCAAATGTTCCACCGCGTAGAGATTTCTTTAATTCACCAAACAGGTAGAAGTTGGAAGGAACCAGGTCAGGATTGTAAGCTGGGTGAGGCATCAAAGTCCAACCATATCTGTATATTTGAGCCAAAACATGATTTTTTATGATAATAAATTATTTATGTATTTTGCTAGGAATGATTGTGTATTACACTTATTGACTCAAGCTTGTATTTAGTTGTCTTTCTGATGTCACAGAGGCTAAATTCAGCCATTTTAGATGTGAACTGAGTTTTCTAGAAAGTCTTCAAGTGTTTTCTAAGATAACAAACCATTAATTGTAATAAGAGAGTTGGATGGAGTTAATTGAATTTTTGTAAAGAAAGAACTAGCTAGTGATCCACCTTATTCCCCGGATCTATCTCCAAATCAGGTTTGGAAAGAGGGGCGTTGCCAAATTGGTTGAACGCTAGCCAAGAATACTTTGTGTCTGTTGGTAAATAATACTACATCGGGGATACTTCAAAGTTCTGTGTGTCTAGTACAATATATTACATTACTACAGAGAATACCACGTCACTTGTATTGAATACTACCTCGGAAATACTTCAAAGTTCTCCGTGTCTAGTACAATATATTACATTACTACAGAGAATACCACGTCTCTTGTATTGAATACTACCTCGGAAATACTTCAAAGTTCTGTGTGTCTAGTACAATATACTACATTACTACAGAGAATACCACGTCACTTGTATTGAATACTACCTCGGAAATAATTCAAAGTTCTCCGTGTCTAGTACAATATATTACATTACTACAGAGAATACCACGTCATTTATATGGAATACTACCTCGGAAATACTTCAAAGTTCTCCGTGTCTAGAACAATATATTACATTACTACAGAGAATACCACGTCACTTGTATTGAATACTACCTCGGAAATACTTCAAAGTTCTGTGTGTCTAGTACAATATACTACATTACTACAGAGAATACCACGTCATTTATATGGAATACTACCTCGGAAATACTTCAAAGTTCTCCGTGTCTAGAACAATATATTACATTACTACAGAGAATACCACGTCACTTGTATTGAATACTACCTCGGAAATACTTCAAAGTTCTGTGTGTCTAGTACAATATACTACATTACTACAGAGAATACCACGTCATTTATATGGAATACTACCTCGGAAATACTTCAAAGTTCTCCGTGTCTAGTACAATATATTACATTACTACAGAGAATACCACGTCACTTGTATTGAATACTACCTCGGAAATACTTCAAAGTTCTCCGTGTCTAGTACAATATATTACATTACTACAGAGAATACCACGTCACTTGTATTGAATACTACCTCGGAAATACTTCAAAGTTCTCCGTGTCTAGTACAATATATTACATTACTACAGAGAATACCACGTCACTTGTATTGAATACTACCTCGGAAATACTTCAAAGTTCTCCGTGTCTAGTACAATATATTACGTTACTACAGATAATACCACGTCACTTGTATTGAATACTACCTCGGAAATACTTCAAAGTTCTCCGTGTCTAGTACAATATATTACATTACTACAGAGAATACCACGTCACTTGTATTGAATACTACCTCGGAAATACTTCAAAGTTCTCCGTGTCTAGTACAATATATTACGTTACTACAGATAATACCACGTCACTTGTATTGAATACTACCTCGGAAATACTTCAAAGTTCTCCGTGTCTAGTACAATATTATAACGTAGAAATCAAGTCTTTGTATATCTGGAGATGTGAAAGTATTTATTGATGGCGTCACCACGACCAGTTGACAAATATCAACAAACCAACCCAACTATCTACAGCTAGAGAATATCGGGCAAGCAAGCTAGGTAACTAAATGATGATTTTACAAATAATAAATCTGTTTCAAATATTTTCATTGAATAATTAAATTAAATAATAAATTATTTCTTCGCCACAATATATTACATTACTACAGAGAGTACCACGTCACTTGTATTGAATACTACCTCGGAAATACTTCCTATTATCACTGACGTTCTAGTAAAGTTCTGTCTGTCTAGTACGATATACACTGCGTGACATTGAAAATGGAACACCAAGAAATAGTGGCCAGAAAGTGATGAAACTCGGCAGACAGAGAGAGACAGGGACGAACAATAAGTGATCTTTATTTCAAAATGATAGTCATAATACAGAGCGAGAACGGCGTCGGCTTAGTAGCAAGTAGGACCACCGCGGACGGCGATGCACGCAGCAACACGTCTAGGTAGAGAGTCAATCAGAGTACGAATGGCGTCCTGAGGGATGGCTTTCCATTCCCTCTCAACCATTTGCCACAGTTCGTCTTCTGAACGCGGCTGTGGCAAGGCATGCAAACGGCGTCCAATGATGTCCCAGACGTGCTCGATTGGTGAGAGATCAGGAGAGTACGGTGGCCAGGGAAGCATCTGTACATCTTGCAGAGCTTGTTGGCTAATGCGAGCATTGTGCGGTCGGGCGTTATCCTGCTGATAAAGGGCATTGGGTACCCCCTGAAGGTAGGGGAGTGTCATCGGTCGCAGCACATCATCAACGTATCGTTGGGGCCGTCATAGTGCCCTGAATACGAAGTAAAGGTGACCTGGAATCATACGCGATTGCGCCCCAAACCATGATTCCACGTTGTCGCACGGTGGGGCGTTCCACAATTGCTGCCGGATTGGACCTTTCTCCACGTCGACGCCACACGCGTACACGGCGACTATCACTGGACAAGCAGAAACGCGACTCATCTGAGAACACGACCCTGTGCCATTCCGTCATCCACGTCGATCTAGCCCGGCACCATTCCAAACGTTGGCGCCTATTCGGTGGGGTCAATGGCAGTCTTCTTAGCGGACGGCATGAGTTCAAGCCATTAGCAACCAATCGACAGGAAATGGTTCTGGTCGAGATGGAATGATCTAGGGTGCCTTGCACATGTTGCAGGATGGCGGTACAAGTGGCTTGTGGGGCCGCCACTGCTTGTCGAAGGATACGCCGATCCACACGTGCTGACGTCACTCTGGTTGCACCGACATTCCTATAAATTGCCACATTTCCTTGTTCCAACCATCTTCTCCACAGTCGGTGCACCGTGGACGCACCAAGGTGTGTATCAGCTGCGATTTGACGTATGGACCAACCTGCCCTTTTCAGTCCGATCACCATGCCCCTCGTAAAAGCGTCTGTCTGCTTGAACTGCCTCTGTTTACGATGACCTGGCATTCTCTGTTATTACACGTGTCTTTTGACACAAGAAAAAAATTTCTAAAATGATTTTCCTTGAAGAAATAACGACACAAATACTGTCCTTTCTGCAAGTTCCTTCCCTTATATCTTACTCCATGTGCGCACGAGAGCTGCGCATTTTACATCATTTGCATAACTCGGTTAGGCGCGTCTACTCTGAAATTTGCATAATTTTCTGGCCACTTTTTCTTGGTGTTCCATTTTCAATGTCACGCAGTGTATTACATTACTATAGAGAGTACCACCTCACTTGTATTAAATACTACCTCGGAAATACTTCAAAGTTCTGTGTGTCTAGTACAATATATTACATTACTACAGAGAATACCACGTCACTTGTATTGAATACTACCTCAGAAATACTTCCTATTATCAACTGACGTTCTAGTAAAGTTCTGTGTTTGTAGTACGATATATTACATTACTACAAAGAACTTCCTTAAGTTTAGTACATGAGTGTATTACTCACAGAGGGTCCCACACAAACAACGTTAGAACACACTGGACGTCATACTGGGGCGTGGGCCCTCCAACAGCTAATTTCACCGTTTTAGATGGAAATTACGGAGGGAGGAAATTGATATATAAATAGAAAGGTCAAAACAAACGCTAAAATTAAACGTCGTTTATTTATTATAAACACTTTGTCAGATTTTCACCTCTTTGAGAATTTCGAATCAACAACAACAACAAAAAGCTTTATTAAGACAATTTAGTCTTATACGGATTCTCCAAGCACAGATATGTAGGATCCATACAAGCATAACAGTAATAACAACAACAAAAAGTCCCTGTTATGACCTTTTGGTCTTATACAACTTCTCCATGTAGAAGAGGGTATATACAATAGTTACAATAATCAGCAATGTTATTTACAATGTGTCAAGGGGGATAGTAGCAGGAAAGGGGTTGCTGGGGAACTAGAGTATTATAATGGGTAGATAAAATTATAGAATTTCGAATCCTATTCAAATATAGGAAAATTGTTATATACGATACACATGAATCCTATTTGGATCTTATGACATTAAATTCTATCCTGGACTGAAAATGATCATTAGCTCGAAAGCTTGGTCTCCAGGCGTCTGCTCTCAAAGCTGGTGTTGTGACTTTGTCACTGAGCAGAGTCCACTAGATTGTAGAGACGGTTAATAGATGGCGCTTAGTTTTAACGTTTATTTTTGACGGGAGAGGTACCATTTATTTACATATATCTCACAGTTAAATTATGTAAATAAAATATTTCTATAAATATCTTTATAGTGCACCTAGATCTCTCGTAATTTGAAGACCTTTTAATTGGATATTTCGCGATTCTTGTGCTAAATATTTTTTTAAAAAATCAATTCAGTAAGAATAATATAGAAATATGTTTGTTCATATATGAAAAAACACCAAATTACTAAATATAGTTTTTATATATTTAGTAGTATATATATATTTTATATATTAAAGCTATACAATTTGACAATGTTAAATATAGAAAGAAATAATAATTCTATATTAAATTTTTGTTGCTAAAAATAAAAATGTTTTCAATTTTGAGTCAGACGATAATGTGATCCTCATCGTCTGATTAGTCTCGTCTGCGTCAATAACACCACTTAGATTCCCGGATGTTATTTTTACTTCCGCGCGCTGGGGATTTATTCAGTCATTTGGCGAACTTAATGAATTCTGTTCATTTTTTAATGCTAATTTTTATAAAAATATAATATACAGAGAACCATTATATTGTAAAAAAAATATTCATTGAAGAAAACAAATTGAAAGATATCAATTTGCATAACTTTGGCCCAAGTCTTATTTGCATATTCATTAGCGCTTTTTGTTGTTGTTTGATTTAATTAAATTTGTTTTGGTGCTGATGTGGATTAAGATGTCAGAATTTTGGGATTTCTTAATTTTGATTTTTTTTTACTTCGATGCTATAATTTCTTTTCCCAAATCTCAAAATTCGAAACTATTATAGACGCGTATGATTCTTTTTAAAAATTAACAATTTCTACTGCCCTTACTACGATGAAAAAAATTAATGGTAGGGCCTGGCTCATCAGTGGTGAACCCTCCCAGCGGTTTCGCCAGTATATTTATAATTGTGAACAAAAAAATTAATTAAAAAATGGTCAAGTGTTGATATTAAAAATAAAAAAAAGATATATCCTGACCGCTTACGTGAACATTTTAGACAGCAGAGTCTGTGCTTCACTTCCATCAATAATTGACAATATGACCCAGAATAAGTATATTGCTACGGCGTTTTATGGTTTCCACAAATCCATATCTCAGAAGAAGGCCAAGTGATACTCACTCCTCGCTTTCTTACTGCTACTCTTTTTGTGTTGATTTCTTGCTTCCCTCTTTCTTTTTTCTTTTCTTGTTTTTTTTTTCTTTTTCTTCTTACTCTGTATATATCGTTATTTCCTTTGTCTCACTGCTTTGTTCTTATGCATACCTCTGGTGAATCCTGTATAGGGTCAGTGACCCTAAATAAAGGCTTTTTTGTTGTTGTTGTTGACAGCAGAGCGCCATCTAGTGGAAAAAAATAAACTATACGTTGATTTAGCTTGTACCGTGATATTTGACAAACCAAATTTCTTGATAAATTAAGAAAAGTCAACCATCTACGCGTTTCGGGCTGTTGGCCCTTGTCAGCGTGGTGCAGGCTAATTTCGGCCAAATATCAGGGAACAAGCAAAATAAACGTTTAGTTCATATTTATTCCACTAGATGACGCTCTGCCATCTAAAAATGCTTATGTGAACGGTCAGGAAATGCCTTTTTTAAATTTTAATATATATATGTACTAAAATAAGCACCGCTCCCTTTAAAAATGTATTTAAACGATGTATTTAGGTTTATCACCCCAGTATATAACGTAATGGTGGAGATGAAGAATGTGTCCCAACACCAGTTTTGATAAACTCAGAACGATATAGGTTAGATTTTGTCTGAGTTTGATAAAAATGGTGTTTTAAATCATTCTTTATCTTCACTATAACGTTTATAATATTCAAAGTACCAAAATAATAGATTGATTATTCAGTTTTAAAGGGAGAGGTGCCTTTTTTGGTAAATGAATACCATTCTCCCTCAACTTTATGTTGTATGTATCTACCATATTTAAGTTATTATTTGAGAACATTGATTTAGCGAAACCGCTGAGAGGGTTTACCACTGATGAGCCAATCCCTCTCGTTTAACAACTTTTTATCATTGCAGTAAGGTCTGTAGAGACATTATTCAATAATATATGTGAAAAAACACAATGTACAAAATATTTATTGATGGAAATTTTGCCAGGAGGATATTGATCTAAAGAGCCAAAGGTCGTCTCTCCCGTCAAAATAGACGTCAAAACTAAACGCCATCTTGGTAAACGCTTTTAAATTTGCCAAAGCTGGTGTTGTGCTTTTGTCATTGACCCGAGGCCGCTAGTTTGCGGCGACAGTCAATAAATGGCGTCTAGTTTTGACGTCTATTTTGACGGTAGAGGTGACCTTTGTCTCTTTAAAAAAAATAATGTTATAAATTGTATCGATAGATGACAATTGAATTTATAAATGTAAAAAAAAAAATTGGTTTTAATATTTTTCCTCGTTGGAGAATGTATATAAAATATGTTTTTTTTTTACATTTTAAATGGATACACTTATGTACAGTATCATTAATTTAAATATGATGAAAAGTAAACTATTCCATTGATATACACTCATGAACAAAATTTAAGGAAATGGAAAGTCTTTGATGCCGTCGGTCGTCTTTTTTTTTTTTTTTAAGGAGAGGGAAGCAATTTAGTTCACATTTGGTTATCTCGTGTGTCTTTAATAAAGCCCACTTTAATATCTTTCAGAGTTATTGTCTTAATCCCGATATACATGCTAAAAGATACAACTTCTTTAAGTTTTGTCCATGAGTGTATCTTTCAGAGTTATTGTCTGAATCCCGATATACATGCTAAAAGGTACAACTTCCTTAAGTTTTGTCCATGAGTGTATCTTTCAGAGTTATTGTCTGAATCCCGATATACATGGTAAAAGGTACAACTTCCTTAAGTTTTGTCCATGAGTGTACCTTTCAGAGTTATTTTCTCAATCCCGATATATATGGTAAAAGGTACAACTTCCTTAAGTTTTGTCCATGAGTGTACCTTTCAGAGTTATTGTCTCAATCCCGATATATATGTTAAAAGGTACAACTTCCTTAAGTTTTGTCCATGAGTGTATCTTTCAGAGTTATTGTCTGAATCCCGATATACATGCTAAAAGGTACAACTTCCTTAAGTTTTGTCCATGAGTGTATATATAAAAAGTATTAACTACAAAGTATATAAGCGCAACAGCTGGATTAAAAATTTGTAACTTTTTCAGAGCGCAGGAATGTTTATTGATTTTGAATTAACCGTTTCTTACTGACCTAGATTTGTTGTTGTTGTTTATATTCATCAAGTCAAGTTCGGATTTTTGTGACCATATGGACAAATATTTTCTAATTAAGATTGAATATTTGCTAGAAATATTTTTTGCCGGGAAGATATTGATCTATAAAGGTCACCTCTCCCGTCAAAATAGACGTCAAAGATAGATGACACATAGTGACCGTTTTCGTAAACTAAGGGCTTCAGGCCGGTGACAAAGATACACACCAGCTTTGACAAACTGAGAAGCGTCCACCTAGAGACCATGGTTTTAGGCTAATGGCTCTCTTCAATCTAAAGCGGACTTTATTCTATGTGATCTACAAGGGATCTAATGGAATCTTCACAATTTGCCAAAGAGGTGTTTAACCTGGAATATTTGCCAGGCTAAATCTCAGAAACAAAAGATAGATGAATATTTTGTTAGAAGGAAAGTGATTCATATAGTTTTCTCAGCATTGTTTGATACAGAAGTGGTTTTTCAGTGTCTTCTTCCGTGTTTTACTTATTTCGCCTATGTTTTTGGACAAATAAATTTGGATTCTTCGCCTTCTAGGGCGATTTATCACTACAAGAACATAAGAGAGTGTCCTTTTTCAATACAAGAATGAAGTCAAAAGCTTATCCCGGTTTTTATCCAGTTCACTTCTGTGTTAACCATCCCATTAGGTTGTTTTATGTTCTCTACCGGAGTTCTACTCATACTGGAGGTACAGATAGGGGGTTTTCTATTTTATTGGGATTGACACCAAATGGTATTTCTCAAAACCTTCCAGTACCTGTAGATACTTATTATTAGTTGACTTATATATTACTACAAAGATAGAAATATTGGGAGAGAGACTGACTCATCAATGGTGAGTATCCATGAGTGTATTTTTCAGAGTTATTGTCTGAATCCCGATATACATGCTAAAAGGTACAACTTCCTTAAGTTTTGTCCATGAGTGTATTTTTCAGAGTTATTGTCTGAATCCCGATATACATGCTAAAAGGTACAACTTCCTTAAGTTTTGTCCATGAGTGTATTTTTCAGAGTTATTGTCTGAATCCCGATATACATGCTAAAAGGTACAACTTCCTTAAGTTTTGTCCATGAGTGTATTTTTCAGAGTTATTGTCTGAATCCCGATATACATGCTAAAAGGTACAACTTCCTTAAGTTTTGTCCATGAGTGTATTTTTCAGAGTTATTGTCTGAATCCCGATATACATGCTAAAAGGTACAACTTCCTTAAGTTTTGTCCATGAGTGTATCTTTCAGAGTTATTGTCTGAATCCCGATATACATGCTAAAAGGTACAACTTCCTTAAGTTTTGTTCATGAGTGTATCTTTCAGAGTTATTGTCTGAATCCCGATATACATGCTAAAAGGTATAACTTCCTTAAGTTTTGTCCATGAGTGTATCTTTCAGAGTTATTGTCTGAATCCCGATATACATGCTAAAAGGTACAACTTCCTTAAGTTTTGTTCATGAGTGTATCTTTCAGAGTTATTGTCTGAATCCCGATATACATGCTAAAAGGTACAACTTCCTTAAGTTTTGTCAATGAGTGTATCTTTCAGAGTTATTGTCTGAATCCCGATATACATGCTAAAAGGTACAACTTCCTTAAGTTTTGTCAATGAGTGTATCTTTCAGAGTTATTGTCCGAATCCCGATATACATGGAAAAGGTACAATTTACTTAAGTTTTGTCTATGAGTGTATCTTTCAGTTATTGTCTGAATCCCGATATACATGCTAAAAGATACAGCTTCCTTAAGTTTTGTCCATGAGTGTATCTTTCAGAGTTATTGTCTGAATCCCGATATACATGGTAAAATGTACAACTTCCTTAAGTTTTGTCCATGAGTGTAAGTCTATAATATTTATATATCTTTCGAATTATTCATAAAATTGAGAAAAAGAGAGGTTGGCTATATAATCGTATATAAGGGCATTTAGAATCAAAAGCCTGGGGATGTCTACAGAAGAAGTAAGCCACAATGAGACCACGCAATATGTCTTGTTGGTATTCCATCCGCTCCTCCCAGCGGTACTGTCTCAATGACAAATGATAACGGACCCATTATCATAATTAAAAACAAACCATCGTTAATACTTCGTTCTATCAGAACTGTATATACAGATTCGATTCACTTCTAGAATATCATTGACGAACACACACTCTATGACAATATAATGATTATATATATATTATATTTTAAAAAATAAAAATATATGATTTCTGTTGTTTTGGATCATCTTGATGATTATGCTATGGTGGTGCAGTCGTGGTTGAATAATCTTGAAATAATAATAAAAATATTGGTTTTGATCAGTAATTGTTTTTATTGTGCTATAGGATAAACATAACTTGGTAAAATTACTGCCTGGCTTAAGGCGTAAGAATAAAAAAAAAATGAAAAGCGTATTTACATAATGTACAAATGTTTTTGGGCCGACCAACGGGGAACAACAACAATGAGTATTTATAGAGAAAGCGTGACCTCTGGCGGTCGATTTATACAGAGTATTTATATCTATGAAATTATAATTTTTTTTAAATAAAATATTTTAATATAACATATATACAGTTAAACCTGTCTATAGCGCCCCCACTAAATAGCGCCTTCCTCTCTATAGCGCCCGATTTTAAACATTAAAATGTAAAAATTTTACATTAAAAGTGACCTGTCTATAGCACTTCCTGTCTATAGTACCCTATTTTGGTGAGTCCCAAGAGGGGGCGCAATAGACAGGTTTAACTGTATATTATTTACTTTGCCTATAGAAACCCGCACAGTAAACGTGTACGAAACAAAGAAGATGGGAATCAAGGTGGATGACTCTACAAAGTTGAAACACAACACAGTATAACAATATATATATGTCGTATCACAAGCACTATGCAGTCATGGGGCCTCGTGTTCTGGCGTTAATAGGTAACACAAAGGACGAGGCAGGTTGAATGTCACTTCAGAGAGGCCAGTGTATATATTTGTAGTAATATATTTCAATATACACTATATTTTCATATATACCATAATTATAAATAGTGTAACAGTCCCTAAACGTAGACACATTTCAACATGCCAGCTTGGCCATCTGGTAATCACAAACAAAGCAATAAAGTTTTATTGAGAGTCCGCCCCACCCAAGATAAGGAGAGGTTTAACTCATAAAGTCATTTCCTCCCGGAGGAACTTCCTATAAGGGGGGTCGGTGGAAGGATGGTCTGAACCGTTGGTTTTCGACCGCAACGACCCGGGTTCGATTCCCGCATTGGGCACTTTTTTTTCTGATTTAAAAAAATGCTTCAATGGTCCCCGATTCTTGCAAATGTCTAACCCCACCAGCGAGTGCAAGTAACAAACGGGGCTCTGGCACATTTATAAATGCAGAGTCGAATTGCTTTTCACATGTGTACACATGTGGTGCACTTACAATAAAAGCAATCGCCTACTTCTACCCACCATGATTATCATGGCCTGTACCATGTGTAGTAGGGATATGCAAAAAAAAAAAAAAGACCGCTACTGTACACCGACAAGCGGGCCGGACAACAACTGATCATCTTTCCCTTTCGTGCAGATCATAATCTCCTCGATCTTGTTGCGTTTTCGGCGCTGGCTTCTCTGAAGTGACATTCAACCTGCCTTGCTCTTTTGTGTTACCCATTGACGCCAGAACACGAGGCCCTATGACTGCATAGTGCTTATGGTACGACATATATATATTGTTACACCGTGTTGTTTCAACTTTGTGGGGTGCCATTCACCTTGATTCCATACTTCTTTGTCTCGTAAACGTTTCCCGAGCGGATTTCTATATTCAAAGTAAATAAAAGGTAAATAATAAATAGTGTATGAACATAGTATAAGTTTGTTTGTTGACTTGTTGACTTCCTCGTCGTTGGTGATCTTTAGTCTTCGCGTTTGTGGCTCCTCTTCCAAAATAAACAATCCCAAGATATAAACAATAACAATGTTACAAAAGGAAAGATACTATAAAATAGAGGTTAATATACATAATATGAAAAAATAGTACAAATGTAACATTGTACTGGGATAAGGTGCATAAATTAATTTGGCCAATTCTGGAATAATTAAAGATCAACGAGAATAGTTGATATTTATTCCGACAGATGGCGCAAGCCATCAGCAACTTTCAGTTGCACGATAAGGAGATACATAATATGTTTTAAATATATTATAAAATATCAGAGATTATTTTGATTAAATGAAAGGGCGCATTAAACAAGATCACCTCTCCCTTCAAAATAGATTTTAAAAAAATCAAACGCCATTTATCAACCGCCTCTGAAAACTATTAGATTCTGGATTTATCGAAAAAGGTGTTGTGGCTTTGCTACCGACCCGAGTCTTGTTGAGGGATTGTGTATAGTGTGAGGGTATCACTGATGAACCAAGTTTTCCTGAAATGTTTTTACATCTTCAGTTTACCATTTGTAGAATATCGTGATGACTGCTAAAAAAAGGTGCATTATAATTCTAGCTTTAAAAAATCTATATTCAAATCCTAGGGAAGTTATATAGATGGAAATTTTGCCGGGTGGATATTGAAATATAAAGAAACACTATGAAAATTAGAAACTATTTTAGACGCGTAAGATTCTTTTTGAAATTAAACAATTTCTACTACTCATCAGTGGTGAACCCTCCCAGCGGTTTCGCCTGTTTAATCTACCATACCGCTGTTATATTGCGTTGTTAAACTGGCGAAACCGCTGGGAGGGTTCACCAGTGATGAGCCAGGCCCTCCCATTAATTTTTCCATTGCAGTAAGGACAGTAGAAATCGTTTAATTTCAAAAAGAATCTTACGCGTCTAAAATAGTTTATAATTTTCATAACAGATGGCGCGCTAGTGCATCGTAAAGATAAACTAGTGTTGTGGCTTTGTCACCGACTCGAGACCGCTATTTTGCGGCGCCGGTCAATAGATGACGTCTAATTTCAACGTCTATTTTGACGAGAGAGGTGCCCTTTATATTTATAGCAGAGTTATTTATAGATATATCTTCTCGCTTGAAAGATAAACTTGGTATCCATTCCTCCCCAACAACAACAAAAACAACAACAATAAAAAAAAAAAAAAAACGAGCAGACGACTTTCAGCAGACGACCGATCAGAATGTCCTGCTATGTAAATAATTCAGGAAGGAAGTTTGATGGACCAATGGTAATTTAGCTAATTGTGGCTTCTGTCTGATTGATGGATTCATTTCCTCGCTGTTATTGGCTAATTTTCCTCTTTTTTTACCTCCCGCTTTCAATAAAACAGAGAGAGAGAGTTATGGAAGACATTGATCAAATTTGTCGTATGCTTACTTTCTTGTTTTACCTGAATGATCGATTGAAATTGATGTGAAATATAGAGTAAAGGATTGTATGTGTGAGCATCTTTTTTAAAAGGCGATAAGTAATATACTATAATACATTCATGAACAAAACTTAAGGAAGTTGTACCTTTTAGCATGTATATCGGGATTCAGACAATAACTCTGAAAGATACACTTATGGACAAAACTTGAGGAAGTTGTACCTTTTAGCATGTATATCGGGATTCAGACAATAACCCTGAAAGATATTACAGTGATCTTTATTGAAGACATACGAGATAACCAAGTGTGAACAATATTGACTCTGTCTGCGAAAAAAAAAAAAAAATAGACGACCAGCGACATCAAAAACTTTCCACTTCTTTAAGTTTTGTCAATGAGTGTATTACTAGTTATTTATAACCACTATTTTTTTTGGTTGAATCCTATAAAAGGATGTATAACACATGATCATCCTTGCCGTTACAATTTAATGAAATCAACCATCTACAGCTAGGTGTATCTTTAACTATTTTTATTTCTCTAGTTTTCGGTCCAATATGTTCTTTAACATGAGGACTATGACTTCCAGCAATTGAGATAACTATACATACAATATCATATAATGCGGCTTGTGATTATAAAATGACATTTGAAAATTATCCCGTATGTGTTTCTTTCCAACGAAAACCAAAATTCATCCTAAGGAGAAATAACGATTATGTCTAACCTTAGTGATGAGGTATGAGGTATCCTTTCACAATTCATACCTTTCATACCTCATCACTATGGTTAGAAATAATCGTTATTTCTTCTTAGGATGAATTTTGGTTTTTCGTTGGAAAGAAACTCACGCGGGATGGTTTTCAAATAACTATACATGCCGAAAATAACAATAAAATTATAAAATCGACCTCCCACCCCAATACTCCGTGTTTTACCTCGCCAATCCCCCCAGCTGAACTATTTACCTACTGTATTTGGCTATCTTTCATGTCCATAGTTTTAAAATATTGCCAAGTTGTAACCTGATGAAGGGCATTCTTGCCTGAAAGCTTGTGTTTTACCATTAAAAGAAAATCACCACGTTCTTATCGCCTTCATTTCAAATATTATTGCGTAGCTACGTCATGTCTGATCCTAACTTCGAATAAAATTATATTTTCGGTGTATATAGTTAGCTGGAAGTCATATTTCTATTTGTCCTGTTGAAGCACATGTTGGCCTACCGAAAGCAAGAGAAATAAAAGGAAACCTGGATTACTTGTTGATATTTCAATAAAAGCATGTTTATGATATTTATGAGAAATTGATGTAACAGTGATAAACATAGAAGAGAATTACAGCGGTATGGTAGAATATACTGGCGAAACCGCTGGAAGGGTTTACCACTGATGAGCCAGGCCTTCTCATTATTTAAAAATTGCAGTAAGGACAGTAGAAAATTGATTTATTTTGAAAAGAAAGCGTCAAAAATAGTTCAAATTTGGTGAAGATGCTGAGTGGGAAGACAAACTGAGGATCGCCGAGAAGACCTTGAGGGCATAGGTGCTGTGAAATACATTCCCCAAGATTGACTCCAGGATTCCACCGCCGTGTCAAAGTCAAGGCATCTCTACAAGAAGACGATGTCTCTATTGACGATACGACGCCGCTCTTCACGTCGCAAGAGAAAATATGCGAAGTTAATAGGGACAAAGTTCCAAGAGTAAGGTCTTTTTTTCTTGAAATTAAAGAAGTATCTTTATTTTCAAGAAAAAAAATATGAATGTCGGCCAGGCAGCCTCTATCTTTACGATAAGGTCTTTTTTGTTTTGTTTTTTCCCTTAAATAAATTGCCGTGTCATTCTGAAGTTTGTATTTCCTTTGTGACACATAGAAGAGAAGTGTTTAGTTCAAGAGATAGGACAGGACAATCGGGCTGATACATGTTCGGAGCTGGGAAATCAATCCAGTTCCTATCAAAATTCCTTCAACGGAGTCCGTAATCCGGACTCTACAGGTCCAGAGAGGATTGCTATAGGAAAGTGTCTCTAGCTGAGGACAGTAACTGTAAACAAATAGGTGTTTTGAGGGATATATATATTTTTGAAAATGGAAAAATTATAATTTGGACAAAAAATTTATTTTTGTTTGAGGTTTTGCAAGCTTTCGAGCAAATATTGCTCTTCATCGGGCAAATGCAGAAAATTGACATGGACCCAGAGCTACACACCCAAGATGAGAACGACCTCTGTGATAGAGATGTACGGAAACATCTGAGGCTCTTCATTGGACACGGCAACAACAAAAATTTGACATGGACCCAGAGCTACACACACAAGATGAGAACGACTGCTGTGATAGAGATGTACGGAGACATCTGAGGCTCTTCATTGGACACGACAACAACAGAAAATTGACATGGACCCAGAACAGCAGCTTTACACACCCAAGATAGAAAACATTGAGACTGCTGTGATAGAGATGTATGGAGACATCTAAGGCTCTTCATTGGACACGACAATAAAAGAAAATTGACATGGACCCAGAACAACAGCTTTACACACCCAAGATAGAGAACAATGCGACTGCTGTGATAGAGATGTATATAGACATCTGAAGCTCTTCATTGGACACGACAACAACAAGAGTAAATTGACATGGACCCAGAACTTTACACAACCCAAGATAGAGGACATTGCGACTGTTGTGATAGAGATGTATAGGGACATCTGAGGCTCTTCATTGGACACGACAACAACAAGAGTAAATTGACATGGACCCAGAACTTTACACAACCCAAGATAGAGGACATTGCGACTGTTGTGATAGAGATGTATAGAGACATCTGAGGCTCTTCATTGGACACGATAACAACAACAAGAGTAAATTGACATGGACCCAGAACTTTACACAACCCAAGATAGAGAACATTGCGACTGCTGTGATAGAGATGTATGGAGACATCTGAGGCTCTTCATTGGACACGACAACAACAACAGAAAATTGACATGGACCCAGAACTTTACACAACCCAAGATAGAGAACATTGCGACTGTTGTGATAGAGATGTATAGAGACATTTGAGGCTCTTAATTGGACACTACAACAACAACGGGCAAATATTTGCTCGTAAGCTTGCAAAACCTCAAATAAAAAAGAAACTCTTTTGCCCAAATTCTAAATTTTCAAATAATTCCTAGGTACCTATTACACGCAGTTGATCCACTTTGCCGTAGTGGGGGGGCCCGAGTCCGACTTCCAAGTCGTTCCGCCAAGAGATCAACACCATAGAGGTCCGTACGTCTCTTGACCTCACGGACAATACAGCAGCTACATATACTAGATGACTGCCCGCTGTACAAATTCAATGGAGGAATCTCCAATCTCCACTCTGTCACCCCGGAAGCCCTGAACTGGCTGAAGGCCTTGCCTCTCAGACTTTAATGACCGAGAAGTCCTCACTTCTTTTTTCTAGATTTGATTCATTTTGTCTCCTCTCTTATTGTAAAGACGTTGCTGTATCACCTCATAAGCATAAATAAACACGCACACACATATATAGTAAATCCTATTGTAACAACACACTGCCTCTAATTTCTTATTTTATTTAAACTATCTCTTTCGGGTATTATAAACCCTTCTACAGGAGTGTATAACCCTTCTACAGGAGTGTATAACCCTTCTACAGGAGTGTATAACCCTTCTACAGGAGTGTATAACCCTTCTACAGGAGTGTATAACCCTTCTACAGGAGTGTATAACCCTTCTACAGGAGTGTATAACCCTTCTACAGGAGTGTATAACCCTTCTACAGGAGTGTATAACCCTTCTACAGGAGTGTATAACCCTTCTACAGGAGTGTATAACCAAATGAATCTTTAACTACTATGTATATCTTGTATATTAAGAAATTTGAAATATTTTTGATGATTCTTTTAGAAATAAATCAATTTTATACTGTCCTTACTTCAATGATAAAAATAATAGGAGGGCCTGGCTCATCAGTGGTGAACCCTCCAAGCGGTAGATTAAACTGGCGAAACCGCTGGGAGGGTTCACCACTGATGAGCTAGGCCCTCCCATTATTTTATCATTGTAGTAAAGGACAGTATAAAATTGATTTATTTCTAAAAGAATCATACGCAACTTTTGATAATAAGAATAAGAGATTCTTCTTAGAGCTATTATATTACAATCTATAAAATAAAAGAAGACAAGTATCTTAAACGGTTTTTTATATACGCAAGCTTTCGGGTGAGAACCCTTCGACAGGCAGAAAAAAACGATACAAACACGGCACCTATGGCAGGCAAGATTATATACACATATGATATTTACATTGCTATGGTAAAGAGAATTACAAATAATATATTTACATAATTATGAATCGACGTATATAGAGAATCTAATTTTCAATAAAGATGCTAATTACATGATTGGAGATAGGAGTTTCTTTGGAATACAATACTTAAATGATAAAAGATACTATAGGGGTAGAATTACATTAAGATACTTGTCTTCTTTTATTTTATAGATTGTAATATAAGAATCATACGCGTTAAAAATATTTAAAATTTCTTATAAAAAATGGCGCGCTAAATGCATAGTATAAATCTAGTATATTATTTACATATCTGTTGTACTATTGTGTTCATTATTGTGTGTTTTATTATTTGTTGAAGTGTCCTCTGAATGGATAGGAGAGTTGATACACAAGCCGCACTCCCTCGGCCTACTAAATGAAGTGAAGAAGAAATACCATTAGCCAGGAAATCTCCAATGTCCACATATAATTAGTAATTTAACACTAATTACTTTATTAATGAGATCTCGTTATTTTTAATTGGATGGAGGTTTTTTTGCTCCATGTATACATAGCATATATATATAGAACTTTTTTTACCTTCTTTCTCCACTTTTACCTAGAATGTTTCTATGATTATGTGGTCCTTCACCACAGGTATATACACACATGGACAAAACTTAAGGAAGTTGTACCTTTTACCATGTATATCGGGATTGAGACAATAACTCTGAAAGTTATTACAGTGACCTTTATTGAAAAACACATAAGGAAGTTGTTTTCATGGAAAACACATAAGGAAGTTGTACGAGGTGTGTTCAAAAGGTATCGCGACTTTTGTGTTTTTTCAAAAATTATTCATTTATTCATGAATACCTATTTTGTCCCCTTCAAAGTAATCCCCATGAGATATTATACACTTGTGACAACGGTTTTTCCAATCTTCGAAGCACTTCAAAAAATCATTTTCAAAAATCTTTTTCAGCTCCTCCTTCGATGCCGTCTTTATCTCGTCAAGCGTAGCGTAACGTCGTCCTTTCATGGGCCTCTTCAGTTTAGGGAACAAGTAAAAGTCAAAGGGGGCCAGATCTGGGGAATACGGTGGCTGCGGCATCATTAGTGTGTTGTTTTTGGCCAAAATGTCGCGCACAAGCAACGATGTGTGAGCAGGGGCGTTATCGTGGTGCAAAAGCCAATTTTTGTTCTTCCACAAATCCGGGCGTTTTTGGCGGATTGCTTCGCGCAAATTGCGCATAACTTGCAGGTAATATTCCTTATTGACCGTTCTACCCTGTGGCAAGAACTCATGATTCCCCACGCCCCTGCAATCGAAGAAAACTGTCAGAAAAACCTTCACATTCGACAGAACTTGGGCGCTTTTTTCGGTCTTGGTTCGTGCGGCAGCTTCCATTGAGATGATTGAGCTTTGGTTTCCACGTCATAACCATAAACCCACGCTTCGTCACCAGTTATGACCCTCTGGAGCAAATTTGGGTCGTCGCGGACAGAGTCCAACATCTCATTAGCAATGTTCATGCGATGCTGTTTTTGGTCGCAATTGAGCAATTTTGGTACGAATTTCGCGGCGACCCGTCTCATGCCCAAATCATTAATAAAAATCGAATGGCACGAGCCAATCGATATGTTTAGGTCCTCAGCAACTTCTCTAACGGTGATTCGACGATTGGCCAATATCATTTTCTCCATTTCATTAATTTTTCGTCTGTTGTTGAAGTGCTCGGGCGTCCGGCACGCTCTTCGTCGTTCACATCTTCTCGGCCTTCTGAGAACATTTTGTACCACCGATAAACGTTGCTTCGGTCCAAGGTAGCTTCTCCTTATGCCACAGTCAACATTCGGAATGCATCCGCGCACTTAATTTCGTTTTTCACACAAAATTTGATACAGGTTCTTTGATCCATTTTTTTAATAGGTAAAAATCGAAGTCGATCCAAAACACCTGCAAGCAAAGCAGCTGTCAACAATTAAGTGAACATTCAAAATGGCCGAGCTTATCGGCATAAGTGAGAGATATGAGTACCAACATAAAGGCACAAAAAGATCGAAATTCGAATATACGTAACCCGCGAAAATTCAAAAGTCGCGATACTTTTTGGACACACCTCGTACCTTTTACCATGTATATCGGGATTGAGACAATAACTCTGAAAGATATTACAGTGACTTTTATTGAAGACACACATATACACTCATGGACAACACATAAGGAAGTTGTACCTTTCATCATGTATATCGGGATTCTGACAATAACTCTGAAAGATACACTCATGGACAAAACTTAAGGAAGTTGTACCCTTTAGCATGTATATTGGGATTCAGACAATAACTCTGAAAGATACACTCATGGACAAAACTTAAGGAAGTTGTACCTTTTAGCATGTATATCGGGATTCAGACAATAACTCTGAAAGATACACTCATGGACAAAACTTAAGGAAGTTGTACCTTTTACCATGTATATCGGGATTAAGACGATAACTCTGAAAGATACACTCATGAACAAAACTTAAGTAAGTTGTACCTTTTACCATGTATATCGGGATTCAGACAATAACTCTGAAAGATACACTCATGGACAAAACTTAAGGAAGTTGTACCTTTTACCATGTATATCGGGATTCAGACAATAAGTCTGAAAGATACACTCATGGACAAAACTTAAGGAAGTTGTACCTTTTACCATGTATATCGGGATTTAGACAATAACTCTGAAAGATACACTCATGGACAAAACTTAAGGAAGTTGTACCTTTTACCATGTATATCGGGATTTAGACAATAACTCTGAAAGATACACTCATGGACAAAACTTAAGGAAGTTGTACCTTTTACCATGTATATCGGGATTTAGACAATAACTCTGAAAGATACACTCATGGACAACACTTAAGGAAGTTGTACCTTTTACCATGTATATCGGGATTCAGACAATAAGTCTGAAAGATACACTCATGGACAAAACTTAAGGAAGTTGTACCTTTTAGCATGTATATCGGGATTGAGACAATAACTCTGAAAGATATTACAGTGACCTTTATTGAAGACAGATATAACCAAGTGTGAACAGCCTCTGTCTTACTTAAAAAAAATAGACAACTTCAAAGACTTTCCACATTCTTCAAGTTTATCCAGGGAAAAGTTTCTTAAGAAAAAATTATTATAACTACGTATATATGGTTGCCCTAAAAGTTAGTGTTTATCTTGAAACGTTGTTTTTATTATTACTTGGTGAATAATATTATTACGGCAAATACATAATAATACATAATGCAATTACTTTATACATAATACAAAGACATTATACATAACGGCGAATAATATTGGTATTTATATTTTTTTGCAAATTACGAACTTTCGGGACAATCTTGTAACATAACTGATGTAGAAGGGTTTCAAGATCCGAAAAATCTTGAGTTTAATTCAATATTTATTGTAAGAAACTTTTTTATTTCTTTCTCTAGAGTTATTCATCTCTCATATAATAAACAAATATATACATTTATATACTGTTACATTGTTCTGTGGCTTCATATCAATGTTAAATTGATCCATATCAATATATAAGTGAGACCAATGTAATTATAAAACAAAGTGATTTCTGGAATAATTAGAAATCAACAAGAATAGTTTATATTTATTCCGATAGATGGCGCAAGCCATCAGCAACTTTCGGTTGTACGATAAGGAGATGCCCTTTTCATATAGTTATTTTTATTTGAGTCAAAAATAATTTGTTAAAAATAAATTGATAAAGAGGGAGCAATCTCTCGAATTACTTTGAGAAAAAAAAAGGTTTTTTGTTTTTATTTCTTTAGGGATCCAGGTACGCCCTTTTATATAAACATAAGTTTATTTTAATAAGGAAAGTATTTACAATTATTTTCAATCTTCAAGGAAACCGAGAGATATATAAACAACCTATTTACATATAAGACGCTGACGTCATGTAACTGATAATGATGATTCACCGAGTAGACCACCACAGATTATTCTGTGACTATATATACTATTGGGATATCCTTATAGAGGGAATCATTGAAATGGATAAATACGTGAAATAGATATAATCTTCTGGTATATTTTCTATTGGTTGTTCAGTATCCAATCACAGCGATTCAAGCCGAGGGTAGTGCAGGGATTGTGTGTTAGATACAAGAATGTGTCACGACACAATGTTGACATAGAAGATGACAACGTAGAAGTCGATAGATGCGTTCTAAATCCTTCCTTTATTATCGTTTGCCTTTTTATTCTTCTTTTTAATGATGATTGATGATTTAATAATGGTTAATGTGGTAAGATAAATATATAATTAGCTCTTTTAGGACGAGTAAATTATTGAATATTTATTGTTTTTTTTTAATTATCCCTAGTACACATGGTGCAGGCCATTATAATCATGGTGGGTAGAAGTTGGTGACTGCTTTTACTCTAAGTGCACCACATGTCTACACATGTGAAAAGCAGTTCAACTTTGCACTTACAAATGTTCCAGAGCCCCGTTTGATTACTTGCACTCGCTGGTGGGGTTGGACTTTTTGCAAGAATCGGGGGGCCATTGGAGCATTTTTATAGTGTATTTATATTATTATATATTGTAGAAAGTATTTATTATTTTATTAAAACAGATTAACAATTTATATATTTCAATATTTTGATACTCTGTAAACTTCCTTCATATTGCTTCCCTTATATTTTATCAATTTTAATTTGTGGCCTAAATAAATTACCGTGTCATCCTGAAGTTTGTCTTCTCTAATTTTCTACGTGATATTTTGGTGGAGATGCTTGGTAGATTAGGGAAGACAAACTGAAGATTGCTGAGAAAACCTTGAGGCCATAAGTGCTGTAATCAACATTTTCAGAGACTGGCTTCAGGATTCCACCGCCGTGTTAAAGCTTTATAAAGCCATATATAAAATATATGACAAATATTATATTGAAAGTATTTGATATATATATAACACATAATAACATAAAAATTGATGAGAGAAGCGTGGACGCGGCCGCTTGGCGGCGCTGCATGAAGATAACTGACCAATGGGAACGGCCCCCCCCCCTTCTGCCGCCGTCATCTTGTATATAGTTTTTAGCCTTCCGTTGTTCTACTGCTGTGTGCGGTTGCTATTCTTTTGCCATCATATATATCCTTATATTAATAATAATATTATATTTATAAATCACTTATTTGTCTGTTCTTTTGCATCACCGACCCACAACAAAAATGCCCATGTGGGCGGTCAGTAAATGCCAATTTTGTTTTTAATGTCGCGGGATATTAATGTACACCTCTCCCTTTATAAATGTTGTCACTCATTTTTTTGTCACCACTATTACATTTTGTACTGGGGTGATTAACAAAACCTATTGTTAGAATGGATTTTTAAAGGGAGTGGTGCTTTTGGCATATCATGTGAGCGGACAGGATATTCCAATTTTGTTTTTAATATCAACATCTGACCTTTTTTCTATTTTTTTTATATTTTCGGTAATGTGTTTATTTTCATATATATAAAATATTATATCTATTGACCTTACTGCAATGTGCTGAAAGTTGTTGAACGAGAAGCCTTGGCTCATCAGTGATAAACCCTCTCGGTGGTTTCAACAAATATATATATAAATATTAAAAATAAAGAAGGCATCTCCTGACCACGAGCACATGTGCTTTTTAGATGGCAGAGCGCCATCTAGTGGAGCAAAAATAAACTAAACGTTTATTTAGCTTGCTCCGTGATATTTGGCCAACCCAATTTCTTGATAAATCAAGAAAAGCCATCCACGAACGCGTTTCGCGCTGTTGGCGCTCGTCAGCGCGGAGAAGGCTGTAACCACTGCGACCAAAAAGATTTTTTGGTCCCAATGGCTTCCCGAAAAATCAAGAAATGGGTATTTAAGGCCAAATTTGCGTAAAGACGCTTAACACATGAGAAAACAATAGAAAAAAAATAAAAGATAAGTGGGTCAGGTGTTGATATTAAAAATAAAGAAGGCATCTCCTGACCACGAGCACATGTGCTTTTTAATAAAAAATAAATATATTTTTGCAATAGAGCAATCCATAAATAGATCTTTAATTTAAAAGACATATATTGGATAAAAAATCATTTATTTCCCAATATTTCAGTTGGCTGAACACCAACCTTTTTCAATGTATAACAACCTATTTATGTAAATTTAAATAAAAAAGACTTTTTGTGAGTATATTTTTCACTCGTTTCTCTGAATACAATATCGTTACGTATTCGAAAACACTTTTGGATAAATTTTTAAAAACCGATATATTTATTATTTTTTATCGAGAAATTGTTAAGTTTAATAGTTTTATTATCCATCAAATTTATATATCTCTCTTCATTCTTTGATGTAAATATGTTTTAATTGTTTATAAATTAAAATATGAATTACTTGTGTAGATAAGTTAAAAATAATCAAATATCAAGTCTCCATAACAATGTAAAACAATTTAAAACAATGTATAACAATGTAAAACAATGTATAGCAATGTATAACAATGTACAACAATGCATAACAATGTATAACAATGTAAAACAAAACAATGTAAAACAATGTGAAAACAATGTATAACAATTTAAAACAAAACAATGTAAAACAATGTGAAAACAATGTATAACAATGTAAAATCCCAATACGATATTCAAACATATAATCCATTTAATATGATACATTATCATTATCACGCAGTAAGAGGACAATAGAAAATTGATTTTTTAAAATAATCATACCCATCAAAAATAGTTCAAAATTCTTCAAATAATAAATTAAAGAAAATAATGTAAAGTGGATTTTAAGATAATCGCATTAGTGGGGTTACAAAAAGACAATAAAAAAGACTAAAATAAATGACCAAGCAAAGAAATCAACATGAAAATAACTGGTACACGAATAAAGACACACGCTGGACAAAAGAAAACCAAAAAGCGACAAGAAATAACTGAGAGAGAGAAAAAATATATAGGGACACAACAAATGATGTTTCACAACAGGTGCAATATTGTTGACCGAGAGAATATAGCTTTTTCTTTCTATATCTTTTGTTTCTTTGTTGTTCTGTTTATATTAAATTTTATTTATTTATTATATATTATTTAAATCTATAAATTTATTTTATAATATAACTATATTTTTTCACGATTGGATACACTCATGTAGAAAACACAAAGAAGTTGAACTTTTTACCATGTATATCGGGATTCAGACAATAACTCTGAAAGATACACTCATGGACAGAACTTAAGGAAGTTGTACCTTTTACCATGTATATCGGGATTCAGACAATAACTCTGAAATATACACTCATGGACAGAACTTAAGGAAGTTGTACCTTTTAGCATGTATATCGGGATTCAGACAATAACTCTGAAATATACACTCATGGACAAAACTTAAGGAAGTTGTACCTTTTAGCATGTATATCGGGATTCAGACAATAACTCTGAAAGATACACTCATGGACAAAACTTAAGGAAGTTGTACCTTTTACCATGTATATCGGGATTCAGACAATAACTCTGAAAGATACACTCATGGACACAACTTAAGAAAGTTGTACCTTTTAGCATGTATATTGGGATTCAGACAAAAACTATGAAAGATACACTCATGGACAAAACTTAAGGAAGTTGTACCTTTTAGTATGTATATCGGAATTCAGACAATAACTCTGAAAGATACACTCATGGACAAAACATAAGGAAGTTGTACCTTTTAGCATGTATATCGGGATTCAGACAATAACTCTGAAAGATACACTCATGGACAAAACTTAAGGAAGTTGTACCTTTTACCATGTATATCGGGATTCAGACAATAACTCTGAAAGATACACTCATGGACACAACTTAAGAAAGTTGTACCTTTTAGCATGTATATTGGGATTCAGACAAAAACTATGAAAGATACACTCATGGACAAAACTTAAGGAAGTTGTACCTTTTAGTATGTATATCGGAATTCAGACAATAACTCTGAAAGATACACTCATGGACAAAACATAAGGAAGTTGTACCTTTTAGCATGTATATCGGGATTCAGACAATAACTCTGAAAGATATTACAGTGACCTTTATAGAAGACACCCGAGATAACCAAGTGTGAACAAAATTCCCTCTGTCTCCTTCAAAAAAAATAAAAAATAAATAAAGACGACCAGCGACATCAAAGACTTTCCATTTCCTCAAGTTTTGTCCATGAGTGTACTATAGTTTAAGTGAACGAGTCAATTTCCGATAGCCACGACTTGGGATCGTATCCTGCATTGGTCACTTTATTTCTGAAGAGAAAATGACTTCAATAGCACCTGATTCTTTCATAATTTCAACGCTCTACCAGTGAATACAAGTAACCAAAAGGGGCTCTGACACTCTTGTGAGTGCAAAAAGTCGAACTGATTTTCAAATTTATAAGCATGTAGTAGTAAAAACAGTTGCTAATGATTATCATGGCCTGTATTATTTATAAAGTAATAACGCGCCATCTATACATGTTGTTGCTTATTCCTCAAGTGGTTTAAACAATCTCCATTAGGTTCCATTGTCTCAGCTTTTCTATTATAGTCCTGGGGTTTTCCCAGAGGTCTTTTTTGGAGGATTTGATACAATTCAATAGTAACCGTACAATATGTTGTTTTTCCTTATTCCTCAAGTGGTTTAAACGATCTCCATTAGGTTCCATTGTCTCAGCTTTTCTATTATAGTCCTGGAGTTTTTCCAGAGGTCTTTTTTGGAGGATTTGATACAATTCAATAGATATACCGTACAATATGTTGTTTTTGCTTATTCCTCAAGTCGTTTAAACGATCTCCATTAGGTTCCATTGTCTCAGCTTTTCTGTCCTGGGGTTTTCCCAGAGGTCTATTTTAGAGGATTTGATACAATTCAATAGATGTACTGTACAATCTGTTGTTTTTGCTTATTCCTCAAGTCGTTTAAACGATCTCCATTAGGTCCCATTGTCTCAGCTTTTCTATTATAGTCCTGGGGTTTTCCCAGAGGTCTTTTTTAGAGGATTTGATACAATTTAATAGATATACTGTACAATCTGTTGTTTTTGCTTATTCCTCAAGTCGTTTAAACGATCTCCATTAGGTCCCATTGTCTCAGCTTTTCTATTATAGTCCTGGGGTTTTCCCAGAGGTCTTTTTTAGAGGATTTGATACAATTCAGTAGATGTTCAGGACTGGCCGGTTGGGAATCATCATCTATACGTAAGAAATGAAAGTATTTAACCGTGAATGTTTCTTTTTACACATCAATCAAACTACTAATGTCCTTACTGCGATGAAAAAATATTGGGATGGCTTGGCAAATCATTGGTAAACCCTATATAAACAGAATCGTCCAATACAGTAATATAGCTCTAAGAAGCGGTCTGGTAGATTAAATTGGTGAAACCACAGGGAGGGTTCACCACTGATGAGCCAATAAAAGTCGGTGGACAAGTGGGTAACACCCTCGATTCCCGACAGTCATGAACCGGGGATTTAATCCTGCGTTAAAATTTTGTTTAATATGTGAATAACCTTCCCATATTATTCATTGTTTCAATTATCATGAACTAGGTTGCTCTTGTTGAGCGGTACCTAATAAAGTGATTTTGGAACTGATTAGCCAAGTACTCCCAATATATTTTATCATCGCAGTAAGTACAGTAGAAGTTTATGTGTAAAAAGAAACATTATTACTTTAATGCTTTTATTTCTTACATTAGATAAATGGCACGATATTGCTTTATAATTAATGGCAATAAGTGTTATTAAAAACAAAGTATCCTGACAACTAATATGAGCGTTATTTAGATGGTAGAGAGTCATCTGGTGGAATATAAATCAACTAAACGTTGATTTAACCAGTTCCTTTTGATATTTGGCAAACCCATTTTCTTGATATCTACTTATATAATTGCCTTATTCTGTCTGTGTGAAGTTCACTGTGTGAAGTTCACGGATAGAATTTGGCCAGAATGGATAAATATAAAAAAAAGTGTCAAGGGATGGGAATCGAACCCACGACCTTCCGCTTACCGGGCAGATGCCATGACCACTAGGCCACATGACCACAATTTATAATTGTAACAAATAGTATTTGAATCAAAACATTCAATCGGGTAAAACACGGGCGTTGACCGGGTCATTCGGCTAGTATATCAATAAAAGCCAACCACGAACGAAGGAAGAGAGGAAGACCTCCAATGAGCTGACTGGAAGGGATTAAGAAATTTGTACGTGTAAAAATACTAATTCGTGATTTAATGGTTTTATTTCACTCTATAAATACCAGTATATGTACAAGAGTATATGTACCAGTATATGTACCAGTATATACCAGTATATGTACATGTACCAGTATATGTACACCAGTATATGTACAAGAGAAGAAACAAATTAAGAAAAGAGAGCCGTTATGTAAATATATTTACAAATGTAAATAACCAACTCATCTTTTATAAACAATTATGTTCATGATGAAAAATTGTGAAAAAGTATTATAATTACAATTATTTTCTCACAATGAGTATCTTTTTTATTTAAAAATGCTAGCTTTCAAGCGTTATTCGCTAAATTGTTGAAAACCGTTGATGAGCGAATAACGCTTGAAAGCTAGCATTTTTAAATAAAAAAGATACTCATTGTGAGAATATAATTGTGAACAATTATGTACCTGGGTGAATCCTGTGTTGGGTATAGGTTTTCAATAAATGGCTTGTTGATTGTGTATTACTTATATACTCAATCTTATATATAACAATAATCCATCTCTAAGTTCACAAAGGGTACAACGCAATCTATGAACAAAATTAAAAACTAATTAACGGGTTTAATGGAATTTAAAAATTGGTATTTAGCTAAGAGAGAAGGAGAACATAGAGGTTCGCGTGTTTCCTCTATTTACATATCTCTGTCGATCTAAGGGGGAAAGACATAGGAACCTATTAAACCAAGGTTTCTAGAACATTACACAGGGGATTTAAGCCCCCAACAAAGTACTTTGAGACACCACGACGTTATTGTTCTATCGATTACTTTTTCATCATCAGGTTAGGGACGACATTTTTTTTAAAGGAAGAACCCTATATGGTTAATAAGTTCATTTATTATATAATGGGCTTTTTAAGTAAGGTATAGTGAGGCTGTATGGTTTTGTTAGGAGATAATAAATGGAGAGATTAAATGATATATGATGTAGTTTTATAAATTATTTTACGTCAATGTATGAAATAAATTTATAAATTCTATTGTCATCTATCGGTAAAATATGTAACAATTAAATTTACTGGAAATGTGCGTTTCTTTTCAATAATTACATTAAATATTATCTTTATAGACTTTACTGCAATGATAAAAGTTATTGAATGAGTTTGGATCATCAGTGGTGAACCCTCTCATCGAATTTGGTGAAACCGCTACCAGGGTTCACCACTGATGATCCAAGCCCTCTCATTCAATAATTTTTATTATTGTAGTAAGGTCTGTAGAGATAATATTTGATACTATTAAAATAAACACATTGCTAGTAAATTTAAATGTTACAAATTTTAAGGATATATTTTGGTTCAACATTCCAGTACAGAAAGTTATGATGATGATAAATAATGAGACCCAACACCAGTTTTGTTAAATACAGACAAATGTCAGTGGACGAGTAGGTAACACCCTCGATTCCCGACAGTCATGAACCGGGATTGAATCCCTCGTTAACATTTTGCTTAATATGTGAATAACCTTCACATATATTATTCTCATTGTTACAATTATCATAAACTAGGTTGCTCTTTTTGTCGAGAGGATATTGATCTAAGGAGAAAAAGGTCGCCTCTCCCGTCAAAATAGACGTCAAAACTAGACGCCATCTATTGACCGTAACCGCAAACTAGCGGCCTCGGGCGGGTGAAAACCTAGTTTTGACGTCTATTTTGACGGGAGAGGCGACCTTTGTCTCTTTAGATCAATATCCTCCGACAAAATTTCCATCTATATTTTAGCCATAGATATGGCCCAGCTACTTTGTCAGCTAAACATCTCTTTGGCAGATTGTCAAGATTCCATTAGATCCCGTGTGGATTTCATGGAATAAAGTCCGCCCTAGACTGACAAGGGCCATTAGCCAGAAACCATGGTCTCTAGGTGGACGCTTCTCAGTTTACCAAAGCTGGTGTTGTGGCTTTGTCACCGACCCGAGGCTGCTAGTTTGCGGTGACGGTCAATAGATGGCGTCTGGTTTTGACGTCTATTTTGACGGGAGAAGCGACCTTTGTTTCTTTAGGTTGTTCTTTTTGAGCGGTACCTAATAAAGTGATTTTGGAACAGAAACAGAATTCAGACAAAAGCCAACATGTATGCTTAAAACTATGTATTAGATTGATAAAAAAAATGCATATTTTAATGCATTTTCAACGGGAGAGAGAGATGTGTCTCTGTTATTACAGATATTGCATTGATAAAAACACTAATAATCCACTTTATTATTATTTCCAAGAGAGAATACACCATCACTTGTTTATCACTCCAATACAAAATGTTAATATGATGCACTAGCGCGCCATCTGTTATCAAAATTCGAAACTATTTTAACGGCGTAAAATTCTTTTTGAAATAAAACAATTTCTACTGTCCTTACTGCAATGGAAAAATTAATGAGAGGGCCTGGCTAATCAGTGGTGAACCCTCTCAGCGGTTTCGCCAGTTTAATCTACCATACCGCTGTTATATTGCATTTTTTGGAACTTCCTTTTATAGTGATCCTGTTGGTAGACTCTTGGAATGGATATTTTAGAAGAACTATGGACATAAGCTTTGTGAGGACAGTAGAATTACATACATTTATAAATATATAATATGCTTCGAGCAATCTTAACAAAGTGTTAAGCATACAGGTTGGCTTTTGTCTGTATTTAACAAAACTGTGGTGTTGTGGTTCATTACTTATTATCATAATAACTTTAAGTACTGGGGTGTTAAACCAAAATGTATCGTTAAAATTTGTAACAATTATATTTACTGGCAATGTGTTTTTAATAGCATCAAATATTATCTCTACAGACCTTACTGCAATGGTAAAAGTTATTGAATGAGAGGGCTTGGTTCATCAGTGGTGAACCCTGATAGCGGTTTCACTAAATTCGCTGAGAGGGTTCACCAGTGATGAGCCAAACTCATTCAATAACTTTTATCATTATAGTAAAGTGGGTAGAGATAATCACTTAATATTGTCGCGTTGAACAATAGACGCGAGGAGAGATGACAAACTTTATTCTATGAAAAAAGAGCATCTCCTTATCGTGCAACTGAAAGTTACTGATGGCTTGCGCCATCTATCGGAATAAATATCAACTATTCTCGTTGATTTTTTAATTATTCCAGAATTGGCCAAATACCCATTCTTGATTAATCAAGAAAAGCTAACCACGGACGCGTTTCGGGCTGTTGGCCCTCAAATGGGTATTTGGCCAATTCTGTAATAATTAAAAATCAACGAGAATAGTTGATATTTATTCCGATAGATGGCGCAAGCCATCAGAAACTTTCAGTTGCACTATAAGGAGATTTTCTTTTTTCATAATTATGCACCTTATCCCAGTACAATATCAGATTTGTACTATTTTTTCACTTTATTCTATGTAACAACGGTCTTAAATTATAGCTACACACATTTATATAACAATGACACAATTCAAGCCCAAACTATGCAAATCTAATACAATCTAAAACTAAAAATAATTATGTAAATAACAAATGAACCACACTATGATCTTTTATCATTTATTTACCAGTTGCAAATAAGAAACGCTATATCCGATCTGGATAATTGCGCGTGAAACTATTTACAATAATTGTAGTAGAGTAGATAACAGAATTATCAAAAAGAAAATAAAAAAATAAGAAAAAGAGCATTAAATAAACATATACAAAGCTATAATATAAATTCTGACAAAGATATTATTCCTAAAGTTCTCCGTATAACTGCAACATCTCTCTTTTTCCAACTACACGGATGAAGGAAATCACAGATCGACTTGGTAAAATAACTGTGGATGTTAGTGTAGTTATTTAAGTATTAAAATTAGGCGCAATCAAACAGGTCTGCTAAATATAGTGAATCAATGGAAGTGTAGCCTTGACCGAGAACCATCGATTGGGATGGGAGTCTGCAGAACCTACCGCAGGGACAACATTTTGATATTCTGATAGATGGCGTCTACCATCTTCTTAACATTTATTTGCATAATCGGAAGATATGCATTTTAATCAATATACATATATAACGAATGAATATATTAAGACGCGAATGTTACTTTTCACAAATAAAACAAACTTCTACTGTTCTTACTGAGATGAAAAAAATATATTGATAGGGCTTGATTCATCAGTGGTGAATTCTCTCATCAGTTTCGCCAATTCAATCTACCAGAACGCTTCTTTAGAGCTCTAATACTGTATTGGATCATTCTGTTTTTATATGCTACACTGAAGGATGGAATCTTAGAAATGGTTTTTAATGGTATTTACACACACACACATATATATATGTAATATGTTGAGGTCTGGTAGCCTCTTGTAGAATCCTGTCGACTCTCGCTATATGCTGTGGTAACCGAGGGTCAAACCTGTAGTAACCGAGAGGGACAGTCAGGGCGTGGAGAGTTTTCCAGTACCTCTCTGCACTTTGGAAGACCTTTAACAGTTTTCACAGAGTACAGGCAGTCGTGGTCGAGGCAGAGTGGAAAGCTTGGGAACCACACACACAAAACGAAGAGACACAGCTGAAGTAGGAAAGTTCCATGAACAGATAGGAGTTGAGCTAAGCAAGATGGAGATATAGAGTTCTTACTGTTTTACATGGCGATGATGTGGACCTGACTACAAGCGACAAGGGCTTGCGCCGACGGTGAAGAGACTAACTGCGGACTAACTCTGGACTAACTGTTGTCGGCTAAAACCGAGGTGTTTATATACCATTCTCGAGGAGGGGGGGGAGACATCTGCGAATTTGAACTTTGAACGTCTGGGGCATTCTGCACCCTTTAGACCAGATGGCAACGGGCTGCCGAATTCCTTTTCAGGGTTGTTGGATTGTCTGAGAATGTGAACTTTGAACGTCTGCACCCTTTGGCCTTGATGGCAACGACTCGCTAAATTCCTCTTCAGGATTGTTGGGTTTCTCTCTCGATCTTAGACGTTTTTGAATTGCTCAATCTTGCTTTAACTTAGCTCTTAATCTATTACATAGTTTTATTTATTTGTCTTTAATTTGTACAAAGTACATTACATATGGCGATGCAATATAGTTGTGTTTCTATATAACAACACGACAATCTTGTTATAAGTAGTAATACAATATAGGGTTGTTGGTTTAAATTACCATAGATGAGCCCCGGGAGTGAAAGGGTTTATCCGGGTTTAAACGGGTAAAGCCTCTCTAACACAGGTAAGTAATTAAAATTTCTTTTAATTAATATAAACTGTGAGGGTTAAAAAGGGCTATAACAAGATGTTTTGTTTGGATATATCTGCAAAAAATAAAAAAAATACAACTTATGTTTAATTTAAAAGTTATGATATTCATATAAAAGAGAAATTAAGATAAAACCTTTGTTTGATAAAAAATAATGATGATGTTTTAAGAGATTGTTGGCGGGCGTTGGAAAGGGTTAGTGGTTAAAGAATATGCAATTGTAGGTATTACACAGGTAATCAAATACTTAGGTCCAGGTGCAAAGCGAGGATATAGACTTGTGCGTCTTCCGAGGCAATGTTTCACCTGTGATCCTGTATGAGGGTTACAGTGCTTTGTCACAATTGTAGGGTTATTGCGTTGAAAAGTTGTTGAAGAACAAGTTGTTAATATGATTGAAAGGGGTGAAATGGAGTCATGCGTTAAGTAGAATTGTTGTAGCGACAGTAGGTGATCTGACTTGACTTAAAATCAAAGGTTGATTGGGGTCCGCTAGAGCTAAAAAAATTGAGTTGTGAAAGTTGTGGACGCTTTGTGTTTGCGTGGGTGATTATGCTCTAGGGATGATTGTAGTAAACTTTTGAAACGTGTTCAAGGCCAGAAGTTGGGATTTTTAATTCTGGGGAACTTTGATCAAATAGTTTGTTGAAATTATGAAATCAAAAAATTGTCAAGCAGTACTATCGTTTTTCTACGTTGATGTGAAGCAATGACTAAGAAGATAGTAGTGTAAAGTACACTGAAGTGGTTAGATAAATAGATTGTTGTATGCCCGAAAGTTAATGATAACATAGTCATTTTATATAAAGGTATAAAAACAAATATAAAATGAATAAAAATATAGCAATATCATTGTGGTTGAATAAAGTTTAAGTGGATAAAATCAAACAATCAATATATAAAAGTAATAATAATGAAGAATTAAAGTGATTTTTGACAACAAATATATCTTTTGTAATACTAAAATAATATTATGAAAAATAAAATTGATTTTTTTATATATAATGTAGGATTAAAAACTAGTGATTATATAATTGAAAGGCAAAAATAAAAATAAAAATAAAATATTTTATACAAAAAAAACAGAATATAAGTAAAGATTGTGATCTCAATTTAACATGTAAAATGTTTGATATGTAAAAAAAAAATAGAGATTTACACAGGATTAAAATATCAAAATGTTCAATTTAAGGTAGGTCTTGTTCAAATTCAAATATATAAATGTTTAAAAGTTGGGTTAAGATATCGACTGCTAATGTAGTAAGAAGTGTGGAAAAAAAGAATGCGGGACATGGGGAATGTAGGACTGGGGGACAGTTAGGGGAAGGGTGGCGATAGATCTAGGTGACGCACATGGTGTCTCGAATTGTTTAGTCTATCAGTCCGGTATTTTTATGACTCTGTCGGGGAATTTGTGAAATTCTGGAGGAAATATAAATGGCTGCTGGGAAACACATGGCGGTCGTTCCGAAAGCGGATTTTTAGTTGACAGCTTTGTTAGCGGGGAGAGAGGACGTTGTATACATGAAACGGGGTCGACTAAAGGGCAATTGCCGCTGTTTATCGTCGCGGATTATATTACTGGGGGCTTGTCTACAGCGTTAAATTCCTTCTCCTCTAGTTCTAGGTCTGGCGGTTTCAAAGAAATATTTGGGTTGGTGTAATGTAGATAGAATAGGATTTTGAATTTAACGGGAAATTTTCTGGTCGCTACTTGAGGTTTGTTTTAAAACGATCGCTATTAAATAAATCTGGAGTTAAATGTAGGAATGGCTGGGAAGTTTGTGGCGGTATAATTCGGTAAAGTTGCGTTTCGAAGATATCTGGAGTCAAATGTTTCTTTATCCTTTTTATGCTTATTTTGAGTAAGAGAGCGTGCTATCTCTCTAGTTCTAGTTATTTCGGGGTATGGGTTAAGGTGAGTTCTTAGATCTGGGGAAACAACATTGACATTAAGTAGGTGGGTGGAAAACTTGTGACAGAATGGGGTGTGTTATTAGAAATTTGCGGAATTTTTCTGAGGTAAAAGCGGGCGCTCTGTCAGATAACAGACATTTTGGAAATCCTTGTTGTAGTACAGTTTTGAGAGTTTGAATGTACGTTAGGGTACTGGTTTACTGTTTAAACTCCCTTTGAGAGTGGTGAAAGCTTGTTGGTAGTTTTATGGTGTATTTGAAAGATGTAGTTTTCTCGGTGTTCGTAAGTGTTGTCGTTCGACGCTGTTGCGGTAAAAAATGTTATTCAATGATGTCAGGTTTAGATGTGAGTAAAAGTGCTATTTTCGACGTGGACACGCTTTGGGGTTAGATGTGTCACAGGCATGAAGGCGTCTTTGTGGCCTGTTAAGTGAGAAAAATTGTTGTGATGCGCTGTGTGACACGAGTGAATTGAATGGAAAGGTGTCACGTGAAATCTTTGTTTTTGGTACAGCATCTAACTTGTTTCACCATGAACAACAAATTTACTAGTCCTGAGTGGTGGTTGTACAAAACACATCGAGATATTTTGGTTGTTAGTGAATGTGGCACGTTTAGTGGCGACGGAGCTTGTGTTGCTCGAATTCGATTTGTTGCTAAGTCGCACGCTAATAGATGGTGGCCAATTGTAGAAAGTGATGGGAAGTGCGTTGTAGTTTATTGAGAGAGATGTGTGAATAATTAATAATTATGCATGTAAAAGGAAAGGACGGGGGAGTGTAGCTATGTTGGGGTTTAACGATTGTAATAGTTTTGGAAGACTGTGACTTAATTTAGCTACTGACGTGGTAGTTGATGGGATTTTTATTTTTAACTTGTTTTGGGAAAGATAGTTACTTTTCTAGTTGTGATTTTGAAGATATTGTATCTTTCGATTTTTGCAATTAAAAAAAAATGCGTTTCACCTATGTGTATTAAAATTTGAATATATTTTTTAAATCGTTGATTATGGTAGTGCAAAAATTATCCTTGTAAAAGCGTCAATGGCGTGATAGTGACTTATAATTTGACTGAGGCGTTTATATAAAATATTGAACATAAAAAATGATTTTTGCAAAGTTTTGAGCATTTGATTAAGAAATTGGTGTTTGTTATAAAAATATGATATTAAGAAAAACACACAAATAAGTTTAGAATTATGATTCGAGTAATTAAAAAAAATAATGATTTTTTTTTAATGTAAAATTCAAAGTAATGAATTAAAATTTATAACTTGCTTAAAATAAAGTAAAAATTGATAAATGAGGGTGTAAAAGATTTAAAATTTGAATTGAAATGATATAAAAATGGTAAAAATTGATTTAAAATGATTACAGTGAAAATAAACATTAAATTTATGGAGAATCAAGTTGTGAGCATGAGGTGAAAGTTACGAAGTTTTTAAAAACTCACAGTTTTGAGGATTGTTCAGTCAGGAGACTTGGTCTTTGGTTGTTGTCCTGCTGATGACGTGGAAGACGCTCCAAGTAGAGCTTGTAGAAGCTTGTAACTTCTGTTTGGTGACGGCGGCATGTCGCCTGGAAGATTGGTGCGTTGTAAGGCCGAAGGGGGAAAGTCTCACCGGCTTATTTTGCGGGATTTTCGGCTGTGTCGTTGAAGTGTTGACAGCTTGCTCCTGATATATAGTCTCTTGTTGGCGGGGAGATTGCTTGATCGTTTCGTTGGACTGGCGGGTTGTTCCTCCATCTTGGCTCTTTTTCTCTTTTCTATCTGGACAGGCTTCTTACCTTCTTCACTGTGGTGTCCTTCGTTTGGGTTATCCTGTCGACTCTCTGTAATATGTTGAGGTCTGGTAGCCTCTTGTAGAATCCTGTCGACTCTCGCTATATGCTGTGGTAACCGAGGGTCAAACCTGTAGTAACCGAGAGGGACAGTCAGGGCGTGGAGAGTTTTCCAGTACCTCTCTGCACTTTGGAAGACCTTTAACAGTTTTCACAGAGTACAGGCAGTCGTGGTCGAGGCAGAGTGGAAAGCTTGGGAACCACACACACAAAACGAAGAGACACAGCTGAAGTAGGAAAGTTCCATGAACAGATAGGAGTTGAGCTAAGCAAGATGGAGATATAGAGTTCTTACTGTTTTACATGGCGATGATGTGGACCTGGCTACAAGCGACAAGGGCTTGCGCCGACGGTGAAGAGACTAACTGCGGACTAACTCTGGACTAACTGTTGTCGGCTAAAACCGAGGTGTTTATATACCATTCTCGAGGAGGGGGGGGAGACATCTGCGAATTTGAACTTTGAACGTCTGGGGCATTCTGCACCCTTTAGACCAGATGGCAACGGGCTGCCGAATTCCTTTTCAGGGTTGTTGGATTGTCTGAGAATGTGAACTTTGAACGTCTGCACCCTTTGGCCTTGATGGCAACGACTCGCTAAATTCCTCTTCAGGATTGTTGGGTTTCTCTCTCGATCTTAGACGTTTTTGAATTGCTCAATCTTGCTTTAACTTAGCTCTTAATCTATTACATAGTTTTATTTATTTGTCTTTAATTTGTACAAAGTACATTACATATGGCGATGCAATATAGTTGTGTTTCTATATACAACACGACAATCTTGTTATAAGTAGTAATACAATATAGGGTTGTTGGTTTAAATTACCATATATATATATTATATTTAAAGAGAAAAAGATATTTGATTTTCTGCTTGAATTTTGATTGTTTTGAAGATTATGCTATGGTGATTGCAGTCGTGGTTGAATAATAGTCTTGATAAAATATAATGTCTTGATTAGTGATTTATTTATTGAGCTGAGGAATGAATACAGATGAAAGACATAATTTTGTACAAGTACTGCCTGGCTTAAGGCGTAAGAATAAAAAAAAGAAAATATTATTTACATAATTACAAAGTTTTGGGTCGGCCATCGGGGAAGAACAACAATGAGTATTTATAGAGAAAACGTGACCTCTGGCGGTCGATTTATACAGAGTATTTATATCTATGATATATATAATTTAAAATAAAATAATATTTTTATATAACATATATAAATATTTTTTTAATTTTTATTATTTTCATTTTTCTATTATATCACTTTTTAAATTGACAATATACAATGATGTTTGTTGAGTCACCCTTTTTGACAACAAGCAAACCAAGACTAGGTTTCTTTTCATATTGTAACAAATTATTTATTATTTTATTAACAGAGTATCATTTTTTATGTTTATATTTTACTACTCTGTAAACTTCCCTCATTTTCTTATCTTTTATTTATCATTCATAGTTTGTTCTTGTCTGAAATAAATTGTTGTGTTATTCTAAAGTTGGTCTTCCCTAATTTTTCACGTGGCAATATTCTTTATTTCTTTATCTTTCGGGCCAACATGTTCGACGTGCATAGTTAGCTGAAAGTTCTTCTGTTGAAGGGAATGTTGGTTCGAAGCTAGAGAAATATAAATAGTTAAAGAAACTTAACCATAGATTGCCAACCATCAAAACCCAATGCCTGCAGGAATGGAAATCTGATGCTGCACATGACTGGTACAGAGCAGGAGGGACAAGCACCGGTTCTGTCCTCCCAAGAGAACAACAGTCTTTGATTTCCAGACTTAAGTCTGGTCATCTACAGACAATGACTTTCCAGAATGGTTGCAAGGCTTTCCCACTATGTACTAAGTGCAATTCTCAGCCTGCAACCCCAAGACATATTATTGACTGTATTGACTCATCCATTGATGAGCTCTACTCTTCCCCAGCAGACACCATCAACAAGCTCTACAAGCTTGATACCTTAGTGTGATTAAGTGGAGATAAGAAAGAAGAAGAGACACCATCAACAAGCTTTACAAGCTTGATACCTTAGTGTGATTGAGTGGAGATAAGAAAGAAGAAGAAGAACCATGAATTGCTTGTTTATTTTGTTGAATTGTAATTCAGGGGTGAATATGTAAAACAATAATCTTGTATTTTGTTCTATCTATTGGCTGCTTCAAAATCTCATAAACCACAGAAGATAAACTTTTATTTAGACAATACAATAAAACCTCAGGACACATACACCTTATATATATATATATCCTTTTTTATATTTACATAAAACCTTTCTTTCTCTATAATAAAGCACAATTTGGATTATAGATTATAGCTACAAGGTAATAAGACCTAATCCAAATAAATAAATAGTGTGTGAAGTTTCAGTAACAGTGTTGTTACCATCATCAGACAAAAGAATATATATGTTATGATTATTTTTTTGTCATTTGCATTTATACCATAATCACACTCTCTTAACTATATTTTCTAACTTTTCTCTGAACCCGCTAATTCTAGTTTTTCACAGGGGGGAAATATTATATAATCTAAATATAAAAATATTCTATAATTTAAAAAATATATTTTATTTTCATTCATTGATAGTTCTACTTGTTTTTTGACCATAGTTTTAGAATACTCCGACTTTTAATACTTGTTGTAAATATGTAGTTATCTAACCTATTTTTGAAATTCACTAATATAGAATTCATTTCATAAATTCTATATAACTGTGAAAAATGTCTTATTGTAATTTTCTTCAAGTAATTTGAAATAAAAACTTCTTGATAGTAAATAATTATACTTCTGCTTTTCTTTCAAAATGACACGACTGCAAACGATACCATTAGGTACTCATGTACTCAAAAGAACCAGCAATTAATTTCTATCTCAAAATAAATTTTATTATAACATATATATTGGTAACAACAATGTTACTGAAACATCACACACTATTTATTTGGATTAGGTCTTATTGTCTTTTAGCTTTCTGTTCTCTAATACAACCTATTTACATATTTACGGCATTTTTCTTCTTAAAACAGAGAGAGAACCAATCAGCATATGGAATCATTACAAGGTAAAATCTAAAAGAGAATGAGAGCGTTTTTTTATAAAACGAAAAGGAATTTAAAGAGAACGGATTAAGAACAGGGGGGTGGGATGTTTAGATTGGGTTTATTCTGGACTTTGGACTCCCTGCTGTGATTGAATCACTGTCTAGGACTTCTTCAATGGCGGATGTGACGTCATTTGGAAGAGGGGGGGAACAGGAAGTAACGTCAATCTAAGGAAGTGGCTCTATAGGAGAGAGAGAGGAAGGATTTCTACTCCTTAAGTTTTAAAAAAATGTTTTTTTTTTCACCTTACAGACAAATTTTTATATCTTTGTTTTTTTACTCTAAGAACACAAATATATTTATGAAATTTTAAGTGGAACATGTATATATTTAAAGCTATCTAATTTCGATTGGGTCATATTATGTTGTTTCTTTTTTTGAAAGGGAGAAAAACATTTTTAAAAATCAATAAATTATCTTATATTGGGGTGTAGATTAAGACCATTCTCCGAAAAAGAGCTCATCTTTTTCTTTTTAAAGATATACAATAATTAGACGTATATAATCTTTATAATGAAGGGTTTATTATATACACTGATGATATAATATATATGTATTAAAATATATATGTATTAGCATATTTTATTATAAAATTATATATACAACAAAAACAAAAGCCTTTATTGAGGACCTCTCGTCCTATAAAGGATTCGCCAGTTTACAGAGTAAAATTTTATATATATTTAACCTATAGTGACACGCGCGTGCAAATTACAGCAGTTGTACATATAAAAAAAACGTCTTCTTGTAATTCCACTTATAAATACTTGTTGAAAAAGAGACATATCCGAAAGCTTTCGATGTTTGATAATCAAATGAAAAGAAACACTTGTCTTTAGTCTTTCTTCTTTTTTAGCGTTATGTGATCAGGAATTGCCGTTTGATCTTTTGAATTAGTGTTAAGCGGCGCCATCTGGCTGTCGACCTTATGACATATATATATATATATATGAAAAAACGAAAGAAAAAAATAAAAGATAAAAAGATCAGGTGTTGAAATCAATATTAAAAATGGCATATCCTGACCAGGAGCACATGTGCTTTACAAAAGGCAGAGCGCCATCTGGTGGAACAGAAATCAACTAAACATTGATTTAGCCTGTTCCCTGATATTTGGCCAACCCAATTTTTTGATAAATCAAGAAAAGCCATCCACGAACGCGTTTCGCGCTTTTGGCGCTCGTCAGCGTGGAGTAGACTGAACCACTGCGACCAAAAAATATTTTTTGGTCCCAGTGGCTTCTTGAAAAACAATGATTAGTTGATTTCTGTTCCATCAGATGGCGCTCTGCCTTCTGTAAAGCACATGTGCTCCTGGTCAGGATATACCATTTTTAATATTGATTTCGACACCTGATCTTTTTATCTTTTTTTTCTTTCGTTTTTTCATGTGCTAAGCGTATTTACGCAAGTTTGGCCTTAAATACCCATTTCTTGGTTTTTCAAGAAGCCACTGGGACCAAAAAATATTTTTTGGTCGCAGTGGTTCAGCCTACTCCACGCTGACGAGCGCCAAAAGCGCGAAACGCGTTCGTGGATGGCTTTTTTTGATTTATCAAGAAATTGGGTTGGCCAAATATCAGGGAACAGGTTAATTCAATGATTAGTTGATTTCTGTTCCACCAGATGGCGCTCTGCCTTCTGTAAAGCACATGTGCTCCTGGTCAGGATATGCCATTTTTAATATATATATATGTTATATAAAAATATTATTTTATTTAAAATTATATATAATAGATACAAATATTCTGTTAAATCGACGGCCAGAGGTCACGCTTTGCATATAAAAACTCATTGTTGTTTTACCCCGTTGGTCGGCTCAAACCTTTTGTACATTATGTAAATAAGTTATTCATTTTTTTAATTCTTATGCCTTAAGCCAGGCAGTACTTTTTACCAAATTATGTTTTTATATATTACTTTAGCACAATAAAAGCAATTACTGATCAAAACCATTTTTATTATTATTCTATCAAGAATTTAACCACGACTGCATCACCAATACCATATAGTACTAAAAAGAACCAGCAAATAACTGCATTACCATAATCCTCAACATGATCTAAAATTCAAGCAGAAAATCAAATCTCTTTTCTTTTTTTTTTATAAGATACTAGCCGAATGACCCGGGCAACGCCCGGGTTTTACCCTATTAAATGTACCCTATTCAAATACTATTCGTTACAATTATAAATTGGCGCCGTGGATGTCACTCTTGTGAAACGTCCCGCTCCAAACTTTGTGTCTGAGAAGCGATATTTTTATAGAAAGATGATCTGGCTTTTGTTTTCTGCTCGAATGAATGTTTTTCTGTTAGAATTTTGTTCCTGCATACAAAATAATGAACTGGTTTCACCCGTGGTCTCTGCTTTTTGGAATTTTTCCCGATATAATTTTGTATCTGATAAGGAAATTGTACCTTTTAGCATGTATATTGGGATTCAGATAATAACTCTGAAAGATATTACAGTTTGAAGACACACGAGATAACTAAGTGTGAACAAAATTGACTCTGTCTCCTTGAAAATCAAAAATTGATGACCGACGACATCAAATACTTTCCGCTTCCTTAAATTTTGTCCCCATGAGTGTATTATTTTGCTACTGTGTAAACTTTACACATTAGTTTTTTATATTTTCTGAATTTCAATTTTTTTTTACATTAAAAAAATTGCGGTGTCATTTCTTAGTTTGTCTTTCCTAATTTTCATTCTACGTGACTCCATATAAATTGAAAGTAACAGAGTGTGGGTGGGAGGAGAAGACAATGAGTAGAAGGAAATTTATATTTCTGAAGTAAATCTTCCAAAATCTTCCAAATAAATATTTAAAATGTAACACAGCAAAGATATAACAATGAAACCAAACTTATAAACCGGCTTCATATATAACCTCAAGTTGGGATAGGATGATATTCATGTAATATAAAAGAGCTACCTCTCCCTTTAAATATGCCTTAGAATAATGTATTATGTTTATCTCCCTAGTAGAATAACTTTACTAATGATGATAAAGAATGAAAACCACATCAGTTTTGTCAAATTCAGACCAAACATAACCTGTATAACATGGTTTTAGGTTTATCCCTCATAAGTTACTACATATATATATTAAAAATAAAAAAGGATATCCTCTGACTAGGAGCACATGTGCTTTACAGAAGGCAGAGCGCCATCTGGTGGAACAGAAATCAACTAAACATTGATTTAGCCTGTTCCCTGATATTTGGCCAACCCAATTTCTTGATAAATCAAGAAAAGCAATCCACGAACGCTTTTCGCGCTGTTGGCGCTCGTCAGCGTGAAGTAGGCTGTACCACTGCGACCAAAAATATATATACTCATGGACAAAACTTAAGGAAGTTGTACCTTTTACCATGTATATCAGGATTAAGACAATAACTCTGAAAGATATTACAGTGAGCTTTACTGAAGACAAACGAGATAACCAAGTTATGGATCGTTCTGATGTACAATCAAAGGGAGAGGTGCCTATTTTGGTACATGAATATCATTCTCCTGCAACTTTATATCACAATAAGATGTGTGGATCAAACATTCTTGAAAATAAAGATACTTCGGCCTGTAAATCATTTTATTACCTCGACGTTTCGACAAAAATATTTTGTCCTCGTCAGGAGCAAACAAAATTAAAACATTTAGCAAGGTTATGAAAAAGGCATCTCCTTATCGTGCAACTGAAAGTTGCTGATGGCTTGCGCCATCTATCGGTATAAATATCAACTATTATCGTTGATTTTTAATTATTCCAGAATTGGCCAAATACGAGAATAGTTGATATTTATTCCGATAGATGGCGCAAGCCATCTGCAACTTTCAGTTGCACGATAAGGAAATGCCTTTTTCATAATTTATGCACCTTATCCCAGTACAATGTCACATTTGTACTATTTTTCACATTTAGCAAGATGTTAAAAATCATTCTAAGGTTCCAAGGGCGTTCTCACTCGATATTTAAAATTTTGTACAACATTTAAAGCACGAGTCAAAAATAAATATTTAATTCACAAAAGCCTTTTCTATAAAAAGTTTTACTGGCCGAAGTATCTTTAATTCTAAGAACTATGAATGCCGGCCAGGCAGCCTCTATCTTTAAGATAATAAACATTCTCTGTCACCAAATTACATAATTACATTTTACTTTGAAGAATATATTCCCTATAAAAAAAAACATGGATATAAAATAAATATATATATAAAAATTCAAGTATTTTTTAAATCATAAAATATAACCGTCATAAAAAAATCTCTAGAACTACGTTAGTTAATGCTAAAAATATATTTATAAAAAGTATTTTGCTCCGTTTTTTTTAGGTAAAAATAAATAATAAAATTTGCAAAAAAATAAAAAGAGAAAATTTTATTATCAAACGATTTTTTTATTTGGGCGTAATAAAATTTATCTAAAAATTGGGCTTTTAGTTATTTTTGGACGCGTTACATTTTTATTTTATAAAAGTAAAATATTTATAATTTTTTAAAAATATAATATATCTTATATATATATATATATATATTTTATATAAAAACAAATGAGATTTTCTGCTTAATATTTGATCATGTTGAGGATTATGGTAATGCAGTTGTGGCAAGAATCTTGAAAATAAAAATTGTTAATATAATGAGGATTGGAAATTGAGCTTAATATGGGATAAATAAAAAACATAATTTGATAAAAGTAATGCTTAAGGCGAGTAGAATAAGGAAAACAAAATATTATTTACATAATGTACAAAAGTTTTGAGCCGGCCATTGGGATAAAACAACAACGAGTTTTTATAGGGGAAGAGTGACCTCTGGCGGTCGATTTAGCATAGTATTTGTATCTATGAAATTATAATTTTTTAAATAAAATAATACTTTTATATAACATATATATATATATATATATATATATATATATATATGGGTTTGCCAAATATCAGGGAACAGGCTAAATCAATGTTTAGTTGATTTCTGTTCCACCAGATGGCGCTCTGCCTTCTGTAAAGCAAATGTGCTCCTGGTCAGGATATGGCTTTTTATTTTTAATATATATATATATCAATTATTATCCCTAGTACACGTAGTTATAGGCCATGATAATCATGGTGGGTAGGAGTAGGCGACTGCTTTTACTGTAAGTACACCACATATCTACACATGTGGAAAGCAGTTTGACTTTTGCACTTACAAATGTGCCAGAGCCCTGTTTGGTTAATTGCACTCGCTAGTGAGGCTGGACTTTTGTAAGATTCAAGTACCATTGGATATTGTCTAATATATTTAATATGATAATATAGATATATAATATATAAATATCTTTAAAAAAATTACAAAATATTTTCTCACAATGAATTTATTTTTATAAAATAATAAAAATAAATAGTATTATTATAGTCTTGTTTGCAATTGGTAATAAAATTAAAAAGAAACTCTTTGTGAGGAAATATTTTGTAATTTTAAATTAATTTTCACAATATCATCATGAATAGAAATATCTATATTGATATATATACATTAACATCTTTCACTTTAATTATAAATTCTTTATTAATTATATACGTAGGTTGTTGATAGTATAATCAAGAAATTGATTTAAAAAATATTTAATTCTCTGAGTATAACTTAAAAGAGATATATATAATTCTTGTTAATATATTTTATTAATTTCCGAATATATTCACTCATGGATAAAACTTAAGGAAGTGAAAGTCTTTGATGTCACCGGTCGTCTATTTTTTTTTAAGCGACAGAGGAAATTCAGTTCACACTTGGTTATCTCGTGTGTCTTCAATAAAGTTCACTATAATATCTTTCAGAGTTATTGTCTGAATCCCGATATACATGGTAAAAGGTACAACTTCCTTATGTTTTGTCCATGAGTGTATACACACTTGGTTATCTCGTGTGTCTTCAATAAAGGTCACTGTAATATCTTTCAGAGTTATTGTCTGAATCCCGATATACATGGTAAAAGGTACAACTTCCTTATGTTTTGTCCATGAGTGTATACACACTTGGTTATCTCGTGTGTCTTCAATAAAGGCCACTTTAATATCTTTCAGAGTTATTGTCTGAATCCCGATATACATGGTAAAAGGTAAAACTTCCTAAAGTTTTGTCTCCGTGAGTGTATACACACTTGGTTATCTCGTGTGTCTTCAATAAAGGTCACTGTAATATCTTTCAGAATTATTGTCTGAATCCCGATATACATGGTAAAAGGTACAACTTCCTTAATTTTTGTCCATGAGTGTATACACACTTGGTTATCTCGTGTGTCTTCAATAAAGGTCACTGTAATATCTTTCAGAGTTATTGTCTGAATCCCGATATACATGCTGAAAGGTACAACTTGCTTAAGTTTTGTCCATGAGTGTATACACACTTGGTTATCTCGTGTATCTTCAATAAAGTTCACTGTAATATCTTTCAGAGTTATTGTCTGACTCCCGATATACATGGTAAAAGGTACAACTTCCTTAAGTTCTGTCCATGAGTGTATATACACTTGGTTATCTCGTGTGTCTTCAATAAAGGTCACTGTAATATCATTCAGAGTTATTGTCCCGATATACATGAGGTACAACTTTCCTAAGTTCTGTCCCCCCAGTAAGTATAGAAAATAAATAAATCTCTAATTACCGCAATGCAGATGGCGTCACCAGACGATAAAGTCGATGCCACACTTTTTATTGCCGCACTATTAAAAACTTTACGATCCTTCCATGGTGTGTTAGCATCTCGCTCAGTTAGATGGTCATGTCATTAGGAGATAGTACTGTGGCGGGAATTCTTCTTTCGTTTATCTGTTCTCTATCAGTTTCTTGTCTACAGTGACTTCTCTATCATCAGTTCTTTGTAACTTCCCATCCAGTCCATCAGTCCAAATCTTCTTCAGTTTATCTGTTCGAGACCAGTTCCTTGTCACAGTGACTTCTTTATAACTTCCCATCCAGTCCATCAGTCCAAATCTTCTTCAATTTATCTGTTCGAGACCAGTTCCTTTTCTACAGTGACTTCTCTATCATCAGTTCTTTGTAACTTCCCATCCAGTCCATCAGTCCAAATCTTCTTCAGTTTATCTGTTCGTGACCAGTTCCTTGTCTACAGTGACTTCTTTATAACTTCCCATCCAGTCCATCAGTCCATATCTTCTTCAGTTTATCTGTTCGAGACCAGTTCCTTTTCTACAGTGACTTCTTTATAACTTCCCATCCAGTCAATCAGTCCATATCTTCTTCAGTTTATCTGTTAGTGACCAGTTCCTTGTCTACAGTGACTATCTTTATTTCTTCCTAACTTCCCATCCAGTCCATCAGTCCAATTCTTCCTACCGTTCTCTTTACATTCTTTTTAACTTCCACAACTTTCTTAGTGAAACCATTACCTCTTAATACTAGGATATTTTTGATCGCTACATACATTTATATTGAAGTATTCATTGTAATATACATACATATATTGTATTATTGATAACTTCTTTGTATTATACGGAGTGTCAATAAGTAAGTGTATTGGGAGACATATTGTTAGTGGTGGTGGTGTCTTGTCCATGGAGTAGATCGGTACCCTGATTACAATACCGGCTAACTGCGGTGCTGTATGGATGTCCTCATCTGGATTGATGGTGTCTTGTCCATGGAGTAGATCAGATCGGCACCCTGATCACAATACCGGCTAACTGAGGTGCCGTATGGATGTCCTCTTCTGGATTGATGGTGGTGGTGGTGTCTTGTCCATGGAGTAGATCAGATCGGCACCCTGATCACAATACCGGCTAACTGAGGTGCCGTATGGATGTCCTCATCTGGATTGATGGTGTCTTGTCCATGGAGTAGATCAGATCGGCACCCTGATCACAATACCGGCTAACTGAGGTGCTATATGGATGTCCTCTTCTGGATTGATGGTGGTGGTGGTGTCTTGTCCATGGAGCAGATCAGATCGGCACCCTGATCACAATACCGGCCAACTGAGGTGCTGTATGGATGTCCTCTTCTGGATTGATGGTGGTGGTGGTGTCTTGTCCATGGAGTAGATCAGATCGGTACCCTGATCACAATACCGGCTAACTAAGGTGCCGTATGGATGTCCTCTTCTGGATTGATGGTGGTGGTGGTGTCTTGTCCATGGAGAAGATCAGATCGGCACCCTGATCACAATACCGGCCAACTGAGGTGCTATATGGATGTCCTCTTCTGGATTGATGGTGGTGGTGGTGTCTTGTCCATGGAGTAGATCAGATCGGTACCCTGATCACAATACCGGCTAACTGAGGTGCTATATGGATGTCCTCTTCTGGATTGATGGTGGTGTCTTGTCCATGGAGTAGAAAAGATCGGCACCCTGATCACAATACCGGCTAACTAAGGTGCTGTATGGATGTCCTCTTCTGGATTGATGGTGGTGGTGGTGTCTTGTCCATGGAGTAGATCAGATCGGTACCCTGATCACAATACCGGCTAACTGAGGTGCCGTATGGATGTCCTCTTCTGGATTGATGGTGGTGGTGGTGTCTTGTCCATGGAGAAGATCAGATCGGCACCCTGATCACAATACCGGCCAACTGAGGTGCTGTATGGATGTCCTCTTCTGGATTGATGGTGGTGGTGTCTTGTCCATGGAGTAGAAAAGATCGGCACCCTGATCACAATACCGGCTAACTGAGGTGCTGTATGGATGTCCTCTTCTGGATTGATGGCGGTGGTGGTGTCTTGTCCATGGAGTAGAAAAGATCGGCACCCTGATCACAATACCGGCTAACTGAGGTGCTGTATGGATGTCCTCTTCTGGATTGATGGTGGTGGTGTCTTGTCCATGGAGTAGAAAAGATCGGCACCCTGATCACAATACCGGCTAACTGAGGTGCTGTATGGATGTCCTCTTCTGGATTGATGGCGGTGGTGGTGTCTTGTCCATGGAGTAGAAAAGATCGGCACCCTGATCACAATACCGGCTAACTGAGGTGCTGTATGGATGTCCTCTTCTGGATTGATGGTGGTGGTGTCTTGTCCATGGAGTAGAAAAGATCGGCACCCTGATCACAATACCGGCTAACTGAGGTGCTGTATGGATGTCCTCTTCTGGATTGATGGCGGTGGTGGTGTCTTGTCCATGGAGTAGAAAAGATCGGCACCCTGATCACAATACCGGCTAACTGAGGTGCTATATGGATGTCCTTTTCTGGATTGATGGTGGTGTCTTGTTCATGGAGTAGAAAAGATCGGCACCCTGATCACAATACCGGCTAACTGAGGTGCCGTATGGATGTCCTCTTCTGGATTGATGGTGGTGGTGGTGTCTTGTCCATGGAGCAGATCGGCACCCTGATCACAATACCGGTCAACTGAGGTGCTGTATGGATGTCCTGTTCTGGATTGATGTCTGCCATATAGAGGGATGGCCGGGTATATATGGTCCGGAGTGAGTTGGGTGTGTTGACATATTGTTAACAAAGATTACACTTATATTACGATGAACTAGCTCGCCATCTGTTATGAAAATTAGAAAATATTTTAGACGCGTATAATTTGTAGAAATTCAAGAGGGAAAGTTAAACAACAATAATCTCCCTATTTGCTATATAAAAAAAGAAACACAAGTCAGGGAGAAGATCTTCTTTATATAAGATGACAATTGTACAAGTTTTCGGGTAAGATGTCTTTCTACGGGTACAATATGACACGAAAGTGACATTGCATTGCATTACTCATTGTGTGAATGCACACAAAGTGTATAAAGCCTATAGAATAATTTTGGCGGGAAAATACCAAGTTTTTCCCGCGCAAAAATATCGAAGCAGACGATAAGCAATCAATCTCTTATATACTCATTCTAAAACTGGAAGTTTTCGATATTACATTTTTACATTTCGAGAGTGACATTGGATTGCATTACTCATTGTATGAATGCACACAAAATGTATATAAAACCTATATAATAATTTTGGCGGGAAAATACCAAGTTTTTCCCGCGCAAAAATATCGAAGCAGACGATAAGTGATCAATCTCTTTTATAATCATTCTAAAACTAGAAGTTGTCGATATTTCTCTAAAGTGGGAATGAAGAAAAGTTATTTGAAGAAAGAGTTTTCAAATGGATATAAAGATATATGTTGGGGATCAGATGTAGTGGGTGTTAACATGGGGGATAATCCTTTGGAAAAGTTTCTTTCTAGAATCTTCTATCCATCAAGATGGATTAGCTACATTCTTGTTCTATCTTAGAGGAAGTCTCTCTTTCTATTATTAGAAATATCTTCAACTTTTCCTTATGGATTTAGTAATATCATTTTTTATTCGTGATCGAACGTTGTACTGTACATATTACATCCCAAACATGACGCCAGCCATCTCTGTCTTGAGCTCGATTGTACCATCTCGGCGACCGTTAAACCAGTGAGTTCCTTTAATTGGTCCACGTGTCGGCGGGCATCCAGGTATGTGTCGCCCAGACATCTTTCCGGTCAGTATGGTGTACTCCATTCTTATGGATTAAAAGGATATAAATTATTTATTTATGCTTATGAGGTGATACAGCAGCGTATTTACAATTAGAGAGGAGATAAAATGAATTGAATCTAGAAAAAAGAAGTGAGGACAGGATATAAATGAAAAATAAAGTTGAAAAAACACTTATTTTGACCATTTGAAGTATATTTTTTTTGCTTATCCCTAGTACACGTGGTACAGGCCATGATAATCATGGTGGGTAGTTAGCGACTGCTTTTACTGTAAGTGCACCATATGTCTACACATGTGAAAAGCAGTTCGCTTTGCACTTAAAATGTGCCATAGCCCCGTTTGGTTGTTTGCACTCGCTGGTGGGGTTGGACTTTTGCAAGAATCGGGAGCCATTGGAGCATTTTTTTTAACAGAAAAAAGTGTCCAATGCGAGAATCGAACCCGGGTCGTAGTGGTCGAAAATCAAACGGTTTAACCAGCCTTCCACCGACCCCCTTGAAGTATTTGAGGAAAGATAATATGAAAAATATATCTCCACGTTTCACATATTTCAACTAGAGATATAGTTATGGATAATTTTCTATCTTTATTTATATTTGAGGGATATTTTTTTATCCCCAGATGTTCGGTCTATATCAGGGATCGGCAAGCTTTTGAGTCGGAAGTGTCTAAAATTACAATTTACAAGTTTTTAAAGAGTTATACTTTTTTGTTGTTGCAAATTGTTGTATATATATTAATTAATTGTTACCACAGAGTGTGTGTAAGCTCACAGGTAAATAGGCGCTAACCGAAGCAGAGAAAAGTTCCTTTGTTCAATATTAGTTTCCCTTTTATGTTTTGTTCTCTCTCTTGTAAATCAATAAATATAATACAATATAATACACTGCGGCCTGTGATTGTAAAACAACACTTGAAACGACACTTCATCATTACTTTTCATAATTCATCCTTTCATACCTCATCCAAAAAGGTAGGAAATAATCGATATTTCACCTTGAAATAAAAATTTGATTTTTCGTTGAAAAGAAACTCATGCGGTGTAACTTCAAGTTTTGTTTTACAATAAATATAATGTTAAATTAATAATTCTTGGAATCAGTTTCATTAATAATTCTAAGCAAAGTCAACACAAACGATTAAGAGTACTGGCATAAATAATATTTACATATGGAACTCTATAAAGATCTTCACATCCAAAGAACCGCATGTAGCTCACGAGCCACCGCAGTTTATCGACCCCTGGTCTATACTGATGTGATAAACTGATATGCAACTTTATATTGTGTTCTGGTCTTAAAATAGATCATTGACAAATCACCATCTTAACACCATTTAAGAATTTTCAACCGATTCCATTACTTCTCTCGTAGGATGTTATGAAGCCGTCCCTGTACTGATGAGTGCCATAGCCTGAAACCATGGTATACTGGTTGTTGGCTTTTGTCTGAATTTGTCGAAACTGGTGTTGTGGTTTATTCTTTATCACCAACATACCATTCTGTACCGGATTGATAAACGAAAATGTTTTAATGTATTTTTTTTAACAAGAGAGATGCCTTTTTTGGTACAAGAATTCCATTTATTGACAAACCTTGAAGAAGTGGAAAGTCTTTAATGTCCCCAGTCGACTATTTTTTATTTTTGAGACGGAGGCAAATTTGTTCGCACTTAGTTGTCTCTTGTGTGTCTTTCAATAAAGATCACTGTAATATCTTTCAGAGTTAGTGTCTGAATCCCGATATACATGGTAAAAGGTACAACTTCCTTAAGTTTTGTCCATGAGTGATCTTTCAGAGTTATTGTCTGAATTCCGATATACATGCTGAAAGGTACAACTTCCTTAAGTTTTGTCCATGAGTGATCTTTCAGAGTTATTGTCTGAATCCCGATATACATGCTAAAAGGTACAACTTCCTTAAGTTTTGTCCATGAGTATATTTAAAAATGAGAGAAATTTGAAGATGATAAAGAACTAAAAGAAATTTATAAAATGTACAGAGAATAAATTCTTAATGGTGATTGAATGTCTTTTATGAAAAATTCAATAAATATTATTTATAAAAATAATAAAAATCTTTCGAAATGAGTGTTTGTTTATTATAAAAACCGCGAGCTTTCGTGCACTCACTCTTCAACAGGCAACATTATATCTGAGCTATAACTTAGATATAATTTTGCTTATTAAAGAGCGATAGTTCGAAAGCTCTTAGTTTTTATAATAAACAAACTTATTTCTAAAGAATTTATTCCTTTTTGATTCCTTGTCCCAAAATCACTATATTAGGTACCACTCAACCTAGTTTATGATATTTGAAACAATAAATAATATGTGAAGGTTATTTACATATTAAAACAAAGTCTTTTTCTTTTTCTTTCTTATCTCCACTCAAATCACACTAAGGTATCAAGCTTGTAAAGCTTGTTGATAGTGTCTGCCGGGAAATGAGTAGAACTCATCAATGGATAAGTCAATACAGTCAATAATATGTCTTGGGGTTGTAGGCTGAGAATTGCACTTAGTACATAGTGGGAAAACCCTGCAACCAAAACAAAGTATACAATACGGGATTCGATGATCCCGGTTCATGGCTGTAGGGAATCGAGGGTTTTACCCATTCGTCCACCGACTTCTTTTCCTTTTGATCTTTTTTATAAAAGTATATATCGAAATTTTTCTTATATTTGATTGGATGTCTTTAATTAAACTTATTTATTTGATAAAAAAAAAACTTTGTTTCTCATCAATTACGACGTCCACTGAATTTTCACTCCATTGACACAGCATCACATTCTAAAATTCACAGCATATTCCCTACATTTCTATCACGTTTCTAAAAAAATCCTTTTTTTTTACATCAAAATTGTTTTTTTCAGATAAAAAAGAGGGAAATATCGATGAAAAGTATTTTTCAATTTCACCACCGAGGCATCGATTGAAGAAGCAATGTTTATTCTGTTGTGGTTCCTCAAATCTTCTAAAATATAGATTGGAAAACCACACTGAGATTTCTTTTTTTTTTTTTAAAGAGGAAGACATCTCCTGGATAACTGAAAAAAAAGTCTTGATAGCTTGAACCATCTATCGGAATAAATACAATTGTTGATTTTTTTAAAAATATTATTCTAGAAAGTTATGGTGTTGATAAAGAATATACACACAATACCAGTTTTATAAATCAACGAGAATAGTTGATATTTATTCCGATAGATGGCGCAAGCCATCAGCAACTTTCAATTCCATGATAAGGAGATGACTTTTTCATAATACCAGTTTTATCGTGAAGATTGCCTGGCCGGTATTAGAATACTTTTCTCGACGTTCCGACAAAAATGCTATAGGATAGTTTTTAACGCCAAATGATTTAATTTTTATTCACTTCCATCAATAACCTCCCTGCCCCCCTCTAGACAACCCTGTTATCAGCTGTGTGATACATACACCTGTCTAAAGCGGCCATTCCAGACAACCCTGTTATCAGCATTGTGATACATCCACCTGTCTATACAGACCACCCTTTCTATAGCGACCACTGACCACCCTGCCTATAGCGACCACTCTAGACAACCCTGTTATCAGCTGTGTGATACATCCACCTGTCTATACAGACCACCCTGTATATAGCGGCCATTCCAGATAACCCTGTTATCAGCTGTGTGATACATACACCTGTCTATAGCGGCCACTCTAGACAACCCTGTTATCAGCTGTGTGATACATCCACCTGTCTATACAGACCACCCTGTCTATAGCGGCCACTCTAGACAACCCTGTTATCAGCTGTGTGTTACATTAACCTGTCTATACAGACCACCCTGTCTATAGCGACCACCCAAGACAACGTTTTAAAAACATATCCGCACTCGGGTAAAACCCGGGCGTTGCCCGGGCCATTCGTCTAGTCCATCAATAATTGACAATATGACCCAGAATAAGTATATTGCTACGGCGTTTTATAGTTTCCACAAGTCCATATCTCAGAAGAAGTCCAAGTGACACTCACTCCTCACTTTCTTACTGCTACTCTTTTTGTGTTGTTTTTCTTGCTTCCCTCTTTCTCTTTCTTGTTTTTTTTTTCTTCTGTATATATCGTTGTTTCCTTTGTCTCACTGCTTTGTTCTTATGCATACCTCTGGTGAATCCTGTATAGGGTCAGTGACCCTAAATAAAGGCTTTTGTTGTTGTTGTTGTTGATTTAATTTTTATTTTGCTCCTGTGTGTGTGACGAGGACAAAATATTTTTGTCGAAACGTCGAGATAAAAAGATTTACTGTCCGAAGTATCTTTAAATATAAGAAATACCAGTTTTGGCTAATTCAAACAAAAAAGCCAACAACCTTTACATATATCTGAGTTTACAAAAATTGGTGTTGTAGCACAATTTTTCATTACCACCATAACATATTTGAATAATTAAAAAACCAGCATAAATTAATTATAAAACAATAACGTGCCATTAATATACTAGAAATGAATACATTAAAGAATGAATGTCTCTTTTAACTCATAAAACAAACTTTTCTACTGTCCTTACTGCGATGAAAAAAATATTGGGAGGGTTTGGCTCATCAGTGGTGAACTCTCACATCGCTGTAAGGATAGTAGAAAGTTTGTTTTATGTATAAAAGAAACAATAAGACCGGTGATCTTAATAAAGTTTTGTGTGGCTATAAATGAAACATTCGTGCTTTAATGCCTTAAATATAGATGGCGTGTTATTCCAAAATCACTTTATTAGGTACCGCTTAACAAGAGCAACCTAGTTTATGATGATTACAACAATGAATGAAGGTTATTTACATATTAAACAAAATGGAGATTGCGGAGCTGGTAATATGGATGGCTGTGCTGGAGTAAACCTCCTTTTTTGTGTCTGGATGCGATATTTATGGCGAACTAAATAACTTAGTCCCTATTTCTGCTCCGCGCTTATGGAATCGAAGACTTGGGACGATGGCGTCGACCTTTCATATTAAATCTTACTTTTCCTTATTACTAATAATTGTATATAGTTGCGGAACTACTGGTTTCCTGTGCTGCTCTTTTCCTGATATTGCACCTTGTACGGAGAATCTGTATAAGACTAATGTCTTAATAAAGGCTTTGTGTGTGTGTGTATATATTAAACAAAATGTAAACGGGGATACAATCCCGGTTCATGACTGTCGGGAATCGAGAGTGTTACCTACTTGTCCGAATAAAATTGATTCGGTTCCAAAATCACTATATTAGGTACAGCTCAACAAGAACAACCTAGTTTATGATAATTGAAACAATGAATAATAAGTGAAGGTTATTCACATATTAAACAAAATGTTAACGTGGGATACAATCCCGGTTCATGACTGTCGGGAATCGAGGGTGTTACCTACTTGTCCGAATAAAATTGATTCGGTTCCAAAATCACTTTATTAGGTACCGCTCAACAAGAACAACCTAGTTTATGGTAATTGTGACAATGAATGTGAAGGTTATTCACATATTAAACAAAATGTTAACGTGGGATTCAATCCCGGTTCATGACTGTCGGGAATCGAGAGTGTTACCTACTTGTCCGAATAAAATTGATTCGGTTCCAAAATCACTTTATTAGGTACCGCTCAACAAGAACAACCTAGTTTATGATAATTGAAACAATGAATAATATACAGGTATGAAGGTTATTCACATATTAAACAAAATGTTAACTCGGGATTCAATCCCGGTTCATGGCTGTCGGGAATCGAGGGTGTTACCCACTGGTCCACCGACTATTATGTTTTGTATTGGATTCGGTTCAAAATCACTTTATTAGGTACAGCTCAACAAGAACAACCTAGTTTATGATATTTACAACAATGAATGTGAAGGTTATTCATATATTAAACAAAATGTTAACGCGGGATTCAATCCCGGTTCATGACTGTCGGAAATCGAGAGTGTTACCTACTTGTCCACCGACTATTTATGCGCGCTATTGTTTTATAATTAATTTATGCTGATTTTTTAATTATTCAAGTATGTTATGGTAGTAATGAAGAATATGTCAGAACACCAGTTCTGGTAAACTCAGACAAATATATACAGGTTGTTGGTTTCTTGTCTCAATTTCCCAAAAATGGTGTTGTGGCTCAATCTTCATCACTACCATGACGTTTTATATTGGGGTAATAAACAAAAATGCATTGTTTTTTATGTATTCTTAAAGACGACCGGCGACATCAAAGACTTTTCACTTCCTTAAGCTTTGTCCATAAATGTAATTTTGTTTATTGCTCAAATACAGAACGTAATTATGGTGATGAGATATGTGCCATAGTACCAGTTTTTGGAAAATTCAAACAATATGTATATATGTAAAAAACAATAAGAAAAAAAAATGGTCAGATGTTTTTTTAAATGAAAAAAGACATATCCTGATTAGGTTCACATGAACATTTTAGATGGCAGAGCGCAATCTAGTGAAATAGAAATGAATTAAACCTTGATTTAGCTTGTTTCCTGATATTTGGCCAACCCATTTTCCTGATAAAATCAAGAAAAGCCAACCACAAACGCGTTTCGGGCTGTTGGCCCTCGTCAGCGTAGTGCAGGCTATACCTCTACGGCCCAAAATATATACATATATATAGAAGCATAGGGCGCTTCTCCCGTCAAAATAAAGGTCAAAACCTGACGCCATCTATTTTGACGGGAAAGGCGCCCTATGCTTCTATAAATATCCAATCTATATATATATGTATATATCACAATATAATATTGAAATACAACGTGAAGAGATGAATTACATTTATCCGAACCAAGGCAGGCTTTAATAAAAGTTATAAATAGTTTTACAAAATAAGCAGTCAAAACTAAATTTAAAAAAATCATTTTCATAGAAAAATTTTAACGGATTCCTATATTAGATGTCGTTACATTATGTTTATACGTATTTATTTAACTCGGATCTATTTGTAGAACAACAAAGATATATAATTCAAAGTTTAAAACCGTCTTATTCTTAAAAGAAAAAAAAAGATTTGAAATAAATCCTGTTAAAACAGTTCGAGATAAGAAATAAGCGTGCAATATTTTAAAATGGATTTCTACTCCCCTTTCCCGTGAAAAACAACCACGTTCTAACAATTGTTATGTATTTTAAATTTAATTGCCATCTATCGTTAAAGTTTTACACATATAAATTTACTGGCAATGCGCTTCTTTTAAATATCATCAAATATCTCTGTAGAGATCATATTTGATGATATTAAAAAAAAACGCATTGCCAGTAAATTTATATGTGTAAAACTTTAATTGTTATGTATGTTCTGTGAATTAAAAATAAAATTATTTGACTAAGTTTCTGAAGGGATTGCTCCTCAGTGAAATAGGCCTTGAGGGACTCTCTTTGGAGCTCCTGTTGAATGAGGTGGTGAGAAACAGAGCTGGAGCGTTTGCGTTGTTCAAATTTTGGAAGACGGCTGAAGAGAAAAGAAAGCTAAATACATAATCTAATTGATGTAAATAATCTTATGTAAATAATCTTTGTCAGGATTAGAATGACGAATCCTGTATGGGACTTTGATTCCAGTAAAAGGCTTGTTGTTGTATATAGTCACAGTGTAGAAAATACTATACTATACCTACTACATATAGGTTTCTCTCTGTATTCTTAGTTCTCTTCTCTTCAATTACTTTGTAAACTGGCGAATCCTTTATAGGACGAGAGGTCCTCAATAAAGGCTTTTGTTGTTGTTGTTGTTTCTGAAGGCATTGATTTTAAAATAAGATATAATTAGAAATGCGTATTATAACGTGCGACACAAATATAAATATAGTATAATAAAAGAAGAAGAAAGCAAAAACTTTATAAACATTTAATTCCAACTACACGTAGTACAGGTCATGATAATCATTGTATATAGCTAACAACTCCATTTTAGTGTGAATACTCCATATGTTTACAATCCCTGTTTATTCTAACACGAAGAGAGAGGTAAAAATAGCAGAAAAATCAATAAAAGATACACTCATGGACAAACTTAAGAAAGTTGTACCTTTTACCATATATATCAGGAATCAGACAATAACTCTGAAAGATATTACAGTGACCTTTATTGAAGATACACGAGATAAACAAGTCTGCACATAATTGCCTGTCTCTTAAAAAAAAAAAACAGACGACAGGCGACATCAGACTTTTTACTTATTTAAGTTTCGTCCATCGGTGTACATGAAGACTTAGTTTAAAAAAAATCATTTTTACGTTTAATAAGCTTTCGAGGTGATTCCCTTCACCAAGTAAATTTATAAACATCAATAATCTTATTTGATATTGTATGCTAAATGTTTTTTTATAATATTATATAAATATATATGTTATATAAAAATGTTATTCTATTTAAAAAATATATATTTCATAGATCCAAATACTCTGATAAATCGACCGCCAGCAACCTTTGCATATAAAAACTCGTTGTTTTTCTATCCCGTTGGCCGGCTCAAATCTTTGTACATTATGTAAATGATCTTTTGTTTTCTTTGTTCTACTCGCCTCTCTTAAGCCAGGCGGTACTTTTATCGAACCATGTTTTTTTATATATTCCATGGGTTCAATTAAATCTATTTTGATAACTAATTTTATTTAATCATTGCCACGAATGCTCAACAAATATCTCTATTCTCAAAATAATCAGCATCAAGTAATAATTCTATATAACTCTAATAATTAAATACAAGCAAAAAATATCTTTTCTTTATAATATGTATATTTGGTGTCTATTTACATATATTTCTATATTTGGACTCATTAAATATATTCAGATAAAAAGATGTACCAGGATCTGTGAATTAAAAACAAAATTTTCTCTCAAAATATTTCGAGGAAATGCTCCTCCTTTATCAATTAATTGCATAATAAACTTTAAATAAACTTTAAACCTAATTATGCAATACATTAATAAAGGGAGAGAAATTCCTCGAAATAATCCGAGAGAAAATTTTGTTTTTAATTCACAGAACCTGGTACAGCCCTTTATATAGATTGCCACGTAGAAAATTAGGAAAGACAAACTTCAGGATGACACAGCAATTTATTTAAGGCAAGTACAAAATTAACGTTTATAAGATACAAGATAAGCAGTGAGGGAAGTTCCCAGTAGTAACATATAAAATATAAATATTAAACAATTAATAAGCTTTTGAAAAAGGCATCTCCTTATCTTGCAACTGAAAGTTGTTGATAGCTTGTGCCATCTATCGGAATAAATATCAACTATTCTCGTTGATTTTTAATTATTCCAGAATTGGCCAAATACCCATTCTTGATTAATAAAGAAAAGCTAACCACGGACGCGTTTCGGGCTGTTGGCCCTCATCAGCGTGGTGTACCTCAACGACCAAAAAAAAAAAAAAAAAAAACGGGTCATTCACAGGCATCCTGAAAAACGGGTAGTTAAGGCCAGAATTGCGTGAGACCGCGATACAATGTGAAAAAATAGTACTAATGTGATATTTGTACTAATTAATAATCAGTACCTATAATAAATACTTTGCTACAATAGATACAATAGAACCTCCCTTTAGAGGACACCTCTCTACAAAGGACAGTTTTCATTTTCAAAATTACTATTTTTACTATCTACTAACTCTCCAGTAAGAAGACACCTTTCCTTAAAGGACACTTTGGCTCTGCTATTAGGTGTTGTCCTTTACAGGGAGGTAGTTCTACTGTATTTATATATATCTTAATATTATATATATATATATATATATGAAAAAATAGTACAAATATAACATTGTACTGGGATAAGGTGCATAAATTAAGAAAAAGGCATCTCCTTATCGTGCAACTGAAAGTTGCTGATGGCTTGCGCCATCTATCGGAATAAATATCAACTATTCTCGTTGATTTTTAATTATTCCAGATAATATATATATATTAAAAAACAAAAATGCTTATTTTGACCACTCACATGAGCATTTTAAATAGCACAGCGCCATCTAGTGTAATAAATACAAACTAAACGTTGATTTAGTCTTGTTCCTTGATATTTAGCCAACCCATTTTCTTGATAAATCAAGTCAATCACAAACGCGTATCGGGCTATTTGGTCTTTCTATATATTTATATATATATTCTGTTATTATTATCGATGAATCAAATTTCAAAATAATGGTATTATAATGCTAATTTAACTTATTATAACCCATAAAAATATAATTAGCCCTTTTTGAAATGTGTGATGTCATTTTGATTTAAAAAAAAACACCTTTTTTTCTTATAAATTCGGTTAAAAATGTGTTCGAGAAAACCTTGGTATTGTAAGGGTCAAACATCTAGTTTTATAAATTTTACATTTCTCTATTTAACATCATTTTAAGTAATCCTTAACTTTTAACTTATAAGAAAAGGATATTGTTGTGGAGTATCTTTCAATATGGTTATATCTCTGTTCTCTATTGTTGGTGAGATAAACATCCACATTTCTCTATCTCCCATTGTGAAAGTCATATTTCTTTTTTTAAATTCTAATCTATCTCTTTGTGTACGAATATTCACAAATTACTCTGTGAATATTGTAAAATAACCAAATCATTGATATTATTTATCATCATTTCTCTCTCATTGTGAAAATCATATTTATTTTTAAGTTTTCTAATACACCCCTGTGTGTATGAATACTCACAAATTACTCTGTGAATATTATAAAGTAACCAAAAATCGTAGACATTATTTATAATCGTATTATTTTATTAAGAGAGAGAGAGAGGAAGGGGATACATATAAACAAATTTCATAAATTCTTTCTGAAAAGAGACAGAAGATAAAATAATTAAATCATAGATAAATATTATCATCATCATTCTATTGATATACTTAGGTAAAATACACAATACACGGAGAGAAATAGAAAATATTATGTGAAAATTCTGTCAAACTGTTATCATTGTATGAAAAAGTGAAAGTTATATAAGCTTATGACTTTTCTTTGTTTTAAAAATGAATCTATGTTGGTTCCATATGTTTGAATTGAATATTACACCTTAGTTCTATATATATTTTATTGCTTAAAAAGGAACACAACAAAACAAAAACAAAAACTACAATTGCAAAATGATTTGATAACTAACAAAGAAAAAAAAAACAATAATAATAATAAATGATGATGATAAAAATTGAATATGTCTGCCAGAAAAATGCTTGTATGAATTTAAAAAATAAGAATAATTAAAAATTAACATATAAACGTCAAACAATCATTATATTGAAATACTTGGGTTAAAAAATACACGGAAATATATAGAACGTGTTCTATGAAAAGGTTTTGTGAAAATGTTATCATTCTATTGAAATACTTAGGTGAAATACGCAGGGAGATATAGAAATTCTTCTGTGAAAGGTTATCCTAAAATTGCAAGAAAAGAGGTTTATCATCATCAATCTAAGTCCAGCAGAAGACAACACAAAGAAACAAGGTCAGCTCATCATCCTTCCAGAAATAATCTGCCGCCATTATCCAGGGCGGAGCCTCTATGCAACTTTAATTACCCGGTCCCATGTCCTTAACCTCATTTCTCCCAATTCTCTCTCTCTCAATGCCAACTCTTGTATCTGTTGTACACATAATTACATTTTTGACGATAGAGGTGACCTCTATAGATCTATGTTCTTCATGGCAAAATTTCCATCTATATTTTAGCCATAGATTTGGCTCAGCTACTTACCAGATAAACACCTCTTTGGCAGATTGTGAAGATTCCATTAGATCCCGTGTGGATCTCATGGAATAAAGTCCGCCCTGGGCTGAAGAGAGCCATTAGCCCGAAACCATGGTCTTTAGGTGGACACTTCTCAGTTTGCCAAAGCTGGAGTTGTGGCTTTGTCACCGACCTGAGGACGCTAGTTTGCGGCGATGGTCAATAGATGGCGTCTAGGTTTAACGTCTATTTTGACGGGAGAGGTGACATTTATCTTTATAGAATTATCTTATTTACATAATAGAGTGTTAAAAATAAAAAAGGCATATCCTGACCACTAACATGAGCATTATATATACATATATAGCATATATATATATGTCTTACCTTTCACATAGTAGTGTGTGTTACGTTATATTTTTCAAAAGGAATAAAACTATTAGAGCGTGAATTTTAACTTTCCAAAGAAAACACACCTTCCACTTTTCTAAACTGCGATGAAAAAAAATATTGGGAAGGCCTGGCTCATCAGTGGTGAACCCTAACAGCGGTTTCGCCAGTTTAAGAACTTTTTCGAACTCAACTTTTATATTGGGCGAATCTGCTTATATAATGACTGAATCTTGATTATTTTGTATTTAATCTTATCGGAGAAATGTGGTTTTTCATTATCCACTCATAGACAAAACTTAAGTAAGTTGTACTTTTTAACATGTATATAGCATAGGGATCCAGATAATAACTCTGAAAAATATTACAGTGACATTTATTGTGAAGACATACGAGATAACCAAGTGTAAACAACCTCTGTCTCTTTAAAAAAAAAAAAAAAAAACAGACGACCGACGACATCAAAGACTTTCCAATTGCTTAAGTTTTATCCATGAGTATAGAAGAAGGAACACAATTCGGGGATAAGAGCTTCTTTATTTTAGAGGATGATCGTACATGTAAAAAAAAAAGAAAGTGTATATATATATAAATCATTTCCACTCGTGTCATTCTGCACCCGTAGAAAGGCGTTTTACCCGAAAGCTTGCACGCGACCATTGTCTTATATAAAATAAGCTCTTCTCCCTGACCTGTGTTTATAATGAATAGAGGGAGATTATCTTTGTTTTAATTCTAATTGTTTTTTATATTACCCTTAGAAAGAAAGACGTCTTGCTCGAAAGCTTGTATGATAGTCATCCCTATATATATAAAAGTCAGTGTATGTATGTATGTATGTGGGTATCTATGTCGGCTATACACGTCCACAATACGTAACTAATCTGACTGAAATTTTAACAGTATATAGAGTTAACTATTGAAAAACTTATAGTGAAAATTTCTCAGGTCTCTATCACGAATATTCTTTGAGTTATTTGCAAATTGCGTTGCAAATTTGCCCTTTCGCTCGCAAGCAGCGCCTCTAGCGGTGAAAATGGGAGGTAATATCAGCTGACCTAATGTACATGTAAAACGTGTTTTAACAGGACATAGAGAAAAATCTGGAAGAGATATTTGTCGCATTTTTAACTCGTATTTAACGGATTTTTAGCCAAGAAAATTTGAAATTGACAGGTTCTGGGCAAAAATAGTTGTTTTTATTCAGAAAATGATGACGACAATATTGCTGTATCATGTTTGATTATCAGATGTAAAATTATATCGGGAAAAATTCCGAAAAGCTGAGACCACGGGTGAAGCCAGTTCATTTTTAGTGTGCAGGAACAAAATTCTAACAGAAAAACATTCATCGAGCAGAAGACACAAAGCCAGATCATCTCTTTATAAAAATATCGCTTCTCTGACACAAAGTTTGGAGCGAGATGTTTCACAAGAATGACATCCACGGCGCCAATTTATAATTGTAACGAATAGTATTTGAATAAAAACATTTAATCGGGTAAAACCTGGGCGTTGCCCGGGTCATTCGGCTAATAAACTATAAAGAATCTCTTCTCCCCAACTTGTGTTTTTTCTTTTATAGTGAATAGAGAGATTATCTTTGTCTTAAATAGAGAAATAATTTGTGAGTTTATATTTGTGTTTGTCAGTTCACTGTCACACAGTTGTTTTTTACACTTTGATAGAGGTTGGCGAAAATCTTTGTTATTATAACATACTCGTATTTAATGAATGTCAACAACAAACTCAGCGCCACATAACGTCAACTGAATTAAGTTTTAAAAAAATATTTTGCTATATTCAATAGGGAGAAAAATATTTCAAAAATTATTTATATTACAAAATTTATTTTTGTCCATAATATAAATATATATTATAAAGGACTGCGGCGTATGATTATAAAACAACACTTAAAGTTTCACCGCATAAGTTTATTTTCTGTGAAAAATCAATATTTATTTCAAAGAGAAATATTTACTATTTCTAACTTTTTTGGATGAAGTATGAATAAAAGGTTAGAAATAGTAAATATTTCTCTTTGAAATAAATATTGATTTTTCACAGAAAAGAAACTTATGCGGTGAAACTTTAAGTGTTGTTTTATAATCATACGCAGTAGTCCTTTATAATGTATTATAAGTTACTTTAAGTATTATTTACGAACGGAAAAATACGTCCAGGGTAGCCTAGTGGACATGGCATCTGCCCGGTAAGCGGAAGGTTGTGGGTTCGATTCCCGCCCCTGGACACTTTTATTTTTCCGTTCGCCATTACTCTTCATATTTTCACCCTTTCATACTTCATCCAAAAAAGTTAGAAATAGTAAATATTTCTCTTTGAAATAAATATTGATTTTTCACAGAAAAGAAACTTATGCGGTGAAACTTTAAGTGTTGTTTTATAAATATATATATTTAAAAAAAATTCCCCATTGAATATAACAAAATATTTTTTAAAACTTAATTCTATTGACGTTATGTGGCGCTGAGTTTGTTGTTAACACACTTTAAAATGTTATAACACCTTGATAAAGGTTGGCGTTCAGCCAACTGAAATATTGGTAAAATAAATGATATTTTGATTCAATATGTCTTTTTAATTAAAGATTTATTTATGGATTGCTCTATTTTCAAAATATTCAAATATGAGAAAACAATAGATAATAATAATAAAAAAATAATAATAAAAAGGTAAGGTGTTGATATTAAAAATAATGAAGGCATATCCTGACCAAAAGCACATGTGTTTTTTTAGTGGATGGCTTTTCCTGATTTATAAAGAAATTGGGTTGGCTAAATATCACGGAGCAAGTTAAATAAACGTTTAGTTTTGTTCCACTAGATGGATCTCTGCGATTTAAAAAGCACATGTGATTGTAGTCAGGCTATACCTTCAATATTTTTAATATCTCCATTATATTTCACTGAATAAGATATTCAAAATTTTAAAAAAGCTTATATTGACCACTCACATGAGCATTTTTATATGGTAGAGCGTCATCTAGTGGAATAAATACAAACTAAACGTTGATTTAGTCTTGTTCCATGATATTTGTCCAACCCAACTTTTTGATAAATCAAGAATAAATCTACCAATAAGTAATATTAACCTTGAAATCTAAGAGATAATTCGAGATAAAGAAATAATATAAATGTCGCATACCTTGAGATGTTTGCATAATATTATTTTATTTTGTATATTTTTACATTTTGTTTCTTTTAAAAGGATGGTGGATTTGCATGTCCGCGAGAAGCCCGATATAGATATATAGGTGAAGAAAGTAATAAAGTTAGAGTTTTTATTTTGCCTTAAACATTCTCTTGTCTTCTAAAAATCGGTCTTTTTAAGTAAAACACCACAATAAATAATTTTATAGAAGATCAGCGAAATGTTTGGTTGCAGCGAATGAATTGAAAACTTTAAACAGAGAAGATCGAATAACGAGTTGAAAAATTAGTTTTGTTTGTCAGGGAGAAAAAAAGTTGAAATTTTTGAACGCGGCATTTATTTATTTTTTTATTTCACTCCAGGGATGCGTTATAAAACTGTAGTTTGGTGGCTTTATTGATGGGAATTGTGGTAAAGTTAATAGCTTTGCATACCTTATATATATATATACATATAATAGATTTGCATACCTTATATATAATATATTTGCATACCTTATATACATATAATAGTATTAAACGATTAGGAACTCTTAATAATTGGTTTATACGAATAAAAATAAAACGATAAGAGGAGCTTCTTTTATGAATTTTAATGCGCAAGCTTTCGGACCTAACGTCCTTCTACAGGCATGGATAGTGGTAATACTAACGAGTATAACCTAACATTGAGCCATAATAAAGAGGACAATATTTACATAAATATATCTGTAGAAAACTAAAAGGAATATGATAAATTTATGACTTAGTATTTGCATGTATGAGATTGGAGAACTAAAAGAAAATTAAAATTTGAACTGAAAATATAAAATTAAAATTAACAATTCAAAATTTTACATATATGACATATGATATACTACGGTATAATATAAAAATTAAAAACCGAGATTAAAATATTTACAACTTAGCGATCAATAAAATTGGGCTAGACACCAAGATACAGGAGACGGGGGGTCCCACCTACATGTGTTTAAAATGGAACGGAATAGTATATGATTATTTGTAGAGAACCTGGTATATGTCTGGGATATCTATTTTTCTATTAATGCTGTTGATTTGGTTGGATATGATTGATTCTAAATAAAGTCTATTGTATTTATTGTGTATATTACGGTATAAGATTTTTGGTTGATCTAAATTAAACTGGTGACCTGTTTGTGATGTATGTTGATATATTAGCGATTTAGGGTCTTTATTATGGATATTGCGTTTGTGTTCGGTTAGTCTGATATATGTCGTTCTGCCTGTCTCACCCACATATGTGGATGAGCAATCTTGGCATGAGACGACATATACTGCTCCTGTAGAATGTATGGGAAGGTTAGGATTTTCAGCTTTGGTGATTGGATGTCTTAATATGGTGGCCAAACATGGAGAACTATTGTAGTATACTTTAATGCCAAAAGGACGGAGGATTCTGGATATTGCAAGTGATGAAGTAGAATATGGTAGGAAACAGGAAGTTCTGTGTATAGTGGTGGATTTTGAGACAGATGGATCATAGAAATGCCTATAAATGAAGGGTCTAGGATAACCTGCTTTAATTAAAATGGAAACTATTCTGGCTTTTTCTATTGTTTTAAATATGGTTAGGGAACAATCAGTGAAAATTCTCTTTGATAATGTCCTGACTGTATTAATTTAATATGCAATCGGACTATTAGAGGAGAAATGGGTATACTGCGGTGAAATGGTCTTCTTATAGTATACAGTAGAGTGGAACTTGTTTGGAGTAAAAACCTTATATACATATATAATAGATTTGCATACCTTATATATACATATAATAGGTGGATTAGGTCGAATTTTTACCCCTTCCAATAGGAGTACCATCAAAGACTGGTTAAGAGCTATATCCTTTTGTTTGAAATAACGTTGATTATAGTTAAATAGAGAGCTACTGTATAATCAAGTTATTTTATAATATCTAAAGACTTGTTCAGAGCTATATCTTTTTGTTTGAAATAACGTTGATTATCGTTAAATAGAGAGCTACTGTATAATATATATAGTTATTTATAATATCTATCTTAATTATAATATTATTGTTTCAGCATAGTAAAATAACCTAAACAACCGGTAGAGTATGTAAATTTGAAAATATGCAATCATCGTCAAAAAACACCCTCTCAACCTAAACACTTCTGTTACAAATACAGCCTGAAATTATTACCAGTCTGGATATCTTATGTTTTACCAAAATGTCTCTAACTTTAAAGCATATATTTGATTTAAAAAAAATCTGTGAAGCCTGCTATTTCAATTGAAAATGTGTTTTATTTATTTTTTTAGGCATGGCTAAATAATCAGTCATAAATGTTGAAAATGACGTATCATCAAATTGAACAAGTTGAAATTTTGACAATAGAAATGTTTTTTTTTTGCTTATCCCTAGTATACGTGGTACAGGCCATGATAATCATGGTGGGTAGAAGTAGGCGACTGCTTTTTACTGTAACTCCACCACATGTCTACACATGTGAAAAGCAGTTCGAATTTTGCACTTACAAATGTGCCAGAGCCCCGTTTGGTTACTTGCCACTCGCTGGTGGGGTTGGACTTTTGTAAGAATCGGGGGCCATTGGAGCATTTTTCTGTCAGAAAAAAAGTGTCCAATGCGGGAATTGAACACAGGTCGTAGCGGTTGAAAACCAGCGGTTTAGATCATCCTTCCACCGACCCCCAGATATAACGGTAGAAACAGAGGAATGGATCTTACAGAAGTTTAAGATGTGATTTTTCACTTAACTCAACCTCTATGTCTTCAAATAGATAATTTCTTTCGAAAATCCAGGGTGCAACCTGAGGCATACTTTCTGTAGAAGGAAGATTTCAGACAATGGCTACAGTTTATAATTACAGAACTACAAAAGCAGAAATCACGTGATCTTAGTTGGCCATCTCACAATATACACTCATGAACAAAACTTAAAGAAGTGAAAAGTATTTGATGTCACCAGTCGTCTTCAGTGGAAGGATGGTCTAAACCGTTGTTTTTCGACCGCTACGACCCGGGTTCGAAATCCCGTATTGGGCACTTTTTTCTGCTTTAAAAATGCTCCAATAGCCCCCGATTCTTGAAAAGGTCAACCCCACCAGCGAGTGCAAGTAGCCAAACGGCTCTGGCACATTTGTAAGTGCAAAATTCTAACTGCTTTTCACATGTGTAGACATGTGGTGTACTTACAGTAAAAGCAGTCACCTATTTCTACTCACCATAATTATCATGGCCTGTACTACGTGAACTAGGGATAAGCAGAAAAAGAGCAGTCGTCTTTTTTTTTTTTTTCTCAAGGAGACAGAGGTTGTTCACACTTGGTTATCTCGTGTGTCTTCAATAAAGGTCACTGTAATATCTTTTAGAGTTATTGTCTGAATCCTGATATACATGCCGAAAGGTACAACTTCCTTAAGTTTTGTCCATGAGTGTATCTTTCAGAGTTATTGTCTGAATCCCGATATACATGCCGAAAGGTACAACTCCCTTAAGTTTTGTCCATGAGTGTATCTTTCAGAGTTATTGTCTGAAGGAGACAGAGGTTGTTCACACTTGGTTATCTCGTGTCTCTTCAATAAAAGTCACTGTAATATCTTTTAGAGTTATTGTCTGAATCCAGATATACATGCTAAAAGGTACAACTTCCTTAAGTTTTGTCCATGAGTGTATATTTACGAGAAATATCAATTTAAATAAAGTATAAGTGTTGTTTTTTGTTATTTTATGTTTTACCCTGTGTTCTCCCATAGAAGTGGTTTTTTAAAGTTCGAATTCTAGAGAAACTTACAATACACAGACATCTCTAACTTTACAATTTAATAAACTCAACAAGCAATTCAGGGTTAAGTTTCCTTTACTAATTTTATTTCTCTAGCTTTCGGGGCCCAACATATCCTTCAACAGGAGAGAACTAGAAATATAACTTCCAGCTAACTATAGTTAAGTCATATTTATAGTTGATCCTGTTAAAGGGAATGTTGGTCTGAAAGCTAGAGAAGTGAAAATAGTAAAAAGAAAACTTAACTTGGATTTGTGAAAAAAAATAGTACAAATGTGAAATTGTACTGGAATAAGGTAAATAAATTAAATAAAAGGCATCTCCTTATCGTGAAATAGAAAGTTGCTGATGGCTTGCGCCATCTATCGGAATAAATATCAACTATTCGTTGTTTTTTCTACGAATTAGGTATTTGGACAAATTCTGGAATAATTGATATTTATTCTGATAGATGGCGCAAGCTATCAGTAACTTTCAGTTGCACGATAAGGAGATGCCTTTTTCTTAACTTGGATTGTTTGTTGGTTTTAATAAATTCTGGAGAAACTTCGTAAAATCTCAAAAGAATCTCATTCCTGATGGCTTCACTATTTTATATATAAAGTACATAAGGATTATTTAAATCTTACCTTTAGAGGAAACATCTTCAACTGAGAGCAGATGATATCTTGTTGGTTCTTCTGGCACAGTGTGGACAGATCTCGTATGAATTCTCCACTTCTGTTCCCATCTTCTTCTAAAGTTGTTCTCTGTTATCTGGGACATCTCTTGGTCTTTAATTATATGTTCTTGTAACAGATTTCTCTCGATCTATAAATATATAAATATATTTAATATATGCATATCATAAACAAATATACATATATTCTGAAAATAGAGCAATCCATATTTAAATCATTAGATAATAAAAAGATACCTATATTGGATTGCATATTGGCAAATAAATCTTTTATTCAATCCAATATATGTCTTTTTATTATCTAATATAAATATATGTTTCATTTATTTTTTTTTAGCATAAACGAAAAAAAAAATGACTATACGAAATTTACAGAAGTGAGACATCGATTGTTCCCTGATCTAAATGATTTAACTCTCTTACATCAGCCACTTTGTCTATATAAATTTTATGAACTCTGTCGATTAATACATGTAAATTTGTAAATATTTAATTCTAATTTGTTGTTTTGTTTGTTTCCTCTGTAAATAGGCGCAAATATTTCAATATATCACACCTGGTTGATTAATAAATTTAAAAAATAAATAAAAAATTCAAAAATATATTTTAAAGCTTTATATTCTATAAACTTTAATCTTTTTTTTCTTCAAAATCATTAAGTTTTAACACTAAAATTATTTCTATTTCTTTTCTAACTAAAATATAAAGTCGAAAAAAATTGCAATATTCTACCTAGTCATTAGTCAAATATATATTCCGAAATATAAAGGTAATCATAGAATAAAAGAACGCGCATGCGCATGTAAGGCTAATACCATAATCAAGCGACTGCTATAAAAATGTCAGACGAACCAATAATCCATTAATTAACAATTAGCTCAACAATAATCTTCTGTAGTTTTAATAAAGGAAGCGATTCGATTGGGAAGTTAACCAAACGATATACCATATTGATTATTTGATCACTCAGCGCCCCCCCCCTTTATTATTTAACTATAATTAACTATTATAGATTAGTTAGGACTTGAAGTTCCGTTAGTTATCTCCCTAGTGGATTCTATAGCGTTGATATATAAAGGATATTGTAATATAATATTTACTATCTTGATGGCCTAGTGGTGGGTGAACATGACTTGCAGTTTATCGATAAAAAAGGACACTAGATCGAATCCCGTATTGGACATTTTTTTAAAATTATTTATATATTTTTTTATCATGAAGATAGAGGCTGCCTGGCCGGCATTCATATTTCCTATCCTTGGACACTTTTATTTTTCCGTTTATCATTACTCTTCACAATTCATCCTTTCATACTTCATTCCTAAGGTTGGAAATAATCGTTATTTCTCCTTAAAATAAATTTCGATTTTTTCGTTTAAAAGAAACACATCTAGGATACGATGCACTAGCGCGCCATCTGTTATCAAATTACAAAACTATTTTAGAGGCGTAATATTCTTTTTTTAAAATAAAACAATTTCTACTGTCCTTACTGCAATGGAAAAAAGTTCCAAAAATGCAATATAACAGCGGTATGGTAGATTAAACTGGCGAAACCGCTGGAAGGGTTCACCACTGATGAGCCAGGCCCTCCCTTTAATTTTTTCCATTGCAGTAAGGACAGTAGAAATTGTTTTATTTAAAAAAAAAGAATATTACACATCTAGGATAGTTTTCAAATAATATATACCAATTCTGGAATAATTAAAAATCAACGAGAATAGTTGATATTTATGGTCAATTCTGGAATAATTAAAAATGAACGAGAATAGTTGATATTTATTCCGATAGATGGCGCAAGCCATCAGCAACTTTCAGTTGCACGCTAAGGAGATGCCTTTTTCATAATTTTCAAATGTCGTTCTATAGTCATAAGCCGCATTATATTGTATTATAAATAAATTTACTGGCAATGTGTGTTTCCTTTCATTAATACCATCAAATATTATTTCTACAGACCTTACTGCAATGATATAAGTTATTGAATAACAGACACACTTAGCCCAGTTAAAGTTTTATTTTATTAACGCCTTTGGTTGACAATTGTTTTTAACGCCTTGCCAAATACTTTATTTTCTTTTTAAATTTTATTAAATTCTCCTTTTATTAAACTGGTTAAAGCTCTAAGAGGGTTCACCACTGATGAGCCAGGCCCTCCTATTTAATTTTTGCATTACAGTAAGGGCAGTGGAAATTGTTTAATTGTTTAAAAAAAGAATCATACGCGTCTATAATAGTTTCGAATTTTCATAACAGATTGCGCACTTATGCATCATAATACAAACGAATTTTGTTGAAACGTTGATAAAATAAAACTTTAACTGGTCGAAATGTCTGTTTTTTTTTTTAAAGAAATATAGTTTTTTATTAAAAAAAATTTGATTCAATGTTAGAGTTTGATTCAAAAGTCTAACCTCACCAGTGAGTGAAAGTACGGGGACCTTTTTCAGTCTTCTAAATTCAAATATTCGAAATCCATCAAACCACTAATAACTACTGAAACAGTAATTAAGAAATATTATTGGTGAGTGAAATTATAGTTGCATATATAGAAGTTCGGAGGAGATTAATAGAATGGCCGAATGCCGTGGTCCATTTGGATGAGGAAAGCGAAGACTAGAACGCAGCTGATTCCACATTCGCCTGTTCAGTGATTCGCTAACCATGACGTATGTACGAAGGAACGTGTGGCCATTGGACATGCGTCAGACCAGGAGGCTGTTGTTGGGTGCTGCGCTGCCTGGAGTATAGGAGCTCTATCTATTATTTCTTCCTGTGGTGAATCTGTATAAGACCGATGTTCTTAATAAAGCTTTGTATTAACACAAAGCAATAACGCGCCATCTATACATATAAAATGAAAGGATTTAAAAGCACGAATGTTTCTATTATACATAATACAAACTTCTACTGCCATTACTGCGTTGATAAAATATATTGGGAGGGCTTGGCTCATCAGATTTGTATGTGTCTGAATATATAGAATTTTCATATCAAAAGCGTATTTAGACAAATTTGGTCTTTAATATCTATTTCTTGATTTCTTAGGAAGTCTCTAGGACTTAATTTTGGTCTTAGAGGTACAATCTATGAAGTCGGTGGACGAGGGGTTAAAACCCTCCATTCCCAACAGCCATGAACCGGGGATCGAATCCCATATTGTACCTATTTTTTCTGTGAAGAACCTGTTGAAATATTCATGTAGATAACATAAGTTAGGTTGTTCTTTTTGAGCGGTACCTATTAAAGTTATTTTGGAACAGGAGAGAGGTGCTGTCTGCACTACATCGACAAGGGCCAACAGACCAAAACGCGTACGTGGTTAGCTTTTCTTGATTTACAAAGAAATTGGGTTGGACAAATATCATGGAACAAGTTAAATCAACGTTTAGTTGATTTTTAATCCACTAGATGGCGCTCTGCCATCTAATGATGCCCATGTGAGAGATCAGAAATTTTTCCCTTTTTTTGTTTTTAATATCAAAACCTCTTTTTCTATCTTTTCATAGTTTTTCACTAAAATATGAAGACTATTAAAAGAAGAAAAAAAAAGAAAAAAATCCGTGTAATAATTTATAAACACAAGGTAATAAGACCAAATCCAACTAAATAAATAGTGTAAAACAACACTTGAAATTACACTGCATGAGTTTCTTTTCAATGAAAAATCAAAATTTATTTCAAGGTGAAATATTGACTATTTCTAACCTTTTTGGATGAGGTATGAAAGGGTGAAAGGGTTCCCATCCCTGGACACTTTTATTTTTCCGTTCATCATTACTCTTCATAATTCACCCTTTCATACCTCATCCAAAAAGGTTAGAAATAGTCAATATTTCACCTTGAAATAAATTTTGATTTTTCATTGAAAAGAAACTCATGCGGTGTAACTTCAAGTGTTGTTTTACAATCATAAGCCGCAGTGTATTATATTGTAAAATAAATAGTGTGTGACGTTTCGGTAAAAACGCTGTTACCATCATTAGACAAGAGTATTGACTGAAATATCATGTTCTTAAATAGCCAGTACTGTTATCAGTTGTATAAACAAACTACCACATAAGAAGAATATATTTTTGTAAAAAAAATATCCTTAGAATTAAAATTGGTTTTAAAATAAAGAAGGGTCTCTACAATGATGAGCTAGGTTATCCAATATATAATCCATTAATACAAAAAGAAATAAGATATTAAAACAATAGTTAAAAGCTTTCACCACCACAAAAATATCCTATTAACATACATCTATGCAACTTTACTCTAATGGAACAAAGAACCTATCCACTAATGGATTTTGAAAAGTAAAAGAGAGCGCTAAATAATTCCCCGAAATTTTAATTAAAGAGAAAGAGATGTATAATTATTATAATTTTTTAAATTAAAAAAAGAAAAAGTTGTCAATAATTTGAGAGAGTTTATTGCAAGGTTTAAGCCCCGCCTCTTCCCATGTAATGGGCGTTGGCCATTCATCACAGCGAATTTATTAAGAATGTTCCCCCCGGTACATATGTAATTATGGTTAATTACATACTTCCCTTACATCAATTTGTTGTCCTTGTGTGACTTCTCGGATTTTTTTTCAAATTTGCATAACATCCTTACATAGTTTATATAAAAAATAGACACTTCGGCCAGTTGGAGCTTTTTATTTTCTCAACGTTTCGACAAAAATCTTTTGTCTTCGTCAGGAGAAAATAAAAATAAACATTCGGCAAGGCGTTAAAAATTGTTCTGAGGTTTGCAAGGGCGTTCTCAAGTGATTTTTCGAATTTAGTACAACATCTAAAGCGCGAGTCAAATAACAAATATTAAACTCGTCAAAGACTATGATCTTGGAAATAAAAATATATAATAATAAAATTATAATAAATTAAGTAAAAATAAATAAATAAAGTAATATTGGGAAAAGAACTATAAATAATTTTGAAGATATTCCGCAACAATATTCTTCATTTTTTAAATTTAAAAAGTAGTTAATAAGCTAGATAAAAATGGACATAATAGTTAGAAATCTATATAATTTTCTTTGTGATCATTATTATTATATTACTTTATTTATTTATTTTTACTTAATTTATTATAATTTTATTATTATATATTTTTATTTCCAAGATCATAGTCTTTGACGAGTTTAATATTTGTTATTTGACTCGCGCTTTAGATGTTGTACTAAATTCGAAAAATCACGTGAGAACGCCCTTGCAAACCTCAGAACAATTTTTAACGCCTTGCCGAATGTTTATTTTTATTTAATTCTCCTGACGAAGACAAAAGATTTTTGTCGAAACGTTGAGAAAATAAAAAGCTCCAACTGGCCGAAGTGTCTATTTTTTATATAAATATGAATGCCGGCCAGGCAACCGCTATCTTTTCGATAATTAAGACCAATTTTGGTCCCGAGGTATTCAAGATGGCAAGGCAACTAGAGAAGACTATGATCAAGTTTGCAAGGACAAAACATTCTTTATATTTTAACCATCGTATCAAAGATCTCAATATCATTCCCCCGAGCCTGAATGTAAAAGCGCTGGTTAAAACTCCATATGGAAGACAGATTGCTAGAAGAGCAAGTCTTCAGTTCGTCAAGGCACGCATCCAAGCATCTCACAGAATGGTAGATATACAGAAGGAAAAATTGACGAGTCAGCGAAGTGTTATTTCAGAAATATTAGATGAAAATCACATGAAAAGCCTTGAAGAGAGTATACAGAGAGGGATAAATAAAATAGAAGAACGGCTAATGATCACAATGAGGAACAAACTGGACAGATGGGCTCCTAGAATCAAGAAGGTCGATCCTAGAAGAGTATGCAACATCTCAGGGAAAGATTTAACTGAAGAGCAGTTGAGGCTTCTTGATAAAGGGTCAAACTATAGACCTATGCCTCTCAAAAATGATTACATTAGATTAATATCTAACATTGAGAATGGAATCAAAAATTTGAATCAAAATGATAAAGTTATTATTAGAAACAAAATAACAAATGTAATATATAGGACAACAAAAAACAAAAAGAAATATGAATTAGATAAAGCAAAAAGCTCAGAATGGGGGGATATCAAGAAATTAAAAAATGACGACGACATTGTTATAACTAAGGCAGATAAAGGAGGCAAGACAGTCGTGATGAAGAGAGAAGATTATAATGATAAAATCACGAGCCTTCTTAATGATAACAACACATATGAAGAAATTCGAGGAGACCCTACTAAAAAGATAAAGCTTAAAATATCCAAATTTATCAGAAGCATGAAATCTAAGGCCTTGGACAAAAGAAAATTGAATCTAGAAGATGTCGCTGCACCTCTCTTCAAAGGACTTCCAAAGATCCACAAGGAAGGAGTTCCCCTACGGCCCATTGTGTCAGGATTCAAGGCCCCCACCAGAGGTTTGGCGGACTGGCTTAAAAACCAAATTCCGACTACAAGAAAGATTTCTAGGTTAGAAATTAGAAATAGGAAAGAGTTATTAGATATCACTAAAAATTTAAAGCTAAATGAACATGAAATAATGGTATCCTTTGACGTCAAATCGCTTTTTACCAATATTAATAGAAGTCTAGCTCTTAAAGAGCTTAAAGAATATTTCGAGGTGAAAAGACAAGATTGCGTTATAAAAGGATTAGAAATAGATGAAATGATAGAAGGCTTTAGGTTATGTTTAGAAAATATTTATTTTAGATATGGGGCTAAATTTTACAGACAAAAAGACGGTACTGCTATGGGTTGCCCTACCAGTATGATAATAGCTGACATTGTAATGGCGTCAATAGATAGAAAGGCAATTTTAATAGAGGGAATAAAGATATGGGGACGGTATATAGATGATGTTTTCGCAGTGATCCAAAAAGAAAAACTTAACGAGATCATTGTCAAATTAAATAATTTAGAAATAGGAATAGAATTTACTGTTGAAACAGAAAAAGAAGGATTTATACCATTCTTAGATGTAGGATTAAGCCGTAAAGAAGATGGATCTATTATAACCAGCGTTTACAGAAAGCCAACAGACTGTGGGATACATCTAAATTTTAATTCTAATAATCCTATATTACACAAAAGGCAGGTGATAAAATCTCTTGTACAAAGAGCCAAACAGGTATGTACAGACCAAGATATTTATAAAAAAGAGATAAAGAAAATTAGAGCGGAGTTAAAACAGTCCGAATACCCAGTTGGCTTCATAAATAAATGGATTAGAAGATATGAAATAGATAGGCCAAATTCGAATAGAACTACAGAAGGTTACAATAATATAATAATTCCTTATATTAGAGAAGTTGATAACGAAATATCTAGAATTTTGAAAAAATGTAAATATAATATTTGGTACAGTACTGGAACAAAAAGGGAATTTTTAACTAGAAATAACATAATGAAGGATAACATAAGCACATCAAAACCAAATAACGTAATTTATGGGATTAAATGCACAGAATGTGACAAAATTTATGTAGGAGAAACCGGCCGAAATTTAGAGACCAGAATTAAGGAACACCAACAGGGTTTATTGGGGAGAAGGGCGTTAAGCAAAATTGGGGAACATGCATTATTTTCAGGACATAGGCCAAATTGGAATGATATTGAGATATTTCACAGGAATATAAAATTTAAAAAGGAAAGATTATTTTTAGAGGGATGGGTATCACGAGAATTTGGGAAAAGAACTATAAATAATTTTGAAGATATTCCGCAACAATATTCTTCATTTTTAAATTTAAAAAGTAGTTAATAAGCTAGATAAAAATGGACATAATAGTTAGAAATCTATATAATTTTCTTTGTGATCATTATTATTATATTACTTTATTTATTTATTTTTACTTAATTTATTATAATTTTATTATTATATATTTTTATTTCCAAGATCATAGTCTTTGACGAGTTTAATATTTGTTATTTGACTCGCGCTTTAGATGTTGTACTAAATTCGAAAAATCACGTGAGAACGCCCTTGCAAACCTCAGAACAATTTTTAACGCCTTGCCGAATGTTTATTTTTATTTAATTCTCCTGACGAAGACAAAAGATTTTTGTCGAAACGTTGAGAAAATAAAAAGCTCCAACTGGCCGAAGTGTCTATTTTTTATATAAATATGAATGCCGGCCAGGCAGCCTCTATCTTTACGATCCTTACATAGATTATGAAAAAGGCATCTCCGAGAATAGTTTATATTTATTCCGATAGATGGCGCAAGCCATCAGTAACTTTCAGTTGCACGATAAGGAGATGCCTTTTTCATAATATATGCACCTTATCCCAGTTCAATATTACATTTGTACTATTTTTCATATCCTTACATAGGTTAGTAATGGAGTGGTATAAATTCTTCTATTTTCGACAGACACGACCTGGGATCAAATCCCGTAGTGGACACTTTTTTTCTAGGAAAAATTTGCTTCAAAGGCCTCTGATTTTTGCAAAAGTCCAACCTCACCAGTATATGCAAACAACCAAACGGATACACAATATATCAACCAGAATACACCTATCCCCCGATTTACACTGTAGATACGTTCCCGAGAAAAACGTGTAAATCGGGGGATAGGTGTACACAGAAATAAAAATAAAATGCATTGACAGGTTAAAATATGTAGTCAGCACATAAGCTCGGGATTCCTCGTGAGATGTGTACACAGCGCATGTGTTCAATCACAGTAGCATTTAGTATACTGCGATAAAAACAACAAAAAAAAAAACTTATTTGGAAAACCGTGTAAAAGCGAAAACGTGTAAAACAAGTACCGTGTAAATCGGGGGATAGGTGTATTGTGTTTTCTAACTAGTGTGGTTGTCTCATAATCTCAGATACCACCAAAGATAAACCTTTATTTACACAATACAACCAAACCTCAGCGTAAACACACACACTTTATATATACCAATTTTTATATTTGCATAACCTTTGTTTTCTCTAATACAATATATAGAAAATAGATATCAACTAATCGCTGAATATTTAACCCAATTCTGGGATAATTAAAAAAAACCAAACAATTATTTCATATTTATTCCGAGAGTTGGCGCAGGATATCAGTAACTTTTAGTTGTACGATCAGCAGATGCATTTTTCTTACTTCTTTTTTAATTTATTTATTCCTAGTACACGTCGTACAGGCCATGATAATCATGGTGGGTAGTTAGCGACTGCTTTTACTGTAAGTACACCACATGTCTACACATATGAAAAGCAGTTCGACTTTGCACTTACAAATGTGCCAGAGCCCCGTTTGGTTACTTACACTAGCTGATGGGTTTGGACTTTTGCAAGAATCGGGGTCCATTGGAGCTTTTTTTTTTTAATTGGAAAAAAAGTGCTCGTTGCGGGAATCGATCCCGGGTCGTAGCGGCAAAAAACCAACGGTTTAGACCATCCTTCCACCAACCACCCTTCTTGGATAATTTTTAAAAATTCAACAATTAGTTATATTTATTCCGACAGATGGTGAAAGCCATCAGAAACTTTTTAGTTGCACAATCAGGAGATATCTTTTTCTTAATTCATTGTAACTATACACGACGAAAATATGCAAATCGCCGTAAGTATGCAAATAAGAATGTTGTGGTGGAAAAAGGGGACAATAATTTGCGGCTAGACGGAGTTTGGGTGACGCCATTGGTTTTCAATTTAGCCTCGTTCCCAGACAACTTTGATGGATTGGTCACATCCGGATGGCTTCTTCTCGTGGTTCAAATCTTTATTAGAGCGGTTTCTATACAGAAGATGGTTTTCTTGGACGGATAAATGTTTATTTAAAGTTTTCTTTTATTGTAGAAGAGAGAAAAAAAGATAGATATATGTAAGAAATAGCGTATTTGTCGCCTTTAAATTTAGGAAAGCGACGTTATTGCAATATATTTCCTTCTTCTATATAACGTTTAGACCTATATATAAATTTAAAAATAAAATATCAGGGAACATGTTAAATCAATGTTTAGTTGATTTCTGTTCCACTACTACGCTCTGTCATCTAAAAAGCACATGTGTTCCTGGTCAGGATATGCCTTTTTTATTTTTAATATATAAATATATAAAGAGACAAAGGTCGCCTCTTCCGTCAAAATAGACGTCAAAACTAGACGCCATCTATTGACCGTCACCGCAAACTAGCGGCCTCGGGGCGGTGACAAAGCCACAACACCAGCGTTGGCAAACTGAGAAGCGTCCACCTAGAGACCATGGTTATAGATATATATTTTAAAATAGAGCAATCCATAAATAAATCTTTAATTGAAAAGGCATATATTGGATCAAAATATCATTTATTTTACCAATATTTCACTGAACGCCAACCTTTATCAAGGTGTTATAACATATTAATGTGTATTAAAAATGGCATATCCTGACCAGGAGCACATGTGCTTTACAGAAGGCAGAGCGCCATCTGGTGGAACAGAAATCAACTAAACATCTATAAAGCACATGTGCTCCTGGTCAGGATATGCCATTTTTAATATTGATTTCAACACCTGATCATTTTATCTTTTATTTTTTTCTTTCGTTTTTTAATATTAAAGTGTGTCAACAACAAACATATTAATTTTGTAACAAAGTATTTATTATTTTATTAACAGAGTATCATTTTTTATTATAAAACTATTTTAGAGGCGTAATATTCTTTTTAAAAAAAAAGAATATTACGCCTCTAAAATAGTTTTATAATTTGATAACAGATGGCGCTCTAGTACATCGTATCATTTTTTATGTTTATATTTTGCTACTCTGTAAACTTCCCTCATTTCTTATCTTTTGTTTATCATTCATAGTTTGTTCTTGACTTGAATAAATTGCTGTGTCATCCTGAAGTTTGTCTTCCCTCCACGTGGCAATATGTTATAATACCTTGAAAAAGGTTGGCGTTCAGCCAACTGAAATAATGGTAAAATAAATAATATTTTGATCCAATATATGCCTTTTTAATTAAAGAAACAATATATGCATATATTCTGTCTTTTCAATTTTCTACAAACCTATCTCTTCGCTTATTATTTTTTTCTACCCAGCCTATGACGGGTAACAGCCGAAGCTATGCTGGAGTTTTTCCTTTTTCCCCCCATTATATGCTATCTACTTATTTATTACATATATATTACAAAAAAAAAAAAAGCTGTTCATTTTGGATATAGAATTATTACTTGCTGATTATTTTGGATCCATGAGTATTTTATGATATTGTAGTCGTGGTAAAAATAATAAAATAAACATTGAATCACAATTTGCCTTAATTGTGCTGATAGATTTACATATCTATAGAAAGAATTGAGCCAAGGGGAACGGAAATATCTTTATTTACGGGCCTGCTAACCAAAATACGAGTAATCGCATCCTAGTGACCATTTTTTACACTACTAACTAATTTTTACAATGTTCCGTTCGCAGAAAAAAAAAAAAGGAAACTTATTTATTGGATGGCCCTCGTAAAAAGATTTTTGAGCCCCATTTTGAGCTAACAGGAAACAACAATAGGTTTTATATAGGGAAAGCAGCGACCTCTGGCGGTCGTCTTTACATAGTAGTTTGTTATGAAAGTTATAATTTTTAAATGAAATGCAATTTTATATAACTTATATATAAAACAAACCTTTTATGTTTAAATTAAATAACAATTTATAAATTTTGAAATCCTCTTAGAGGTATTATATATATGTACCATAAGAGGTACCTTTCCCTTTAATTATACATCAGAACGAAGCACTATGCATCACCTTAGTGAAACCCTTTACTGGTGATTATAAAGAATAAGCCACAACACCAGTTTAGACAAATACAGACAACAGCCAACAACCTGTATACCATGGTTTCAGGCTATGGCACTCATCAGTACAGGGACGGCTTCATAACATCCTACGTGAGAAGTTATGGAATTGGTCAAATTTACCAAACAGATGTTTAAGCTGGTGAAGTAGAAAGGGCAGATTTTCAGGCTAGAATATATCATAAAATATATCATAGAATATATCATTTGTTAATTCTTTAACATTATACGATTAGCATACTCACGTAGTTGTTATATATCAGTAAGATAGATATGCAAAATTTTAACCCGAATTGTATTTTCGCCGTACTATATACATCACATATGCAAATATACCTCAAATGGATTCCTATATAAAGTCAATTGTTACCTTAATTTGCTACCTGTTGAAGGGCGTGACTGCCCGAAAGCTTGTCACTCGTTTATCCGAATAAAAAATCTTTTCTCCTTACTTTTCATTGCTATTTATATATCATAAAGTTGTGGGAGAATGATATTCATTTACATAAAGAAATCGAAGCCGTCCCTGTACTGATGAGGGGCAGAGCCCCAACCCATGGTATACTGGTTGTTGGCTTTTTGTTTGACTTTGCTAAAACTGGTGTGTTGTGGCTCTTTCTTCATCTTCACTAATAAAGAGCCAAGATAGAGAGGCCATTGCTGCTGCTGTGATAGAGATACATGGAGACATCTGAGGCTCTTCATTGGACACGACAACAACAACTAACAAAGGGAGAGGTGCCTCACCAGGTACATGAATATCATTCTCCCCCAACTTTAACTTATGTTATACTAGCCGAATGACCCGGGCAACGCCCGTGTTTTACCCGATTGAATGTTTTTATTCAAATACTATTTGTTACAATTATAAATTGGCGCCTTTAATAAATGCATATGTTAGTTAATAACTATAGCCTATGTGCTTTATCTGTCTATGTACTGTTGGCTTCCGTAGGCGTTTCTTACTGGGAAAAAGAAAGAGAGGATTTCATTTGGTTATTAACTAATATATGCATTTATTTAAGGAGCGACCCGCTCCAACACAATAGTTACAAAAACGAAAAAGCGAGTGGGGGGAAGGTGGGCGTGATCGTAGCCAACCAATAGGAGGTAGCCATTCCAAAAAAAAAAGAAGCAAACGGTGACAGACATGAAAAATGAATGACGGATTAAGAACGCATGACGCTCGTAACTGTATATAGAATAATTTTTCATATAGAAAATTCTTTGCTTGTTTTAATTCATAAGTATTTTTGCCAATGTTGGGTAGTTGTGAACCTTTTTGATAAAAATACAATGAAATCATTTCTATATCAATATTTGCTTTAATTGAACTAGAATTAAATTTATAGAAATAATTTAATTTGTAATAAGAATTTTAGAAGAATATTGTCAAAAGATCAATTCGTTTTTTTTTAAATATAAAATAATTTAGGAAAGAAATACCTGAGTTGAGATATTTCTTTGTGCTGACCAAAAGAAAACAACAACAATGGAATTAGGGGTAAGCGGCGCCATCTGGCTGTCGCCTTCACGACATATATATACACACTCATGGACAAAACTTAAGGAAGTTGTACCTTTTACCATGTATATCGGGATTCAGACAATAACTCTGAAAGATACACTCATGGACAAAACTTAAGGAAGTTGTACCTTTTACCATGTATATCGGGATTCAGACAATAACTCTGAAAGATACACTCATGGACAAAACTTAAGGAAGTTGTACCTTTTACCATGTATATCGGGATTCAGACAATAACTCTGAAAGATACACTCATGGACAAAACTTAAGGAAGTTGTACCTTTTACCATGTATATCGGGATTCAGACAATAACTCTGAAAGATACACTCATGGACAAAATTTAAGGAAGTTGTACCTTTTACCATGTATATCGAGATTCAGACAATAACTCTGAAAGATACACTCATGGACAAAACTTAAGGAAGTTGTACCTTTTACCATGTATATCGGGATTCAGACAATAACTCTGAAAGATACACTCATGGACAAAATTTAAGGAAGTTGTACCTTTTAGCATGTATATCGAGATTCAGACAATAACTCTGAAAGATAAACTCATGGACAAAACTTAAGGAAGTTGTACCTTTTAACATGTATATCGGAATTCAGACAATAACTCTGAAAGATACACTCATGGACAAAACTTAAGGAAATTGTACCTTTTAGCATGTATATCGGGATTCAGACAATAACTCTGAAAGATACACTCATGGACAAAATTTAAGGAAGTTGTACCTTTTAGCATGTATATCGAGATTTAGACAATAACTCTGAAAGATATTACAGTGACCTTTATTGAAGACACACGAGATAACTAAGTGTGAACAAAATTGTCTCTGTCTCCTTCAAAAAAAAAAAAAAAAAAGAAGACGATCGGCGACATCAAAGACTTTCCACTTCTCTAAGTTTTGTCCATTAGTGTGTATATTCATAGCTTGAAGCTAAATATTGCTGATGGATTTTACCATCAATCATAATAAATATAAAAAATAAACATCGAATTTTATTCAGTACGGGATATTTAAAATTTATATATTTTTTAGAATAAAAATAAACCAAGGCTTTAGTTGATTTTTATTCCAATAGACTTTCAATTATCCGATTTGGACGACACTCCTTTTCTTCTTCTTATTTTTACCTCCTCTCTTGGTCCGTTAGATTCTTTTGTTTTGGTTTTGTTTATTAAATTTATATCAGTTTTACATATATTCCACACACAACACCAGTTTATAAAATTACGGAAAACCCTATCATATAAACTAAGCATATGTAACTTAGTCATAAACGAAGGTTGGAATTTTAAAAAATTGAAGAAGAATCATACGCGTCTGAAATACTTTCAATTTGCCCAGCAATGGCATTGCAGAAAATTGACATGGATCCAGAAAAGCAGCTTTACACATCCAAGATAGAGGACATTGCGACTGCTGTGATAGAGATGTATGGAGACATCTGAGGCTCTTCATTGGACACGACAACAACAACAATACAGTATACACATCCAAGATAGTGGATATTTCGACTGCTGTGATAGAGATGTATGGAGACATCTGAGGCTCTTCATTGGACACGACAACAACAATACAGTATACACATCCAAGATAGTGGATATTTCGACTGCTGTGATAGAGATGTATGGAGACATCTGAGGCTCTTCATTGGACACAACAATACAGTATATACATCCAAGATAGAGGACATTGCGACTGCTGTGATGGAGATGCCTGGAGACATCTGAGGCTCTTCATTGGACACGACAACAACAACAATACAGTATACACATCCAAGATAGTGGATATTTCGACTGCTGTGATAGAGATGTATGGAGACATCTGAGGCTCTTCATTGGACACGACAACAACAACAATACAGTATACACATCCAAGATAGAGGACATTGCGACTGCTGTGATAGAGATGCATGGAGACATCTGAGGCTCTTTATTGGACACGACAACAACAACAATACAGTATACACATCCAAGATAGAGGACATTGCGACTGCTGTGATAGAGATTTATGGGGACATCTGAGATTCTTCATTGGACACGACAACAATACAGTATACACATCCAAGATAGAGAACATTGGTGTGATAGAGATGCATGAGGACATCTGAGGCTCTTCATTGGACACGACAACAACAACAATACAGTATACACATCCAAGATAGTGGACATTGCGACTGCTGTGATAGAGATTTATGGGGACATCTGAGATTCTTCATTGTGAACACAACAACAACAACAATACAGTATACACATCCAAGATAGTGGACATTGCGACTGCTGTGATAGAGATTTATGGGGACATCTGAGGCTCTTCATTGGACACGACAACAACAACAATACAGTATACACATCCAAGATAGAGGACATTGCGACTGCTGTGATAGAGATGCATGGAGACATCTTAGGCTCTTCATTGGACACGACAACAACAACAATACAGTATACACATCCAAGATAGAGGACATTGCGACTGCTGTGATAGAGATGCATGGAGACATCTGAGGCTCTTCATTGGACACGACAACAACAACAATACAGTATACACATCCAAGATAGAGGACATTGCGACTGCTGTGATAGAGATGCATGGAGACATCTGAGGCTCTTCATTGGACACGACAACAACAATACAGTATACACATCCAAGATAGTGGACATTGCGACTGCTGTGATAGAGATGTATGGAAACATCTGAGGCTCTTCATTTGACACGACAACAACAACAATACAGTATACACATCCAAGATAGAGGACATTGCGACTGCTGTGATAGAGATCTATGGAAACATCTGAGACTCTTCATTGAACACGACAACAACAATACAGTATACACACCCAAGATAGTGGACATTGCGGCTGCTGTGATAGAGATGTATGGAGATATCTGAGGCTCTTCATTGAACACGACAACAACAATAATACAGTATACACACCCAAGATAGTGGACATTGCGGCTGCTGTGATAGAGATGTATGGAGATATCTGAGGCTCTTCATTGGACACGACAACAACAATAAAACAGTATACACATCCAAGATAGAGGACATTGTGCTGCTGTGATAGAGATGTATGGAGATATCTGAGGCTCTTCATTGGACACGACAACAACAATAAAACAGTATACACATCCAAGATAGAGGACATTGTGCTGCTGTGATAGAGATGTATGGAGATATCTGAGGCTCTTCATTGGACACGACAACAACAATACAGTATACACATCCAAGATAGAGGACATTGTGCTGCTGTGATAGAGATGTATGGAGATATCTGAGGCTCTTCATTGGACACGACAACAACAATAATACAGTATACACACCCAAGATAGTGGACATTGTGACTGCTGTGATAGAGATGTATGGAGATATCTGAGGCTCTTCATTGGACACGACAACAACAATAAAACAGTATACACATCTAAGATAGAGGACATTGTGCTGCTGTGATAGAGATGTATGGAGATATCTGAGGCTCTTCATTGGACACGACAACAACAATAAAACAGTATACACATCCAAGATAGAGGACATTGTGCTGCTGTGATAGAGATGTATGGAGATATCTGAGGCTCTTCATTGGACACGACAACAACAATAATACAGTATACACACCCAAGATAGTGGACATTGTGACTGCTGTGATAGAGATGTATGGAGATATCTGAGGTTTTTCATTGGATACGACAACAACAACATATTTTCAATTTCTTATAGTTCAAATTGAGTAAATTGCATATTCCTGATATATGTAAATAGAAAATTTATGAATAGGTTTAATACTTATTCTAATATGTCATTTATACGAGTATTATTATTTGAAGATAAAATTCCACATTTGACTTTCATGGCACTTGAAAAGAGAGAAAGATAAAACACAATAAAAACCACAGAATTTCTTTTATTCGAAGTTTCCTTCCAAATTTAGCCAATCTCAGCCGAGCTAAGTTTGGTGAATAGGTTTTGTGTTTGGCGCCTTGTGATGTTAACACCTTTCTGAGCTGAAAATAGAAGTTTTGTTCCAAAAATAGAAACTATTATGTCACCGCCCTGCCTTCTCTTTGTCACATGTCTCGAGTATTTTTAGAAATCCTTTTTTGAATCGCGATGTCACATGATCAACATTGAACATCTGTCAATGGTATATCGGCATTTTGAATGCTTCAAACGTTTTGTTGTCGTGTCCAATGAAGAGCCACAGATGTCTCTATACATCTCTATCACAGCAATGTCCACTATCTTGGATGTGTAAAGCTGCTGCTCTGGGTCTATGTCAATTTTCTGCAAGGCCATTACTGAACATAAGAATATGTGGTTAGATGTTAGTTCCATACCAGGACAATTGTTAAATATGTTGTAGGTTCTCTTATGCCATCTGGATGTATGCTATCATTCCTTTGTAATGCTTCATTCTGACTGAGTATCTTGTGATTGCTTTTGTAATTCTTAGCATTTATTTCGCATATTTGACATTTCCTCGTCTTATGTTGGATTATCTTGTATGTTGCCAAAGCATCAGCATCAAATACTGACATTTGTTCTTTTCTTTGGCTCAACTTCCTGGATTCCTTTGCTAACGTTATGAATTTGTTGAATGGGCTGGGTTGAACGATGCTGCCATGCGACTTGGAGAAATTACATCGGTGAAGGAGTGGCACAAACCGTCGACAGCCATTATCCAGGATCGAATCCCAACATTGCACACTTTTTTTTATAATAATAAACAAAAAATGGTTCGAATGGTTCCCGAATTCTTGCAAAGGTCCAACCCTACCAATAATTGCAAGTAATCAAATTAGGCTCTGACACACTTGCAAGTGCAAAAGTCGAACTGCACTATGTGGTGCACTTACAGTAAAAGCAGTCGCCAACTACTACCCACCATGATTATCATGGCCAGTACCAGATGTTCACTAGGGATAATTGAAAAAAACCCGAATATTTTGAATATTTTCATATATAATCATGAACAAAACTTAATAAAGTGGAAAGTCTTTGATATCGCAGATCGTCTTTTTTTTTTTGAGCGAGACAGAGGCAATTTTTATTCACACTTGGTTTTCTAGTGTGCCTTCAATAAAGATCAATATACTACTTTCATAGTTATTGTCTGAATCCCGATATAAATGCTAAAAGGTACAACTTCCTTAAGTTTTGTCCATGAGTGTATCTTTCAGAGTTATTGTCTGAATCCCGATATACATACTAAAAGGTACAACTTCCTTAAGTTTTGTCCATGAGTGTATCTTTCAGAGTTATTGTCTGAATCCCGATATACATGCTAAAAGGTACAACTTCCTCAAGTTTTGTCCATGAGTGTATCTTTCAGAGTTATTGTCTGAATCCCGATATACATGTTAAAAGGTACAACTTCCTTAAGTTTTGTCCATGAGTGTATCTTTCATAGTTATTGTCTGAATCCCGATATACATACTAAAAGGTACAACTTCCTTAAATTTTGTCTATGAGTGTATCTTTCAGAGTTATTGTCTGAATCCCGATATACACGGTAAAAGGTACAACTTCCTTAAATTTTGTCCATGAGTGTATCTTTCAGAGTTATTGTCTGAATCCCGATATACATGGTAAAAGGTACAACTTCCCTACATTTTGTCCATGAGTGTATTTGCAGGTTCCAATGAAAAATTATCAGAATATTTATAACTTGATTTCCTGCCTTCATTAGAAGACAAATTTATAATTATCCTCTCGTCGAGTTTCCGAGCCATTATGTAAATAAGATTGTCCAGATCAAAAGTTACATAACGACCTTGTCAGCCTTATATAATAACTTTCCTAATTATCAACATCTGCTGAGTAAACCTTGTCTAAGGAGGTATTCTGAATCTTGTTGGATAAGCTTTCGAGTCTCTTGTGTTCTTTCTCAATATAAATGATTATCTATACTGAGAACTCCTTCGATATATATCTTAAAACATTTTAGCCTGTAACGTTTCCTATTTAGAAATAAGGGAGATAGTCACAATATTTTGTGTTTTAATATTTAATTACAACAAGGTGTTAAACATAATATATAAACAAAACAAACTTAACACAAAGCAACAACGCGCCATCTATACATATAAAATGATAGGATTTAAAAGCACGAATGTTTCTTTTATACATAACTAGCCGAATGACCCGGGCAACGCCCGTGTTTTACCCGATTGAATGTTTATATTCAAATACTATTTGTTACAATTATAAATTGGCGCCTTAAATAAATGCATATATTAGTTAATAACTATAGCCTATGTGCTTTATCTGTCTATGTACTGTTGGCTTCCGTAGGCGTCTCTTACTGGGAAAAAGAAAGAGAGGATTCCATTTGGTTATTAACTACTATATGCATTTATTTAAGGAGCGACCCGCTCCAACACAATAGTTGCAAAAACAAAAATGCGAGTGGGGGGGGGGGGGGGGGCAAAGGTGGCGTGATCGTAGCCGACCAATAGGAGGGCGCCATTCCAAAAAAAAAAAAGCAAACCGTGACAGAGGCGACGAAGAATGACGCTCGTAACTGTATATAGAATAAGGGAGATAGTCACAATACATTGTGTTTTAATATTTAACTCGATTACAACAAGTTTAACCATAATATATAAACAAAACAAACTTATCACAAATCAATAACACGCCATCTATACATATAAAATGAAAGGATTTAAAAGCACGAATGTTTCTTTTATACATAATACAAACTTCTACTGTCCTTACTGCGATGAAAAAATATATTGGGAGGACTTGGCTCATCAGTGGTGAACCCTCCCAGCGGTTTCGCCAATTTAGAGAAAGAAAGAAAGTCCAGTGTTGCCGAATGCCCCTAACTATGAAGAAAAATAAAATAATAATTAAATAATTTACATAAATACATACAAAGCATGTTACATAGCCATTGAGGTGTTTATATTGATAATGCTTAATCTAGGGGGGTCGGTGGAAGGATGGTTTAAACTGTTGGTTTTCGACTGCTACGACCCGGGTTCGATTCCCGCATTGGGCACTTTTTTTTCTGATAAAAAAAATGCTCCAATGACTCCTGTTTCTTGCTAAAGTCCAACCCCACCAGCGAGTGCAAGTAACCAAACAGGGCTCTGGCACATTTGTAAGTACAAAGTTGAAATGCTTTTTACATGTGTAGACATGTGGTGCACTTACAGTAAAAGCAGTCGTCAACCTTTACCCTCCATGATTATCATGGCCTGTACCACGTATACTAGGAATAAGCAACAAAATAAATAATAATAATAAAATAAAGGTCACTGTAATATCTTTCAGAGTTATTGTCTGAATCCCGATATACATGGTAAAAGGTACAACTTCCTTAGGTTTTGTCCATGAGTGTATCTTTCAGAGTTATTGTCTGAATCCCGATATACATGCTAAAGGGTACAACTTCCTTAAGTTTTATCCATGAGTGTATATCTAATGATTATCTTCATATATTTTATTGTATTTGTTATTGTTCCATTCTTCATTATATTTTCCATTCAGTTTGACTAGAGGTTGAGAAAGGTCAAGACTCGAAAGCTCTCAATATATATGTGTGAAAATTCGAAACTATCATAGATGCGTATGCTTCTTTTAAAAATTAAACAATTTCTACTGCCCTTACTGCAATGGAAAAATTAATGGGAAGGCCTGGCTCATCAGTGGTGAACCCTCCCAGCGGTATATATACATATATGATATATGTGTGTGTTTTATAAAATATTTTTTAAGACGAGATAGAAGAATGATTTTTTTTTGCTTGATTTAGAATACATGAATATTTTGCCAATGTTTTACAGACGTAACACAAACATCTTAGGAAATATAATAAAAAATAACTTTGAAATCAGTATTTGATTTGAGATGATAAAAGATATTGAGAATGAAACATCTGACTCGAGACGTAAAGAAGAAAATAAAAACCTGAATACGTATTTACATAATTACAGGGCCATCGAGGTAAATCTAGTAATTGTTTACTAACTCTAGCGGTGGGTATTTGCATACTTGCTTATCTAACATGTAGTTCATAACGTCACGAGACATATAGACAAACAAGAACATGAGCCGGGAACAAGACAGAAGATCCTTGAGTCCCTTCATACCGGGAAATCGCTAAAGAAGATAATTGAGTGGTTTGGGTACAAAAAAACTCAAATCAATAAAATAACCTCTTATATCAATACTGAGTAAAAATATCAGGTCTCCAGGGAATATGTGTATGTTATATAATATTTTTGAGACGAGATTTCAATTTCAATTATTTTATTTCCAAAGGGCTATATCCCGCAAGGGATACTTGCGCCAAAGAAGGAGAAAAGTTTATTTACATAAGTTATTTACATTATTCAACGCATGAAAACATTAGAGATCCAGATTTTGTAGAAAGTTTAGAATGTATTTACAAAATGAATTGAACTTTAAATATGATTTTTTATCGGAAATCAAATCGTTAAGTTCACAAACAACTAGTTCATTCTATAATCTTGAAATGCTGGGCAATCGATCAGTAGATGTCTTGAGGTTTATTCCTCAATACTATGGGTTGATAGACGAGATAGATAAATGATTATTAAGCTGAGATTTTGGGTACATGAACATTTTGTCGATGTTTTACAGATGTGACACATCTTGGAAAATATTGTAACGTGATTACATATTTACATAATTTTTATATTGTATTAATTTACATAAGTTTTTTAATTATATCATAGCAATATAAATGCACGTAGATAAACTTTTAGAGTAGACAAAGAGAATAAAGTCCGTTCGTGTTTACCTCTCCACACGTCTATTTTTCAACGCGACAATATTTTAAAAAATAACTTTGAAATCAGTATTTGAGATGATAAAATAAATTGTGAATGAAACATGTCACTCGAGAAGTAAAGAAGTAAAGAAAAACCTGAAAACATATTTTACACTTTTCCCTGAAGGTCTGATATTTTTACTAAAAAAACCCCTCAAGTTTACAAAATTTCGAGAAAGTTAGTTAAGCTCTGGATAGACATGGTGACCGCTGGAAGAGATTACGTCTTCCTGCAACAGCGCCAGTCCACAAGTTGAGAACAACCCAAGCATGGCTTCACGGTAATCTGACCTACCACTGGACATCCGACTTGTGGCCACTCTCCAGCTTTGACTCTGCAATCCTCTCCATTATTACTGGAAGAATCAAAACATTCCCGAAATGCGCCCAAATGCGATTCCCAGCTTGCAAGTTCTGAACATCTATTGAATTGTATCAAATCCTCTAAAAAAGAACTCTGGGAAAACCCCAGGACAGAAAAGCTGAGACAATGGAACCTAATGGAGATCGTTTAAACCACTTGAGGAATAAGCAATAGCACTACTTTTTGAGGCATAGTTGAGGAAAACACAAAATGTCACAATAGCAAGGACAAGCTGACCATTACTGAGGTGGTATGGACAGGAAGGAGATGAAACATCCATTCGGTCGGTCACAGCTTGAGCAAGTGGTGGTAGGTAACGGCAGCTATATAGAATCATTTCTTTCTATAACATAATTTCTATAATATAGTACAAAGTTGTGTATAAAACAACACTTAAATTTTCACCGCATAAGTTTCTTTTCTGTGAAAAATCAATATTTATTTCAAAGAGAAATATCTACTATTTCTAACTTTTTTGGATGACGTATGAAAGGATGAAAATATGAAGAGTAATGGCGAACGGAAAAAGTGTCCCCTGGACACTTTTATTTTTCCGTTCCCCCTTACTCTTCATATTTTCATCCTCTCATACGTCATCCAATTATATATAGACCATTACTCTTCATATTTTCACCCTTTCATACGTCATCCAAAAAAGTTAGAAATAGTAGATATTTCTCTTTGAAATAAATATTGATTTTTCACAGAAAAGAAACTTATGCGGTGAAAATTTAAGTGTTGTTTTATAATCATACGCCGCAGTCCTTTATAAAGTTGTGTATGTTGCAAGATTTAGGTATTTACAGCTTATATGAAGGCATGAAGCCGTTGATAATTATATGATAATAACCTTTATTATCCATTTAGGAAAAGAAAGTTAAAGTAGCGAACACATTAACAGTATATAGATAAGTGAGAAGAGGTAAACAAACTGTGATGGTGATGATGATAGGTCCAGTGAGGCGCTAGTTGTAGTCGTAGCATTCAGTTTCCAACAGACATCTACTGATCGATTGCCCAGCATTTCAAGATTATAGAATGAAGAATGTACTAGTTGTTTGTGAACTTAACGATTTGATTTCCGATAAAAAAATCATATTTAAAGTTCAATTCATTTTGTAAATACATTCTAAACTTTCTACAAAATCTGGATCTCTAATGTTTTCATGCGTTGAATATTGTAAATAACTTATGTAAATAAACTTTTCTCCTTGTTTGGCGTAAGTATCCCTTGCGGGATATAGCGCTTTGGAAATAAAATAATTGTAATTGTAACAGTGTACAAAATATATAATTTTAGTTTACGTTCTAAGAGTTTTAATATTTATGTCCAAATTTCTGCGGATTTACCTCAACGGCCATGTACATAAGGTTTGTGCCAGTCAAAGATAACGGGTTACACTTACATCGCCCGCTTAAGTCCATCTAGGGACTTTTACATCTGAAGAAGGTTTAGTAGAAAATGGTAGATCTGCTAGGGAGAGAAAATTAAGAGGTGAGCCCCAGAAATGTACAGGTTAGAGATACTGTAGTGAACAGATAGTTAAAGAAAGGTTACGAAAGTATAAAATGAAAAGGTAGATTGGAGTTATAATAACCTGACCAAAGACAACAATTAGGTTATATTTTACACAAATAGATTTACTGGCAATGCGTTTATTTTAAATATCATCAAATATTATCTCTACAGACCTTACTGCAATGATATGAGTTATTGAATGAGAGGGCTTGGCTCATCAGTGGTGAACCCTCTCAGCGGTTTCGCCAAATTAATCTCTAGACAGCTCTACTATTGTATTGGATTGGTTTGGAGTATACCCTGTATTTACTTTTGAAGGCAGCTTAGGGGTTTTTAGTGAACTATGGACATAAGCTTATAGGTTATATATAGAAAGCCTCGACATCTGGCTGTCGACTTTACAGAGTAGTTTATTCTAGAAAACATAATTCAATGAAATAAAAATATTTTTATATAACATATATATATATATATATATATATTATATATATATTAATAAAATGCAAATTTCATAAGTGTTGTTCACTAAAAACTTTCGTTACAATGCATCAATTTCGACCAAATTTTCAACATTTATGTAAAACGAGATGGAGCAGGTTTTGCTTAACATCAAAATATTTTCCCTAACATTAACATGCGTAACTTCGCTGTTATCGATTAAATACAAAAAAAAAATCAACAGAGTTAATTTTATTTATATATAAATACAAAATTAAATTTCAACAGAGTTAATATTTTTACATACTAGCTAATAATCTCAATCTAAAAAATATTCAAAACAAGCAATTTTAAGATAACACCATATGTAAAACAGTCGGCCAAGAAAACAAATAACGTGTAATATATATATATAATAAATATAATATATATAATATAACGGTATAAAGAAATAATGAGCCTATCGTTCAAATTTATAATTGTAACGAATAGTATTTTAATTAAAACATTTTAAAAACACAGTTTGGAACGGGACGTTTCACAAGAGTGACATCCATGGCGCCAATTTATAATTGTAACGAATAGTATTTGAATTAAAACGTTTTTAAAATATATACGCACTCGGATAAAACCCGGGCGTTGCCCGGGCCATTCGTATTATATAAATACTAGACGCCGACCCGGGCTTCGCCCCGGGATTGACCCGTGTGCATATCTACCCGAGTGATATATATTTAGATAAGATTTTTTTTTAAATAATTGTTTTTACTCAAGGGAATGTTTGTAGTCTAGTACGTTGATATAATCAATCTATCTGAATATTAGGAAAGGTCAGGTAATTTTTTTGTAGGGTGATGCTCTGAAAAAGAACGCTATACCACTTTATCACTAAACAAATTGGCGAGTCAAAAATAAGCAACCTAAACAATCCATTAGCTTTGCAAGATAAGAACAGAAATAGAGAAATGCATGCAAAATTTTCAACACAAATCAAAATCTTTAATCCTCATTATTTTTTTAGTTTTTTTTTTTTGCTTATCCCTAGTACACGTGGTACAGGCCATGATAAGCATGGTGGGTAGTTAGCGACTGCTTTTTACTGTAAGCGCACCACATGTCTACACATGTGAAAGCAGTTCGACTTTGCACTTACAAATGTGCCAGAGCCCCGTTTGGTTACTTGCACTCGCTGGTGGGGTTGGACTTTTGCAAGAATCGGGGGGGCCATTGGAGCATTTTTTTTTTTTAACAGAAAAAAGTGTCCAATGCGGGGATCGAACCCGGGACGTAGTGGTCGTATTTTGTTTCTATTACATTACATGGAATAGTTTTTTTTTTCTAATAAAATTTACTGACCTCTTTGTTCACTGAAACCGAAACAATTTGATGAAACTATTGATATAATCAATCTATCTGAATATTAGGAAAGGTCAGGTAATTTTTTTGTAGGGTGATGCTCTGAAAAAGAACGCTATACCACTTTATCACTAAACAAATTGGCGAGTCAAAAATAAGCAACCTAAACAATCCATTAGCTTTGCAAGATAAGAACAGAAATAGAGAAATGCATGCAAAATTTTCAACACAAATCAAAATCTTTAATCCTCATTATTTTTTTTTTTTTGCTTATCCCTAGTACACGTGGTACAGGCCATGATAATCATGGTGGGTAGTTAGCGACTGCTTTTTACTGTAAGCGCACCACATGTCTACACATGTGAAAGCAGTTCGACTTTGCACTTACAAATGTGCCAGAGCCCCGTTTGGTTACTTGCACTCGCTGGTGGGGTTGGACTTTTGCAAGAATCGGGGGGGCTATTGGAGCATTTTTTTTTTAAACAGAAAAAAGTGTCCAATGCGGGGATCGAACCCGGGTCGTAGTGGTCGTATTTTGTTTCTATTACATTACATGGAATAGTTTTTTTTTTTTCTAATAAAATTTACTGACCTCTTTGTTCACTGAAACCGAAACAATGTGTATGTTAGACCACTCTTTGTTCAACCTTACACATTGTTTAGGTCTCTTATTAGGTGCAAGATGTATACTTATGCTAAAATGGTAATTTGGGTAAACATAGGTAAATTCATGTTGGGCAGTATTGTTCAGCAAGCCAACACAGATATAACATTACGGTATGAAGCAAGTTGTGCTAAAACTAATATTTCCAATCAAATTATCAAAAAATAACACATACTATGTAATATAAACACATGTATGTAAAATAAACACAATAAAATAACCAATAATTAAAAACCATAAATTTTTCTAACACAGCATACTTCTTAAGTAAGAATACCTTACCATGAAGGTTGAAAACCCTACACATTGAAACATGTGAAAAATGTAGCATGTGTGGTGTATGATGGGCTTGAAGAGAAAATATTTAAAAAAGATATTTATTGAAACTTTTGTAATACCACACAAAATATGCATATTTACAGTTACAACTTGTCTAGCACCAAAAGATGTCATTTGGAATATAGAGTTATATCTACGGATATGCAGCAAGAAGGACTTCGATAGAGGATGTAGGCCAGAGAGCAAAGAGAAAATAGGTTCTGGAGGGGACTCAATAGCAAGTAGAGAAACTCTACCTTGTTTACAACAGAGGCCAAAGGGTTCATCTCTAAATCTCAAAGCAGAGCAAAACTGGCATACCCGAGACATTTGGCCTATATCGACAGATGAATCAGCTGTATAATCAATATGGGTATTATACTGCAAACCTGAAAACGGCTTATGAGTCCAAAGCTGAAAACGCTGAACAGGAACTTGCATAGTTTTTGCAGCTGCGACGCGGGCTTCAGAATACCTAAGACGGCGAAGCGCACGACGCGTCTCACTTTGAAGTGGTGGCTCAATAGCTATAGCATTCCTATATCACCTGGAAGCAGCCGTATTCCTACCAATTAAAGGTCGGCTGCGGCGAGGCATATTCTGAAAAAAAATATTGAGATTAATAACAAAAGCTTAAAAACCAGCAATTTATAAACAAAGCATAAAAAATACCTGTCTTTTTGAGGTAAAAATCAAAATTCCTAAATTTTTTCTTCAAAATAACCTCCTAGATATGTTAAAAAGATTATAAAAAACTAAAAGCATAATATTAAAGCTAAAAAATTAATGTACAAAACCATTTATCATTAAAAAGCCTCAAAAATAGACCAACCGCAGGACACGGCAATGAAAAAGCATGCTTTTTTGAGGAAAAAAATAGAAATAAGAAAAATAAGAAATAAGAAAAAAGCATGCTTTTTCTTCAAAATAACCTTCCAGATATGTTAAAAAGATTATAAAAAACTAAAAGCATAATATTGAAAAAAAAAAAAGCTAAAAAATTAATGTACAAAACCATTTATCATTAAAAAGCCTCAAAAATAGACCAACCGCAGGACACGGCAATGAAAAAGCATGCTTTTTTGAGGAAAAAAATAGAAATAAGAAAAATAACAAATAAGAAAAAAGCATGCTTTTTCTTCAAAATAACCTTCCAGATATGTTAAAAAGATTATAAAAAACTCAAAGCATAATATTAAAAAGCTAAAAAATTAATGTACAAAACCAGTTATCATTAAAAAGCCTCAAAAATAGACCAACCGCAGGACACGGCAATGAAAAAGCATGCTTTTTTGAGGAAAAAAATAGAAATAATTTTCTAAAATACAAAATACAACCCCTATATGTTAAAAAAAACTATAAATAATCTAAATATAAAATACTTAAATAAAATACTTAATACTTAAATAAAATTTTGAAAAAGGACCTCAAAAAGACAAATAAATGAATCTGTTAAAGAAATCCCTCGCTTATTTAAAAATATAAATAACCTATTTTTTAGATACAACCCATATATGTAGAAAATATAATAAATAAACTGTATTTAAAAGATAAAAGCAATAATTAAAAAACTCCATAAGAAAATTTAAAAAAGGACTTCAATAAATAAATACCAAATATTTCGAATTAGAGCAGTTATTTTAAACGGCGAATTAGATCAGTTAAATCTAAAAATGAAAATATATATATAAATAAATAAAACATACAAAATATTTCAAGAGCAGTTATTAAGCTACGCTTGGCATCATAATGTTCGCATGTAAAGCTATTTCAGGCCTTACATATTTCTAACAACCTTTTTGAAATAGGTTTTTGAAACATGGAAATGAAAATATATATATAAATAAATAAAACATACAAAATATTTCAAGAGCAGTTATTAAGCTACGCTTGGCATCATAATGTTCGCATGTAAAGCTATTTCAGGCCTTACATATTTCTAACAACCTTTTTGAAATAGGTTTTTGAAACATGGAAATTATAATACTTCAAATAAATAGAAATAGAGTGAACACAAATAAAACATACCAAATATTTCGAATTAGAGCAGTTATTTTAAACGGCGAAGTAGCGGAAAGTAGCGGAAAGTAAACACTTTTGAAAGTATAAATACTTTTACTCTGTTGAATTTTTTTGTATTTTATCGATAACAGCAAAGTTATGTATTTTAAAGTTAGGAAAAATATTTTGATGTTAAGCAAAACCTGCTCCATCTCGTTTTACATAAATGTTGAAAATTTGGTTGAAATTGATGCATTGTAACGAAAGTTTATAGTGATGTACTCTTATGAAATTTGCATTTTATTAATATAGATATAATAAAAAATATAATGTAATGAATATTATTATCATTATTATCATAATAGTCTATGTTCCGGAAAATTATTTTCAATAATATTCGTTAGGCAAACTTTCACTCAGATAAAACCCGGGCGAAGCCGGGTACACATCCGCTAGTATATATATATATATATGACTTAAGATTAGTCATTTTACATTAGGATATACCTCAAAAGATATTTTATTTAAAATATATATTCGGCGTCAGATCTCTTCTAATTTCTCACAGTAAATATGCAAATAGACAAATACTTCAGCAGACGATTCAAACCTAAAGAATCAGACGATAAATCAAACCAATCTATTATTGATTAAAAACCTCTTTTTTTTTTAAATATAAAAATAGAAAATTAGTCCTATAGATAAGATCACAAAATCTTCATTTTTAATCATTACTTCCTTAATCAAAATTTCATACTTTGATTGCCTCCATTTCGGTTACGTCTCAAACGGAGAGTAATTCTCACAAGTTTTTTCCCGCCATATTCCATCGCTCTAAATACCCTTCCTTCTATAATAAGTTGAAAAACTTTTTTCTCTCTCTTCCATCAAATGATTGCTAATGAAAGATTAATAGCTTCCCTCCCAAAAAAAAAAAAAATTCCGATTTTTCAATTGCTCGCGGTTAAAAATGATCATTTTCAGATCATTTTTTCTAATAGATGATTTGCATAAAGTTTTAACTTCTTTAAATACCCGAAAATTAGCTTAAAATGAGCAGTAAGAAAATATCCTGACATATTTACATATATTCTTGTATATTGTATTTACATATGCACATAGATGGCGCAAACCATCAGCAACTTTTAGCTACACGATCACGAGATGTCCTTTCTTTTCAATTTATCCACCTGATCCAAGTATAAATTCACTTTTGTACTATTTTTCATATACACCTATCCCCCGATTTACACTGTACTTGTTTTACACGTTTTCGCTTTTACACGGTTTTCCAAATAAGTTTTTTTTATCGCACTATACTAAAATGCGATATTCTACTCTATACTACCTATGTTGAAAAGAATATTGGGAGGCTCTGATTCATGAGGGGGCGAACACCTATTCAGATTTGACAGTTTAATATACACCTATCCTTCGATTTACACGTTTTTCTCAGGAACGTATCTACCGTGTAAATCGGGGGATAGGTGTATATATATATATTATATTTAATTTCTATTTTTAAAAAATGGTGCTGGTGGTGAGATGAGATTGAGCAGTCGAGGCCTTTTGATTAAAGGAGATCAAAACACTCCACTCTTGACGGGTTCATTTAGTAACCAATCGTCAAAGTTTTACAAAATTAATGGTAATAACAAACTTGAGGAATCTTAACAGGTAGAATACCTCAATCTTGAGAGAAAAAACTTAATTAAACAAAAATATAGTAAATTTACATATTTGATAACAAGAAAAGTGTAACTAACTCGACTAAGCAAAAAAAAACAATATTTATATCTACATCAGCGCCGTCTGGACTTCTCGGCGTCACAGAGTTCATCTATGAAATAAACAATAAAATAAAAATATAATTTAAGTAGAAAATAATATGGTAAAATTATTTACAACATTTATATATTTTAAAAAGATGCATATATTGGATTTATAATGAATTTATTGTTCCAGTATTTCGAGGGGCAACTCGCCTCTCTTTATCGAGGATGTTTTTCACTAAAACATGCGAGCACACGTACACCACTCTCGTTCTACAAGGCCAAAGAAAGAATTGTATCTTTGATTTAAATATTACATTCAGTATATATACAGCTAACAATTATATATAATATTACAGATATATACCATTATTTTATTATTTTGTCTAAACATTGTGTGTTAAAGAGAAAGATTTATATACAACAGTGTAACCGTAAATAATTGTGTGCATACATATTAATTATAAATTAATGATAATATATATATATTTATATTTATATATATGTGTCATATATTTGTATGATTTACTAACGTGCGCCGTCTGTTATAAAAAAAATTGAACTATATTTATTCCATGAGTTCATCTTCAGTATGGGTATGAAGGGAAACCCGAAAAAATACAATATTACAGCGTTATAGTAGATTAAACTGGTGAAACCGCTTGAGGGTTCATCAATGATGAGCCAGGCCCTCCCATTATTTTATTATTACAGTGTAAGGGCAGTAGAAAATTGATTTATTAAAAAAAGAATCATACGCGTCAGAAACAGTTCAAATAAATTTGTATATTTATATGTCATATATTTATATGTAAAAAAGAAACGGGAATAAGTAAGAAATAGAGAATACAAAGATCAAGTAGTGATATGAAAAAATTTACATATCCTGACCCCATAAATGAACATTTTTATATTTCATAACGCCATCTAGTGGATCGAATATCAACTAAACGTTGATTTAGTTTGGTTCCCTAATATCTGGTCAACCCATTTTCTTGATAAATAATAGAAAGCCAACTAGACAAACGCGTTTCGAGCTTGTTCACACTTGGTTATCTCGTGTATCTTCAATAAAGGTCACTGTAATATCTTTCAGAGTTATTGTCTGAATCCCGATATATATGGTACAACTTCTTTAAGTTTTGTCCATGAGTGTATACACACTTGGTTATTTCGTGTATCTTCAATAAAGGTCACTGTAATATCTTTAAGAGTTATTGTCTGAATCCCGATATATATGTTACAACTTCCTTAAGTTTTGTCCATGAGTGTATACACACTTGGTTATCTCGTGTGTCTTCAATAAAGATCACTGTAATATCTTTCAGTGTTATTGTCTGAATCCCGATATATATGTTACAACTTCCTTAAGTTTTGTCCATGAGTATACGTCTACACATACAAGATACTTTAGAAATTTGTACTATCAAGGTACCAGAGTGCTGTTTGTTTACCTACATTCACTGGTGGGTATATATATATATATGATGAGGACCAACAGCCCGAAACGCGTACGTGTTTAGCTTTTCTTGATTAATCAAGAATGGGTATTTGGCCAATTACTGTCTAAAAATTAACGAATAGTTTATATTTATTCCGATAGAGGCCGCAAGCCATTTTCATTTTTATACTTTATGTTTATATACAAAATATAGGGTGGTAGTAAATAGAAACGGTGTACATTTTAATAGAAGGGTAGGATCTTATAAGGTATCGGCTTTAACTAATTGGAAGATATGTGACATATACTAAATCTGTCATTATCATACATTTTAAAATATACGATATATATACATGTTATATAAAAATATTATTTTATTTAAAATTATATTTCATAGATACAAATACTCTGTTAAATCGACCGCTAGAGGTCGCGCTTTTTTCTTTATAATAAAGCGTTGTTGTTGTTTCCCGTTGGCCGGCTCAAAACTTTTGTACATTATGTAAATAATCTTTTGTTTTCCTTGTTTACTCGCCTTAAGTCAGGCAGCACTTTTATCAAATTATGTATTTTTTATATATCCCTTTAACTCAATTAAATTACTGATCAAAACTATTTTTCATTATCATACTTTAAGGATTTCAACCACGACTGCATTACCATACCATAATCTTCAACATGATCTAAATTCAAGCAGAAAATATCTTTTCTATTTATAATATATATCCATAGGGCGCCTCTCCCGACAAAATAGACGTTAAAAACTAGACGCCATCTATTGACCGTCGCCGCAAATTAGCTGCCTCGAGTCGGTGACAAAGCCACAACATCAATTTCCTCCCGGCAAATTTTCCATCTATATATACCATATATATATTGCTGGGCTTGTTAGAAAATTGAGAAGCTATTGAAGTATATTAGACACAAAATAAAAATGATTCCCAATAAGGATGTCTCTGTGGTGTAACGCCAGTTTCTGATCATCACCGATCGGAATGGTGATGAACAATTAGAAGGGTTAGCTGGAATTCTTGAGCAGACGAGATCCATCATCGCCACGCGTCCAATAAATTCCAGGGCAGTTGTCAATACTCTGCTCAAGGTCTTTCTTTCTTCCTTTCATAGCCAGGGGGAGATGTTCTTAGGCGTTTATTCATTCTCTTAAAATTTCATCTTTTAAAAATACACTCATGGACAAAACTTAAGGAAGTTGTGAAAATTCTAAATTATTATAGATAACTAAGATTCTTTTAAAAATTAAACAATTTTCTACTACCCTTACTGCAATGTAAAAATTAATAGGAGAGCCTGGCTTATCAGTGGTGAACCCTCCAAGCGGTTTCGCCAGTTTAATCTACCATACCGCTGTTATATTGCATTTTTCGGTTTTCCTTTTATAGTGATACTGAGGATAGACTCTTGAAATGGGTATTTTAGATGGACATACGCTTTGAGAACAGTAGAAATACATATAATTATAAATATATAATATGCTTCGAGCAATCGCTCTTCCGCAAACATCAAATTAAGGAAGTTGTACCTTTTAGCATACATATCGGGATTTATACAATAACTCTGAAAGATACACTCATGAATAAAACTTAAGGAAATTGTACCTTTTAGCATGTATATCGGGATTTATACAATAACTCTGAAAGATACACTCATAGAGACAAAACTTAAGGAAGTTGTACCTTTTAACATGTATATCGGGATTCAGACAATAACTCTGAAAGATACACTAATGGACAAAACTTAAGGAAGTTGTACCTTTTAGCATGTATATCGGGATTCAGACAATAACTGTGAAAGATACACTCATGGACAAAACTTAAGGAAGTTTTACCTTTTAGCATGTATATCGGGATTGAGACAATAACTCTGAAAGATACACTCATGGACAAAACTTAAGGAAGTTGTACCTTTTAGCATGTATATCGGGATTCAGACAATAACTCTGAAAGATACACTCATGGACAAAACTTAAGGAAGTTGTACCTTTTAGCATGTATATCGGGATTCAGACAATAACTCTGCAAGATACCCTCATGGCCAGAACTTAAGTAAGTTGTACCTTTTAGCATGTATATCGGGATTTATACAATAACTATGAAAGATATTACAGTGACCTTTATTGAAGACCTGAGTTAACCAAGTGTGAACAAAAAGGTTTCCTCTGTCTACTTAAAAAAAAAAGACGACCAGCGACATCAAATACCTTCCACTTCCTTAAGCTTTGTCAATGAGTGTAAATCTCTATTTGTCCATACGTATAGCACAATCCGAGTCGTAGATTGAGAAACATAGGAAGAAATACCAGAATCATCAATTCGTTCAACTCCGCCTTTGCCGGTCCCAAGCCCGGATGAAAAAAAGAAAGATGAGCAGTAACAAGTTCATTAAAAAACCTGGGCTCAGCAGGCCCGACTAATAGTACCAGCTGTAAGGACTCCAGGGATACAGGATGTCTGTACTCCATGTTAGGAGCGGTTGTACATGGTGACTGTTCCTCTTGTCAGAGGTGGCCATGTCATATTGGAGCTAAGTCAGTGGCCTGCTACTGAGTAGTGCTCCCAGTCTTAATGACAAAGACGCTTTCTACTTCACCCTGTCATGATGGCTGTCAAATACATTCATTTTGAGAAGGCTTCCACCCTATTCATCATATTCAAAATCTGAATCTTTGTTTGAACACCAAAAGCTATAAATACAAGAATCCCTCTACAAGATAGATTCGTTCAAAAAAGTTTCCATCATATATACTCATGGACAAAACTCGAGGAAGTGGAAGTCTTTGATGTTTCAGGTTGTCTTTTTTTTAAGGATACAGAGGGAAATTTGTCCACACTTTGTTTTCTTGTGTGTCTCCAATAAAGGTCACTGTAATGTCTTTCAGAGTTATTGTCTGAATCCCGATATACATGCTAAAAGATACAACTTCCTTAAGTTTTGTCTATGAATGTAAATTAATATCTTTTTTGAATAGTAATAAAAATCCACATATAAGGAATTATATTTTAAAATGTTTTTTAAAATAATCAAAATAAAAAATATCTTTCAAAAAATATATAAAAAGAAGGGCAGAGCAGACCATATTTATCACATATTAAAATGAAATAGTAAACAGACGAACAAAGTTGACTTTGTCCATATAGGTGAAGCAGAAGATAAAATTAACTGGGAACGAACAATCGACAATGTCGTTTGGCCTGTAATTCGGACAAATAGCCTCCTCACTCAGGCGGAAGAAATCTTGGCAAAACTTCGATCCGAGGGGGTTCGATCCGATGTCATCGACAGTGGAGCCAGTTAGTTGATTGTCAAACAATTGGACAAAGCTCCACACTGAGTACAGTGCCATCGTGAGTTAACTTCTGTATTTACATAATTAACCCATCCTACATGCAACTTTAGGGAAATAAAATGTGGTGGAAATTTTTTTTCCAGGATATTATTTTGGTTTATAAACACAAAGGAAAGCTTTTCCTGTCAGAATATAGACGCTATAACTAAGTGCCATCTATTGACTGTCTATGCAAATTAGCGTACTCGGGTCGGTGACAAAGCCACAACACTAGCTTTGGAAAATTCAGAAGCGCCACCTAGAGACCATAGTTTCGGGCTAATGACCTTTGTCAGTCTAGGGCGGACTTTTTGATTTCAGGAGATCCGCACGGGATTTAATGAAATATTCGCAATCTGACAAAGAGATGTTTAGCTGATAAAATGACCAGGCCAAATCTCTGAATAAAATATAGATTAAAATTTTTCTGAGAGGAGATATAGGTATATAAAAATAAACATACACTCATAGACAAAACCTAAGGAAGTTGTACCCTTCAACATATATATCGGGATTCAGACAATAACTCTGAAAGATACACTCATGGACAAAACTTAAGGAGGCTGTACCTTTTAACATGTATATCGGGATTCAGACAATAACTCTGAAAGATACACTCATAGACAAAACTTAAGGAGGCTGTACCTTTTAACATGTATATCGGGATTCAGACAATAACTCTGAAAGATACATTCATAGACAAAACATAAGGAAGTTGTACCTTTTAGCATGTATATTGGGATTGAGACAATAACTCTGAAAGATATTACAGTTTTTTTTATTGAAGACACGCAAGATAACCGTGAAAAAAATTGCCTCTGTCTCCCTTAAAACAACAGATGACCGGCGATATCAAAGACTTTCTATCTCCTTAAGTTTTGTCCATAAGTGTACTTTTAAACACGTAATAATTATGAAGAATAAAAATATTGTGTAGATTTAAGCTATATAAAGGTGGGATGTATTCTTTTAAATGTATATTGTTAATATCTTCTAAAATTTTTTCTTTATATCCATATAAAGTTTGGAATAATTTTTCTTGAATGTTGTTGTATATTCTTTACATTTTTAAACTTTAGTGTATGACATTATTTTAGTGGCATGATCAACTCAATAATACCATTTATACAAAACCTTTCTTTGGTCCTCTTATTTAATACATTGTAAATAGCATTGCTGATTACAGTAGAACATGGATAATTACCGGTACAGTAGAACATGGATAATTCGAAAAAATCTTTAATTCGAATATTTATCTTGGTACCTAGAATTTCCTATAAATAGAATTTCCATTTTTATTTCTAATTTTTGGATAATTCGATTTTTTTTTTTGTTTCTTGGGCTTCAAAATTTCCAAGTTTGACTGTATTATTACTGTTATACCTACATGTTTCCTACATTTCTACTTGGAGAATCTGTTTAAGGTCAAAAGGGCTTAATAAAGCTTTTTATTGTTGTTGTTAAGTAATACCGATAATTTTTTCTTCTTAAGCAAGCGCGCAGCATTCCCAAAATTAACTATATTCCCAAAGAAGTTCATTAGCCAATAAGGATGCAGTGTTTTTTTTTTACCTCAGGTGGTACATCGAGCAACGAAATGAAATCAAATATAAGATATTGAGTTCGATCCTCAGTATTTCTTTTATTTTTCGGTAATTTTGCTCTTTTATAAAAATTCCAAATTATTTCAGAATTGAACGCTCACGACTGCTATTAATATAAGTAATTTACATATATTCGACTTAGAACAAAACACTATAAAGGAATGACAATATATCCATATGGCATAAGAACCTACAGGACATGTAACAATTGTCCTGGTGTGGAACTAACACCTACTCACATATTCTCATACCCAGCAATGGCCGCAGCCTTGCAGAAAATTGACTTAGACCCAGAGCAGTAGCTTTACACACCCAAGATAGTGGACATTGCTACGGTTGTGATAGAGATGCATGGAGACATCTGAGGCTCTTCATTGGACACAACAACAACATATTAGAAAGAGGGGGTCAACAACAACATATATTCATATAATATAGAAATCTGTGAATATTGATTTTTTGTCAATGGTATTTTCTAGTAGCCAATGAATAATTCGATTTTATTAAACCGAACTTTATTTTTGGGCTTATATTTTCTTAAAAATTTGACATCGCATATGCAAATATGTTCTAGTGATGTTGATATGTAGGTATTCTATCAGTGGAGTTTGGAGATGAAAGAATGAAGAATTTTGTAAAGAAGGAGGAGAAGATGTGGTGTTGAAAGTAAAGAGAGTAAATACTTAGAAGAAAGAAAAGTTACTTAAACAAATCCCTGTTCAGAGAGAATTTGATTTTCCCCTATTTGGGTTTGAAGAAAATCTTCCTCAAGGTATTTTGTTCTACTTTGATCCTTTTTTTTTCTAATTGTTTGCCATGTTTTTAAGTCTCTTGTTGTTGTTTTTATTCATTTTTTGTTTATAAGACAAAGAAAATAAAAGTTTGGGTATTTTTAATTTGTACCTCACGTTTATGCAACTCTATATTATTTATTTTTAATGAATATAAAAGACATCTAGGGCTAAATATCTTGCACAATTTGATTTCCCTAGCTTTCAGTCTAACTAGGATTTCGAGTTATACCGCTAGTTGTGCTACTGTTGAAAGGCATGTTAGCTCGAAAGATACAGAAATGGTACATGAAACCTAGCTCTGAATACCTTTTGATTTTATTAAATTATAAGTCAGGGGATGAACGTTTATATTTTATAACCTTTATAAAAAAGGAATGTATATTTATCTATATCAATATGTGAATATTTTAATACGGTTAGCAAATTTTATTTGCATACTTTCCGATATATGCAACATTTTAATAAGGTATATGCATATATGGATACTTCGCGTGCTTTAACAAATGTTGTCTATACTGGTGGAAATAGAAAGTGTTTGTTGAAAGTGGAAAGTATTTGATATCGCCAGTCATCTGTTGTTTTGAAGGAAACAGAGAGAATTTTGTTCACAATTGATTATCTTATGTGTTTTCAATAAAGGTCACTGTAATATCTTTCAGAGTTATTGTCTGAATCCCGATATACATACTAAAAGGTTCCTTAAGTTTTGTCTATGAGTGTATCTTTCAGAGTTATTGTCTGAATCCCGATATACATACTAAAAGGTTCCTTAAGTTTTGTCTATGAGTGTATCTTTCAGAGTTATTGTCTGAATCCCGATATACATGAGGTACAACTTCCTTAAGTTTTGTCTATGAGTGTATATAAACCTATCCCAAGTATACATAGTACAGGCAATGATAATCATGATGGGTAGTTAGAAACTGCGTTTATCTGTAAATGCACCACGTATCTATACATGTAGAAAGCAATTTTAATTTTGCATTTATAAAAGTTACCAAAAAGCTCTGTGGGATTGGACTTTGCAAGAATCGGTGGGCTTATTGCAGCAATTTATTCTTCAGAATTATTTTTTAAAATTATCCCTAGTACACGTAACAATGATAATAATGGTGGGTAGTAGTTGGCTACTGCTTTTATTGTAAATGCACCACATGTCTACATATTTGAAAAGCAGTTCGACTTTTATACTAACAAATTTGCCATTTCACCGTTTGATTATTTGCACTCGCTGGTGAGATTGGATTTTTGTAAGCATCGAAGGCCAATGAAGCATTGAAAAAAAAACAAAAAAAAAATAATTAGAAAAAAAAGTCACGATGCGGAATTCCTTCTTGGGTTGTAGCGGTAGATATAACAGTTTAAACCAACTTTCCACCAACTCTTTCAGAAATTTAAAAAAGAAACTGTCCAAACGAGATTCGAACCCGCATGATAGTGCTGACGACGGTGTCTACCCCCGCCACCTGAGAACGCCGCATCGACCTCAGTGGCGCCTGGGAGTCCAGATAGGGGGCCGTGGACGTCCGGATTGATCTGGCAACGCTGCGGCGGACTCCACGCGGGGTCCGTCGCAGTCCCTCCGCAACAAGACGGCACCTCACTCACCTACACTTGGCCTTCTTCATAATATCATCTCTTATCATCATTACTTGTACACGTAGTACATGTATAGTGAAATGTAGTTTAGGATCCCTTCTTCTACATCTATGTAAATAATTTTATAATACGATTACCAAATCGTATTTGCATACTCTCCGATATAGTTTAGGATTCCTTCTTCTACATCTATGTAAATAATTTTATAATACGATTACCAAATCGTATTTGCATACTCTCCGATATAGTTTAGGATTCCTTCTTCTACATCTATGTAAATAATTTTATAATACGATTACCAAATCGTATTTGCATACTCTCCGATATAGTTTAGGATTCCTTCTTCTACATCTATGTAAATAATTTTATAATACGATTACCAAATCGTATTTGCATACTCTCCGATATAGTTTAGGATTCCTTCTTCTACATCTATGTAAATAATTTTATAATACTTTTTAATACCATTACCAAATCGTATTTGCATACTCTCCGATATAGTTTAGGATTCCTTCTTCTACATCTATGTAAATAATTTTATAATACTTTTTAATACCATTACCAAATCGTATTTGCATACTCTCCGATATAGTTAAGCATTCCTTCTTCTACATCTATGTAAATAATTTTATAATACTTTTTAATACGGTTACCAAATCGTATTTGCATACTCTCCGATATATGCAACATTTTAATAAAGTATATACATATATGGATATTTCGCATGCTTTAACAAATGTTATCTATACTGGTGGAAATAGAAAGTGTTTGTGTTGTTTTTTCATGATTGACAGACTTCTCCTTTAAATGTATTATTTATTATACATACATTACAATAAGAAAACACAATAAATACAAAAGATAATAGTGGCTATTTATATTTTTAAAATCAAGTTTTTGTTCGTCACTTTTTAACACAACAACTTTTTTTATATTAGGTTATCATCATATCCAATTTCACAGAATATATATATATATATTTATAAAATTAAATATTCCAACAGTTTGTCGAAAGTGGAAAGTCTTTGATATCGCCAGTCGTCTGTTGTTTTGAAGGAGACAAAGGCATTATAATCAATTGATTTGAATATCCTAGATATTAATTAAACAATTAAAAAAGGGTTTCTGGAGATGTTTTTCTTTTTTTTTTAAACCGTCTCCCAGCTTTCGGACATCTCTGCCTTCCTACAGGAGAACTTATATAATGAATAAAACGCCGCCTGACGCCAAAAGGCTTCGATTTATTCCTTGTATATGTTCTACTGTGGAAGGACAGAGATTTCCGAAAGCTCGGTTTTAAAATAAAAAGAAATATATCTCCAGAAAACCTTTTTAATTGTTTAACCTACCATGACAATCGATGATGGATAGTTAGTGACTGTAATTTACTGTAAATACACTACACATGTCTACACATCAATTCATTTTTTTTTTAATTAGAAATATAAATTAAATACAACAACAACAAAAAGCTTTATAAAGCCTTTTAGTCTTATACAGATTCTCCAAGCAGAAATATAGGATACATGAAGGAGAAACAGTAATAGAACTTAATGGTAACATGATATTTATATACAGGAAAAATGATATAAAGACAATCAAGCTAATAGATTAATCTGGGAAAATTGGAGGCAAAGTTACTATACATGGATTTACCACGTCGTGTTAGGTCTTGTGGAGTTATTTGGTAGCAGCTCTGAGACTTCTTAGCTATGTAGAACTTTTCCTAGTCATCATCCCCGCCCTTAACATTACCGGTTGGAATTCACTTGTAAGCATTTCGACCTGTGAGTCAATTGAGAAGTCTTCCACTAGTAAATTAGTTGAATCCCTCAAGCTGCTTTTGTAAGATGTAGCCTTGTCAGCTGTCAAATATAAATTAAATAATACAATAGGTTTCTGTGGAGATACGTTTCCTTTTTTTCTGTAAGTGATGCGAAAGTTGGTCTTTGAGTATTTTCTCCATTCTGGTATTCCGATTACTGTAGTTCCTCGTTTGTCTGCTTGCATAATAACTATTTCTTTTATTAAGAAAAAGGCATCTCTTTATCGTGTAAAATAAAGTTGTTGATAGTTTGCGCCATCTATCGGAATAAATATCAACTATAAATTGATTTTTAATTATTTCTGAATTGACCAAATACCTATTCTTGTTTAATCAAGAAAAGATAACCACATACGCGCTTCGGGTTGTTGGTCCTAAAAAAAAATCAACGAATAATTGATATTTATTCCGATAGATGGTGCAAACCATCAGAAACTTTCAGTTACACGATAAGGAGATGCCTTTTTCTTAATTTATCCTACTACAATTTTATATTTGTACTATTTTTCATATTATTTCTTTTCTGTTTTTTAATGCATCTGTCAAATTATATTGACAAATATTTGCACTCTTATCTTTTATATTTAGTTTGGGAAGAACGTTGTTTTTATCAGATAAGTAAACCGATCTCTCAAGTATTCTAATTGGACGAATGTGGCCATGTTTGTATATAAAGGGGGTTGAAGGGAATGCGGGATACTGATCTCTGAATCTTGATCCCTTGATCTTGATCACTGAAATGATCCCTTAAAAATTTTTGAAGCCTGCGGTGCTTTAGCTGTGCTTGGTGCTGCCTTGGCTCCCTCATAAACGGCGCTCTCGCCCTCTTCTCCCCCGGGGTGCCCACTGCCCTTCCGGCGCCTCTTCAGCCCTCTCCTTGGCCCTCCATCGCGGCGGGCGCTTGGTGACTCTCAACGATGTTGTGCCTTAAAATGCTTACCCGAAAGCATGTAGAAGGCGGATTAATCGATAATAAGGGAATGCGGGAGACCAGTGTGGTTAAAGTTTTGTGTAGAGGCGCTTATAGTGTTCTCTGCGTGTTTTATCCGTGTCTGGTGATCTCTTCGCATTTCCTGTGTAACCCCAGTCCAATCCCTACCAACGCAACAATAAATATAAGTACGGTTTTTGTATTTTATTTAACAAATTGTGAGTTATTATTTACCTACTTTTTTGGTGTTGTACTCTTGAGTGTACGAATTTTGTATGTTTAGTTACTATTACTTTAGACCCTAGTTTATTGCGTTTTGTGTTAACCTGTACAAAATAACTTTTGTCATATCAATTATAATAATACTCTGTTTAGTAACCAAAGTGAAGTGTATAGGCTCGAATCCCTCAGGATTGGGCTGTTTTCCCCCTGCCGTAGATGTCTGGTGTAATCTGGTAGATTTATGGTCCTGTAGTCTTAATCCATCATCCCAAGTAGGCCGTCCTGATTGGTTCCGGGTAGTCTGCTGTTTTTTTTATATTAAAATACAAATTGAGGGAACTCAGTACTAACGCGGTAAACTTTCTTCTCGTAAAACTCCCCTTTAATGTAATTAGGAAGCTAATATTGAAGGTTTCTGTGGTGGAGTGGTATAAACTGTTGATATCCAAGACCTGGTATCGAATCCCGCGCATTGGACACTTTTTTTTTCTGAATAAATTGCTTCAATGATATTTGCCTGATATTTGCCAAAATCCAATTCCTATCACTGAATGCAAGTAATCAAACGTGGCTTTAATACATTAGTAAGTTATATACTAAAAAGGCATATATTGAATTTAATAAAATGTAATGCCTTGATAAAGGTTTGGTGTTCAGCCAACCGAAATATTGGCAAATAGATATTTTATTCAATCCAATATATACCTTTTTATTATCTAATGAATTAAATATGGATTGCTCTATTTTCAAAACATTAGTAAGTGTAAAAGTCGAATTGCTTTTTACATGTGTAGATATGTGAAAGATATGTGAAAGTGTGTTTAGATAGTAAAAAGGCATATATTGGATTGAACAAAAGATTTATTTGCCAATATTTCGGCTGGCTGAACGCCAACCTTTATCGAGGCATTACATTTTTGTATACACAAACTCAGCGCCTCATAGTGTTATCTATCTCTATATATATAAAAGTCAATTCCTGTCTGTCTGTCTGTTTCGCGATAAACTCAAAAACTACTGAACCAATTGGTTCCAAATTTTGCATGTCGCTTTTTATAAACCTGAGAAAAATTTTTGGCTACATTTTGCTTATTATTTTTGGCTATTTCTTTTTTTAATTTGAAGAACTATTTTTTTACGCGGACTAATCCGGAATGGAATGAATACCTAAATATGGCCATTTTTTTAAAGCATCGGTGGCTTAGTGGTAGAATGCTCGCCTGCCACGCGGGCGGCCCGGGTTCGATTCCCGGCCGATGCATTTTTTTTTTACAATTTTTAAAACTAATTTATAAAAAATATAATATAAATATATACTATTATATCAACTATATGAATTAAATCAAATACCTAAACACTAATCTCTATATATATAAAAGTCAATTTCTGTCTGTCTGTCTGTTTCGCGATAAACTCAAAAACTACTGAACCAATTGGTACCAAATTTTGCATGTCGCTTTTTATAAACCTGAGGAAAATTTTTGGATACAATTTGCTTAGTATTTTGGCTATTTCTTTTTTTCATTTGAAGAACTTTTTTTTTACGCGGAGTAATCCGGAATGGAATGAATACCCAAATATGGCCATTTTGTATACGCATCGGTGGCTCAGTGGTAGAATGCTCGCCTGCCACGCGGGCGGCCCGGGTTCGATTCCTGGCCGATGCATTTTTTTAAAACAATTTTTAAAACTCATATATATTATATCTTATATATACAGGGTGATCCAAAAGTCCCGCACAACTTTAAAAATTAATAACTCCGCGAATATTTGCGTTAGAGCAATGCGGTAAACACCATTGTGTTCAGGATGCAATGGGATTTTTTATGGCAAATAAGGAAAAATTCGAAATTGATTTTAGTTACAATTTTATTCGCCAGATGGCGCTCTACCAGAATCAGAGATTCAGCGGCCAAATTGTTTGATAAATTGAAAAATATAACTGATCGACACGCATTTTTCCTTTTCGAATACCAGGAAAGAACCCTAATAATATCAAATAACAAATTAATAAAACACCACTTCGCTAAAAGTATGAAGAATTGGTTAACGATTTTCAAATACAATCAGAGATATGTAAAATAGGTAAATGCAAATTAAAACATGTAGCAAAAAGGAAATTGATATTTTAGATACGGTTTGTTTCTGAAGATAATAAATTTCTAATATTTTAATTCAACTCTCACTCAGTATCGATTATATTTATTTTAATTCATTTGAAAAATATGTATCTATCTCGGATAACTTATTTTACTCTGGAATGCTGTTGTTGTTGTCGTGTCCAATAAAGAGCCTCAGATATATCCATGCATCTCCATCACAGCAGCAGCAATGTCCACTAACTTGGGTGTGTAAAGCTGCTGCTCTGGGTCTATGTCAAATTTCTGCAAGGCTGCGGCCATTGCTGGCTATGAGAATATGTGGGTAGGTGTAAGTTCCACACCAGGACAATTGTTGCATGCCCTATAGGTTCTTGTGCCATCTGGATGTATTGTCATTCCTTTATAGTGTTTTGTTCTAAGTCTTTTTATAGTTTTTGTCATTTTTCTCTCAGAGTTTATTTCGCATTTTGATATTTTCTTATTTTTTGTTTAATTATCTTGTATTTTGACAAAGAATCAGCGTCAAATAATGACATTTGTTCTTTCCTTTGGCTCAACTTTCTGGCTTCCTTTGCCAATTCAAATGCCATTTCATTACTCCCGATCCCAGCATGGGAAGGGATCCAATGTAGAATGCAGCTATTCTCCAATGGTTCCAGTTGGGTAAGTAACGAGTGTATTTTCTGTGTGATTTTAGTATTGCCCTTCTGAATTGCCTCTAGAGCGGATATGGAGTCGCTGTATATTAAAATTCCTTCTGCTTGATGCAGGATGGTTGGTTAAGGCATACATCAAGGGCTTTCCAGATAGCTGTCAGTTCACAAGTGAAGTTTGACGAAATCTGTCCTGATCCTTCTTTGATTTTGATGTTTGTTCCATCTTTAGTATTATGTTAATTCCTGCCCCTCCATTACTCAGGGTGAGGTCTGAAGATCCATCTGTATATGCTGTTAAAGGGCGTGGCCTAGCATTTTTAATCAAGAATTTGTACTATGAGGACATAGCCGTTAATATTCCAAACAAATTAGACCTCGAAGCCCAAGGTATCAAAGTCTACCTCAATCAAAACAAAGCCATCAACATATACAATATGTATCACCCTCCAAACTATACATTTATTGACGATGGAACAATGGCTCAACTTCTTACAGACAACACTATTATTGTAGGTGACCTTAATGCCAAACATCAACTATGGGGATGTTCTACGCCAAACCCAAGAGGCAAAATACTATCAAACATATTTATCGACAATGCCTTCATATGCTTAAATGATGGGAATCCTACCCATCATTCCTACAAGCTATAATACTGCACAAGCCCTTGATATAAGTTTTTACTATCCTGACATTTTCCACAAATGCAAATAGCAAATATTAAAAGGTTTTAGAAGTGATCATTTGCCTAATTTGATAGAAATTAGCACCAAGACCAAAACTAGCTCAATTAAGAAAAATTCTAGAACTTCAAAAAGGCTAATATGATATCTTTCGAAAACACCATTATTAAAGCAGCCAAAGTTTCAATACCAAGAGGTAATATTAAGAAATGGATTCCAAATTATGCACACCAGGCAAAAATATTCAAACACTTATAACTAAAAGAAATGAACTACAAAAAGTGCACCCAAAACCAAACAAATTGTAGAACTGAACTGAACATTGTCATTGCAAAAATAAAAAGATTATACGTAAATGTGAAAAGGGAAAAATGGAAACAAACTTGTAAAAACCTGAACCCAAGAAACCCAAATACAAAACTTTGGAATTTGGCAAAAAAATTGACAGAGTCCAGCCACAAACTGAAAACACAAATATGATTAAGAATACAGATGGTACACCAGCAACTAATGACAAAATTGCTGCCAATCTTTTAGGTAATTCATATCAAATAAGTAGTAAAATCAAGGTTGAAAAAAGGCCCGAAAGATTATTCATGACTGTAAAAATGTCACCAGCACTCATAATATTTTCCATGAAAAAAATCAATATGAAAGAGCTAGCTTATGCATTAGAAAACACTGACCTAAACAAGACTCCTGGGCCAGATGGAATCCATGGCCGAATGATATCAAATTTGGGCAAATTTGGCAAAGAAAGACTTCTTAATATTTTCAATAACTCCTGGAAAACTGGAAAATTGCCTCAAGACTGTAAAAATGCAACAATAATTCCCATTAAAAAACTTGACAAATCTGCTGATGACCCAAAAAACTACCGACCTATCTCCCTCACAAGTATTTGCTGCAAATTAATGGAAAAAATTATACTCAGACGACTCACCTACCACCCCGACACAAGAAATCTCTTACCAGAAGAACAATATGTATTTAGGAAAGGACATGGGACAATAGAACAACTCTTATTTTTCACACAAAAGGTAAAATATGCACAAAACAGAAAAGCAACTAACCACACCATAGCTACTTTTTCAGACCTTACACAAGCTTTTGATAAGGGGTATGGAAAAATAAGTTAATTACAAAATATTACAAACATTTCAAAATTGATGGAAAAGCTATAACTTGGATAAATGATTCCCTTAAAAATATATACATCAGGGTCAAATATAATGGCACTCTATCTAAAACCTTCAAATTGTACCAAGGATTAGCACAAGGATCAGTCCTTAGCCTAACTCTCTTCACCCTATTTATTGCAGGCATAGAAGAAAAAATTTCAGATAAAACCAATATTGGACTTTTCGCTGAAGACATTATTCTATGGAGTAGCAACACTAACTGGAAAAAGGCTGAAAGGGATTTGAACAAGACTCTTCTCCGCCTAGAAAAAAATTGCTAATAAACATAAATTAGAATTTAACCCCCAAAAATCTGAAACCTGTCTTTTTACTACCGATAAGAAACTATACAAAATAAGACCAAATATTATTCTGAAAGAAAAACAATTGCAATATAATAAACATCCTAAATATCTCGGCTACACCCTGGATCCAGAAATTAACTCCAGTAAACATATTGAAGGAGTTGTTAGAAAAGGAAGAGACCGACTAAAAATCTTGAAATATATTTCAGGAAGAGTGGGGAGCTGAAGCAACAACACTAAAATTAACTTACACATCTCTAATGAGACCTATCTTGGAATATGGATATCAAATCTATGGTACAGCATCTGAAACAAATCTAAAAACACTGGAAAGGATACAACTAAATGCAGCTAGAATTATTACAGGTCTTCGAAATACCTGCCCTAATAATATTGTACTTTACGAGGCAGACATTTTGCCCTTAAAGGATAGAATAAGCTACAATCTGCCAAAATATATAAACAAAATCAAGAGTTATGAAAACAAACACAGAACTTTCAATTACATACTTAATTGGGAATCCAATATAAGACTCAAAAAAGAAGGCCCTCTCCACCTGGCCAAAAGAAATGAATTTTTAAAATATAAAGTGGAAAAATATTATTTAGCTGAAAAAATATCTCCATGCGAACCACTAACAAAATGTTATTTTTAATGCCACTTTAAATGAACCCACCAAAAAACAATACCAAAATCCAGAATACTTAATACATACTACATACTACAGAATACTTAAACAATTATCTTTAGAAATAATTAATAAAATTCCTAAAAATGCAATAACTATCTATACCGATGGTAGCAGAGACGAGTTGGGACAAACTGTCAGTGGCTCTCTCATTAAAACCACAAATGGCAATGAGAAAATAAACAGAAGAAACCCAGAATTTTGCTCAGTCTTCAGATCAGAACTTATAGCCATCTATGAAGCCTTAAAATCCATCAGAAACACTAAACATCACGATATATGGATTCTTACTGATAGTAGAAGTGCCATACAACACTTGAGTCACACAGGGCAACTTAGAGACAAAGTAAGCAGGAACATAATTGGTTATCTCCAAAAACTCTCAATACCTCAAAAATTCACCTTCAATGGATACCCTTACATGTTAGCATTGAAGGCAATGAAGCTGCTGATGCGTTAGCGAAAAAAGGCACAAAAGAACCCTTGCTACAGAAAAATAAACTTACCTTTAAAGAAATAGAAACAGTAGCCAAAATAAACAAGAACTGGAGGATCCCACCTAAGCACAGTTGGTACACCCTAGAAGCAGATGGCCACCCAGACCTTTCGGTCCACAAGCCGGAATGCGAAGCATGCCCTTCGCTGCTATTCAGTTCAACTCATAAGCCAAGTAACGGTATCCAAGCTAGTGCTTGGACATTGTACCTGGAAACACCACCTCCCAGACAACGTGTCTGGAAGGATTTATATACCGGTGGCCTTTAATCACAGCAAAATAGGAAACTATCTACTGTGTCCAGCAGGGACCGCGGGGATGCAACCCCCGGTCGACTCTGTTCACTCACAGCTGAGAAAAAGCTCAGCTGCCACGTCGTGGGCTTTCTCAAGAAGCTTGCTGTGATTTCTCAGCAGCTTACTCTCGATCGCGCCCCTCGCCCTCCTTCTCTCTTCCTGCACACCCACTACCCTTGGACAATCCAAGACGTAGTGGCGTGCATTTACATTCCTTTCTCCATAGACGCAATCAGGGTTTCTCTTAATTTTAAATCTGTGGAGACTTGAGGAAGAGCCCATGTCCCGAACTACCCTAATGAGTTTGTGGGACATTACCTTACAGATGTACTTGGGTGTTGTTACCCCATTGAATACCTCTCTCCCCTTCACACTGTTCCTCCATCTGTCCAACCACAAGTCCTGGGCGTGCCCCCTGATCCTCCTATAAACTTCTTTCTTGGTCACTGGGGTCCTCAGTGATCTACCTCTAAAGCATCCTGCCTTAGCGATCCTGTCTGCGAACTCATTACCTTCGATGAGGCTGTGTCTCCTAAACCAAGGGAGCTCCGGAGCCCGCGTCATCATCTCCAGCTCCTGGATTATTTGATGCGCGAGTTGCCCTTTCTCCAGATTGATGGCGACGAGGGCCGAAATACAATCTGAATAGAGGCGGTCCGGGCTGAAGTTCTTCTCGGCACACACTCTGAGGGCTACCCTGATCGCAACCAGCTCGGCTGAAAAGACCAATTCGTCCACTCTGAGTGTTAAAATTTATTGGAAGATCAGCTTTCCATTAGTGAATATCACTACCCCAGCTCCAGTATTGGTTCCAGACTTACTACCATCAGTGAAAACCTCTGTGCCAATCCCTGTCGGCCCTCCAGGACTCCAATTCCACTTTGGCAACCACTGCGGAGGCTTCCTTGGGTCCCTCTTCGATTCCAGGGCATCTCCCTGTTCTCTCAGATCTTCTGTCTGATGGTCTCCTCCTCTAGTTTCAATCCCAGGGGAATAAGCCCAGCAAGGACCAAAAAAGGCCCCACTGCTGGTAGTGCGATATCCCCCTGTGATTCTGAGTGCCGCTGTCCTCTGCACTCTCTCTAGAGTTGTTGCCACCTTCTGATCCCTGTTTCGGTGCCACCAAGCCCCGGAAGCATATAGCAAGATTGGCTCGACACAGGAGAGGCAAAGGTTCATAAAAATAGTACCCCCCTGTTGAAATCCAACCAGGACAGGCCTGCACAACGCCTCCCTGCCTCTCGCCACCATCTCCTCCGCCTGGTATTGCCAACCCATCTTGTCATCAATGACCACCCCCAGGATGGTCATCCTATTGACCAACGCTACCCTCCATCCGGATAGCCGGCTTGTGTTCCCATTTGATCCCTTTCCTTTTAGTTCTTATGTCCCTAGGCTTAAAGCTGAGGGCTTTAGTTTTGGAGACATTGAACTTAAGGCCAGAGTCATGGGCCCAGATCGAGAGAATTTGGAGATATGTTTCAACACACTTCTCAGCCTTCGCTCTCGAAGCAGCCTCAATGATGAGGAACTGGTCGTCAGCATAGAGAACCAGCCTGGCTCCCTCAGGGAGCTCCTTCTGGAAAACGGTGTTTACCAGGATATTCCACAGAATAGGTCCGCAGCAAGAGCCCTGGGGGCAACCCCTAGCACAGTTTCTTTCCAACTTCCGCTCACCAAAACTGAGGCTAATCCGTCTATCCCTCAGGAAGTCACGAACCAAGCTGCTCAAATTATCTGGACAACCCATGTCCATCAAATTACTTATCAGCTTGTTCCAGCTCATGGAGTTGAACGCGCCATCAATGTCCAGGGCCACGAAAAGAACCCAAGCACCCTTATTTAAGCTCATCCCAACCCCCTCTAACACCTCGTTCAGAGCTGTGGTTGTGGACTTCCCTTCCCTAAAACCAGGTTGGAAAGAGGAAAGGAGCTCATTACTCTCTAGCCAGTGCTTCAGTCGCTGAGCTAGTAGGCTATCCAGGACCATACCTAGACACACTAGTAAAGAAAGCGGACGATAATCATTAGGAGAATTACCCTTTCTACCAGACTTTTCGAGAAGCACTACTCGGGCAACCTTCCATGCCTCAGGAAATGTACCAGTGTCCAGGTACCTATTGAATAACCTGGAAAGAAGCGATGGGTGCATTCTCACCAGGGCTTTCACGACCGTGTTATCGATCCCTTCGGGACCAGGAGATTTCCCTTTCCCGAACTTGAAAGCCGTCAGTTTCACCTCATTCTCAGAAAAGGGCGGATCCACCAAACCACAAGTGGTCAGATAGATCTCGTCCTCTAGTTTTTCGTTTCCGAAGTGCCGATCCAAGTTGTTTTTATTTTGTCTTCTGCTTTCGAGCGAGTAGGTCTAGAATACATTCTCTCTGAATTTTCTCATTGTTGGTGGATGAAACAGCACCAGTGATTATTTTGGCCGCTTTTGCTTGAACACTGTCTAGTCTTACTTTTAGTGATGAGCTTGAGGGAGCCCAGACAGGTGTTGCATATTCCATTATCGGCCTTATTAAGGTGGTATATGTTGTTCTGAGAATTCTGGGTTTTGCGCCCCAATTTGTTCCACATAGCCTTCTCAGAATGTTTAGTTTTCTGATAGCTCTATTTGAGATGCTAATTATGTGTTCTGAAAATTCCAATTCCTCATCAATAATAATTAAAATTATTTTGTTGACATCTTGTCAATATATGCACAGTCTGCACTATTAAATAAATAGAATATGCATTATATACACTATGTACAATGAATATGGCGCCTCTGCCAGCGCTGCAGAGTTTGGTGGAGAATCGCCAGTGGGTCTCCAGCGACACCACGCATTTTGCGATCTACGATGAATACGTAGATCGCGTACTTCGCCGCTTAGAAGATGGTGATGGCGTGGTCCTCGAGACCAACTGGAAAATTCCAGGACTGCAGTATCACACCTAGGTATTATGGATTTCTAATTTTATCAATTATTTGTTTGTTTATGCTTATTTTGTGGTTATATTTATGCCTTTTTCCCTGTGAGTGGAGAAGACGCATAGGTTTGGTTTTATTGGGTTTATGGATCATTTGGAGTTCCATTGCCCACATCCCCAGTCCTCTCATTGATGTGTTCAGTATTTTTTACGATTTTTCTATGCTGATACTTGTGTGCCATATGGCTATATCATCTACATAACAGGCAACCTTTGTGTCTTCAGTGAGGTAAGGATGGATGTCGTTAATATATAGCAGATAGAGTAGAGGACTGAGCACAGATCCCTGAGTTACACCAGCCCATGTTCTTCCTTCCTTGGAAAATTCTCCATTGACCCGAACCTTTCACCTTCTTCCCCTTAAGAAGTCTGCAATCCAGATTAAGGTTTTTTCTCTTACTCCGATGTTGTGCAGCTTTTCACGTAATTTTTCCCTCCACACTCGATCAAAAGCTGAGGCCATATCAAGGAATATAGCCGTGGTCTTCTTTGGCGGGTTTTCCTGGAAATAATCTATTATTGATTGACAGAAGTAGAACAGTTGATCAGTCGTACAGTGCTGGGATTTATAGGTAGTTTGGTAGAGGTTTATTTTATTATTTTTAGTGAGCCAGACTATGAGCCTAGAGTGGATAATTCGTTCTGGTATTTTACAAAGTATGCTGGTGAGAACAATTGGCCGATAGTTCTTGTATTCCTTGGCATCTTTGTTTGGTTTCAGTATTGGCACTATAATTGATATCTTCCAATTATTTGGTAGTTTACCAGTTTGCCATGAAATGTTCAGTATTCGTTGGAGTTGATTATTAGCTTTGTCTTCAAAGTGTTTAATCATTTGACCAAAGATTAGATTATCTCTTGGTGACCTCTTGGATTTTTTTATTGATGAGTTTAGCTCATTCAGTGTGAAGTCTCTCGAGAAAATATCTTGTTGATGATAATTTCTTGCTTGTTTAACTAACTGGTTTATATTATTTTTAGAGTCCTGTCTTCATTCGTATAGTTGAGTATGGAAGTGCTTGAAAGATATTCAGCAATTATGTCAGCCATCTGTTTGTTCTCGTTCTCGCTGTTCTATTCATATCGGTTAGAGTATTGGAGGATTGGTGTTAGTTTTGATTGTTCTCTAACACTCTAATCATATTCCAGTGCTGGCTGTCCTTTCTTGGATCCATTTTTCGCAGAATTCTGCCATTTTTCTTGTTTGCATATCCAAATTTCTTGTTCTATTTTGTGACTAATTTCAATGAGTTTCTTTTTGTTTTCTTCAGTTTTATTTGTTTTAAGAGGTTCATTGATATTGTCTCTCTCTGCAATCATTGCCTCGATATTGTGGTCCTTCCAGTAAAGTATTCACAGGTCTTTACGTCTGCCTCTAGGTATCGATGCTTTTGCAGCTTTGGATATGTTCGAAGAGAATTTTTCCAAGTTTTTGTCAAGCGTTCTGTAATTCAATTTTTCGTTGCACAGTTCTTCAAGCTTTTCTGTGAATTTTTCAAGTCGGCTTTCCTAAAGTTCCATGTTCTTTTATTCTCATGGACATTCTCAATTTTGAAGTTTAGGGTTGTTAAAATTGGTCTGTGGTCACTGATTGCACCTCTCAGAATTTTCCATTGTGTTGTGGGTGCGATGTAATTTATCGCCGTGATGTCTATTGCGGATTCTGTGCCTGCAGACTTAGATAGATAGGTGTTTTCTCCGTTATTTAACGGTGTAAGGTCGAGGTCGGTTAGCATGTCCTCAACCTGCTGACTTTTGTTATCCTGGACAGGTGATCTCCAAATTGAACTTTTGGCGTTAAATTCGCCGAGTATGATTGTGATACCCGAAGACGCTCCACTTAATGTCTCTATTGTGTGTACCCATACAAAATTCAAAGATTTCACGAGCTGAAAGTTGGCGATTTTGAGATGCGTCAAGAATTCGCTGCATGGGTTTTCCGGCAAATTGATATTGATGAAAACTGGCTGTCAAATGTTCTGTGGACAGATGATGCTCACTTTTCTCTAAACCGAGAATTTATCATTCAAAACAGCCGCATTTGGGCAACAGAAAACCCTAGGATTTTTACAGAAATGCCACTTTTCCAGCCTAGAGTTACAGTTTTGTGTGGGTTCACTTCTTTTATTATTGGGCCATTTTTCTTTGAAAAATCAATGTAAGAACTTTTAAAACCGTTTTTGTAACTGGTGAACGTTATGTTCAACTTTTGAGAGAAAAGGGTATTCCCATATTGCAGGGCAAAAGCACTAAGCGAAATAACATTCATGAAAGATGGAGGACCTCCTCATATCTCCCGAGGTGCCAAACAATTGCTGAAGGATACGTTCGGTGAAAATCGTGTGATAAGTCGCCACTTTATATACCAGTGGCCTCCAAGATCACCAGACTTGACGCCTTGCTATTTTTGTTTATGGGGGTACATTAAATCGTGTGTTTATCGATGCTGGCCTACCACATTGGCCATGTTGAAGGCTTCTATCAGATGGCACGTTTTATCAATTTCAACAGATATGTTATTTAATGCTGTCCATTCTGTCATTTATCGTCTGCAGGCGGTGATTGAGAATGAAGGGTGCCACATTGAGCAAGTATGTGACCTAATACAAGAGAGAAGGCAGTTACCTCATGTGTTATATAAGCCGCCATGGATTATATTATTTACCAATATTTTGCACCACTTTGTGTTGGGATATGGGGATAATAAATGCTGTCCTCACATCTTGACTCTTTTTTTTTTTTTGCGAACAGTAATATTTTGTTTGTCATTTGCTCACATATTATGTCGTGCAAACCAGAGTGTTATAACTTCTCGCATAACACTGGTACACACAATTTTCCCCTTATGTTTAGTTTTTCGCTTTTCGCTCATTAGAAGAAATAGCATAAAGAATATTTTCTGTACACCAATAACTTTAGAAATTTTCAACGCAAAAGGTCGATTTAAAAATTATTTTTATTTGAGGGGACACATTTTTTAAAATTGTATACAGTATAATAAACAATGATAACATTTGACAACCCCATAGGATATTTGGAATAAAGTACGACAAATATATTTTGTCACTCCCCTCTATATTTCATTTGTTGGATTATGACAAATATCCAGTTAAATAGTCAAGGGTCGCCAATCAGTCAAGAAACTACACATTTCTTATAGCAAGAAATCCTATTAATAATGCCATCATAATTTTTGGTACTATATTAACATTTCAAAAATTCGTGTATTAATATCAGCAGTGTTTTTCAAACATTCAATCTATTTCACAAAACCCCATATAAAATATAAATATTTTTACTACATGTTTTAATTTGCATTTACCTATTTTACATATCTCTGATTGTATTTGAAAATCGTTAACCAATTCTTCATATTTTTGGCGAAGTGGTGTTTTATTAATTTGTTATTTGATATTATTAGGGTTCTTTCCTGGTATTCAAAAAGGAAAAATACGTGTCGATCAGTTATATTTTTAAATTTATCAAACAATTTGGCCGCTGAATCTCTGATTCTGGTAGAGCGCCATCTGGCGAATAAAATTATAACTAAAATCAATTTCAAATTTTTCATTATTTGCCATAAAAAATCCCATTGCATCCTGAATACAATGGTGTTTACCGCATTGCTCTAGCGCAAATATTCGCGGAGTTATTAATTTTTAAAATAGTGCGGGACTTTTGGATCACCCTGTATATATAAATGAATGTTTGTATGTTTGTTTGTTTGTTTGTTGGTTTGTATGTCCGGTATACAAATTCGCAGTAGTTCACTAATTCAAACCAAAATTTCCATACATAGGTAAAAAAATACGAGGAAAACGATAGGCTATTTTAAATTATATATAAATATTAAAACTATATATTCAAATTATTCTACTTAGCTCACGAACAGCGCCCTCTATCAAGGTTATAAATACGTTTAAAATCGAAATCTTCTCAAAATTTTATTAATAATAGTGTTCGCTTAATAATTAGAATACTTGATCTAAATCGAAATATTTATAGACGCTCGCTCGATTTGAAGATTTATATCGTAACTAATCTGACTGTAAAGTTTGGAGCGGGACGTTTCACAAGAGTGACATCCACGGCGCCAATTTATAATTGTAACGAATAGTGTTTGAATAAAACATTTAATCGGGTAAACCCGGGCGTTGCCCGGGTCATTCGTCTAGTATATATATAAAAGTGAATGTATGTGTGTCTGTCTGTCCTTTATGCCTGACCAAACCACTCATTGGAACGCCATGAAACTTTGGGAAGTTATTTAGTATAGTACTGGGAAGGTTTCTAGTAAATAAAATTTTTGAAATAACTTTTCGCCTGAAAATAATCAAGAAAAATATTCTAATTTATCTGTTATAATTCAACAATCTGCTCTAAATATTATCATGATGATACGATGATTTTGTAATGTAGAAAATTAGAAAAGACAAAATTCAGGATGACACGGCAATTTATTTGAGACAAGAATAATGATACAATTCCAAGGCAAGATACTATTCCTTTAACTTCCAATTACCGAGGGAACCAATTAATATTGATTTTATTCAACCTATCGAGTATTTTTCAAGGGACCGGGAAAAAATGTTCACTTTATCGAGAGATTCGTTAGACAAACCTTTACTCGGGTAAAACCCCGGGCGAAGCCGGGTACGTCCGCTAGTAATAAATATATGCCTTTTTAATATCTAATGGTTTAAGTATGGATTGCTCTATTTTCAGAACAATATCTATATATATAAAAATGAATGTTTGTATGTTTGTCTGTTTGTTGGTTTGTTGGTTTGTATGACCTGTATACAAATTCGCAGTAGTTCACTAATTCAAGCCAAAATTTCCATACATAGGTAAAAAATAATGGGGATGACGATAGGCTTTTTTAAAAAATATATAAATCAATTATTAAAACTATATATTCAAATTATTCTACTTAGCTCACGAGCAGCGCCCTCTAGAACGCGGGCGATCTGCCGGCAGCCAACGGGCGAGCGCCGCCGGCAGCCAACGGGCGAGCGCCGCCGGCAGGTCGCTTTAGCGTTCTAGACGAGAAGCTTTTTCTTAATTACAATGCAAGTCCTTAACTATATTTACAGGTTTTCTAATTTATAACTATTTCACATATTTACATAATTCGCCGTTTAAAATAACCGCTCTTGCTATACAGTGTACTCCGCTTATAACGAAGTCGCATTATCCATGACAATCACTTTGCTATATCCGAAGTTTGTTATATCCGCAGTTGGAAAAAAAAAATGTTTTGTACCAATATTTTTTTTTACTATTCAACTCAAAAGAGCAACACAAAGATCAATAACAACCTCATCAGGTGTTTTTGGAGAAGTAGTTTGTGATTTTCTTTTGACATTTAGAAGTCAGTAACAAGTGCTGAACACTCTTTTCGATGTTGTCCAAGTCTGACAGATGCCTATGAAGAGACTTGGACTCATCCTGACATTGAAGAAACAATCGCAGAGTTTGAATGCTCTCCAAGACCTCTTTTGGATGCGGAATGTGGACAATTGGGTCTACTTCTTCATCAACTTGGTCCGTTTCTTCTTCTTCTTTTGCTTGAAGAATGCTCTCGACAATTTCTACATCGGATAACATGGCATTTGTAACGACGTCATTGTCAGCGTCAGCATAAGAATCGAAATCCATCTCTAACGGTATTTTTAAAACTTCTTTCATGCGATCGACGAGGCTTTTTTACTCCCACATTTGTGTTGCAGGCTGTGGTGTATCCAATGGAGAACTGACATCGGACTTAATAATTCCACTAATCTCTTTTAGGATTTGCAGCTTGACTGACAGAGATAGTGAGTTTCTTGTTTGTTTTCGTACTCCTGCCATGGTAAACGTTAATAAAATATAAGCGTTTATTAAACAATTTAATTTTGTTTAAATAATGTAAAAAAATACTTATAATATGTTTGCATATTTTAAAATTGTATATTATTAACTTATTTGTTGTGTATCATTAAATTTGTGTCATTCACACGTTGTAATTTGATATATATTATGCATAATATATTAGTCAATTATAATGGTAAATGAGAAAACTTCGTTATAAACGGATAAAATAAAAATTTATACATGCAAATCACTTCGTTATAAGCGAAAATTCTTTATATCCGACTTCGCAATATCCAGAGTTCTTTTAATGGTTTAAGCCCTTCTTTTCTTTCGTGCAGACAATTTCATTCGCTATATGCGGAATTTCGCTATAACCGACTTTGTTATAAGCGGAGTACACTGTATTTGCTATGTTTTATTTTGCTATGTTTAATGTGTTTGAATAATACATTTAATCGTGTAAACCCGGGCGTTGCCCGGGTCATTCGTCTAGTACTTATATATAGTATAAGCATTCGCTAACTACTCATCAAGATTATCATGGCCTGTACCACATGTGTGTGTGTTTATACTTGGGATAATAATAAAAAAGGATAACGAATTATTCAAGGGGTTTGGCTCATCACGTGAATGACCTTTACAGCGGTTTCGTCAGTTTAATTTCCACTTTTATATTATACTAGCTGATGTGTACCCGGCTTCGCCCGGGTTTTATCCGAGTGGAAGTTTGCCTAACGAATATTATTGATAATAATATTCCGGAACAGACAGAATATTATGATAATAATGATAATAATATTTGTTACATTATATATTTATATAATATATAAAATATATTTTTCGAGCAAACATATCTACTCTCTCTACTGAATAGATTTAAATATATATATATAAATAAAAATATCTAGAGATATACTACATGATCTTAGCCAAAAGGCCGAGAAACGATATTTTATATATAGAGATGACCTGTCTTAACATAAAATTGCAGGAGGATGATATTCATGTACCAAAAGAGGCACCTCTCCCTTTTGGTACATGAATATTGTAACAAAGTATTTATTATTTTATTAACAGAGTATCATTTTTGATGTTTATATTTTTGCTACTCTGTAAAACTTCCCTCATTTATTTATCTTTTGTTTATCATTCATAGTTTGTTCTTGCTCTAAATAAATTGCTGTGTGTTGTATATATATTAATCAATTGTTATATCACAGAGTGTGTGTAAGCTCACAGGTAAATAAGCGCTAACCGAAAGAAAAAAAAAGTTCCTTTGTTTAATATTAGTTTCCCTTTTATATTTTGTTCTCTCTCTTGTAAATCAATAAATATAATGTTTAATTAATAATTAATGGAATCAGTTTCATTAAATATTATAAGTAAAGTCAACACTGTCATTCCCGATGTTTTTGTCTTTCCTAATTTTCCATGTAGCAATATCCTCCTCGCGCAATTATATATTGTATGGAATTGTGTTCCTATTAGAGACAAGATATACTATAAATAAATATGAATAAAATACAAGAATAGTTTGTGCATCTATGTTTGTTGGGGGAGAATTCTGGCGTTCCCATACGAAGAAATAAAAATTAACTTCAGTACGCATGCGTGGATCGTTTGGTAAACTCCATATTTATTACTCAAACGACCACTTTACAAAAATTCATTTCTAAAAATGAAATATTTGATTTATTTATACATTTCTAAACTCACCGAATAATTATCAATAATTAATTATTTTAAACTCTTAAAACCCTTTATTAAATTTATCAAAAGATTATAATTATTAACTAGAATAGAAAATATTGTGAATTAGATACAACGCGAACAATATTACAAAAAATGACATTAAACTTAATCCTTTAATCTCCAAACGAAACAAAAATATATATTTAAAAATATATCAATTAATTAATTAATTCTATTAATATTTTAAAATAGTCGAACAATTTTATTTATTTATTTTTTAAATGTGTGTTGTTAACATTTTAATATATTTAATTAATCGATTCTATAAGCCAAATTTTGATGGATTATTTAAAATGAACCGCCATTTTGAAATTTGAAAAAATCGTTTGTTTTACTTTATAACGTCTTTACAAAATGAAATCATGTTAGATTAGTATCTCAAAATATCTAACTATAAAAAAGTCATTAACTTTACACACAAATATCAATAAAAAACATCCTAAACAGTCTTAAAATAATCGATTTTCAGCAGAGTCAATAACCATTAACTTTTGTTTAATCAATTTTTCCCTCTTTCTCTTTCTGTTAGTTTATTTTCCTAAAAACTTGATTTAAAACTGGATTGACTTTAAATGGATTACCCATTTTTAAAAACAAACTAAAAACAAAAAGGATTTTATTGTGTAATAAGCCAGAAGGAAATTTTTAATATCTAATCAAAAATATTTCCCAAGTTGGCAATTCATCGTTATAAAAATAAAAATAGATATTTTAAATGTTATTGATTATAATAATCATATTTATATCTTCAAACTTTTTTATAGAGATTTTTATGGATTTTTAAAAATTTTACTTCCGTTTAAAGTTTAACTTTTTTAATGTGTTTCTGTGTGAATTTTTAGAAATGTTTTTAAAAATCAGGATTTTACTATTTTCGAATGTGTTTGGGACTAAATATATATCCTATTAATCTGTGAATAAAATATATAGCATCATTATAAACAACAATAATAAGATGTAGAATGTAAACAACGTGGTGATGTAAAAAGATCAGTATAAAATTTAATAAACAATTTATACAAATCTCATTCTTAATTATAAAAATATAAACACCAAACAGAATGTTCGAGAGAATTTACGTTTTATATTTTTAACATAAAATATATTTTTAAATAAATGTGAATTCAAAGATTTCATTATTGTTATATGGGGGGTCGGTGGAAGGATGATCTAAACCGTTTGTTTTTTACCGCTACGACCCGGGATTGAATCCCACAACGGGAAATTCTTTTCTAATTAAAAAGAAAAAAAAAATCTCCAATGACCCCCGAGTCTTGCAAAAGTCCAACCCCACCAGCGAGTGCAAATAACCAAACGGGGCTATGTCACATTTGTAAGTGCAAAGTCGAACTGCTTTTCACATGTGTAGATATGTGATGCACTACAGTAAAAGCAGTACACGCTTGTTCGGCGGTACATATACTAAAATTGGAGCGATACAGAGAAGATTATCATGGCCCCTGCGCAAGGATGACACGCAAAATCGTGAAGCATTCCATATACAGTAAAAGCAGTCGCCATCTTCTACCCACCATGATTATCATGGCCTGTACCACGTGAACTAGGGATAAGCAAAAAAAAAATTGTTATGGACCTAATATATACAAATGTCATATAGTGCCGACTATGCACTTTTGCATGTATTAACAAGATGTGAATAAAATTATTTTATGAAAATACGAAACTATTATAGACACGTATGATTCTTTTAAAAAATGGAACAATTTCTACTGTCCTTACTGCAATGGAAAACCTAATGGGAGTAAGGGCAGTAGAAAATTGTTTAATTTTTAAAAGAATCATACAAGCCTTTAATAGTTTCGTATTTTCATTACAAATGGCAGCGGAGGATTCAAGTTGCTTTTATGGTATTGAGGAACAAACCTCAAGACATCTACTGATCGATTGCCCAGCATTTCAAAATTATAGAATGAAGAATGAACTAGTTGTTTGTGAACTTAACGATTTGATTTCCGATAAAAAAATCATATTTAAAGTTCAATTCACATTTTGTAAATACATTCTAAACTTTCTACAAAATCTGGATCTCTAATGTTTTCATGTGTTGAATAATGTAAATAACTTATGTAAATAAACTTTTCTCCTTGTTTGGCGCAAGTATCCCTTGCGGGATATAGCGCTTTGGAAATAAAAATAATTGGTAATTACAAATGGCGAGCTAATGTATCATATTATAATTATTTTAATTGTGAATTGTGTGTGTTATAAGTTGACAGAATTTTATATGGAGTTCAGGGCTTTATTTTGGCTTAACGTGTCTTTTAAAATACAATATAACGCGGCTGATGATTGTAAAACGAAAATTAAAATTATACCGCGAATGTTTCTTTTAAAAATCGAAATTTATTTTCAAAGAGAAATAGCGACATTTCTAACTTTGAGGATGAGGTATGGAAAGGTGAAACATGAAGAGTAATGGAGAACGGAAAAATAAAAAGTGTCCAGGGGCGGGAATCGTACCCACACCCTTCTGCTTACCGGGCAGGTGCCTTGTCCACTCGGCTACCCTGGACGTATTTTTCCGTTCATAACTTATATTTAAAGTAACATTTAAAGTACAATATAACGCGGCTGATGATTGTAAAACGAAAATTAAAATTATACCGCTATTTCTCTTTGAAAATAAATTTCGATTTTTAAAAGAAACATTCGCGGTATAATTTTAATTTTCGTTTTAACGTGTCTTTAGAAAGATTACATCTCTGCGAATTCTTCAGGAGTTTTTTTTATTTTCCAGCCTTATGAACGGATGTCCTCTAGACACACTGTGCCTACATTTTTCTGAACATATGTTTAATAAGTCAATATGGACGAGTTCATCGATAAGAAATCAAATATACAGAAAATACACTCATGGACAAAACTTAAAGAAGTGGAAAGTTTTTTATGTCGCTGGTCGTCTGTTGTTTTTTTTTTTTTTTTGAAGGAAAGAGAGAGGCAATTTTGTTCACCCTTAGTTATCTCGTGTTTCTTTAATAAAGTCACTGTAATATCTTTCAGAGTTATTGTCTGAATCCCGATATACATGTTAAAAGGTACAATTTCCTTAAGTTTTCTCCTTGAGTGTATATTGGTTATCTCGTGTGTCTTCAATAAAGGTCACTGTAATATCTTTCAGAGTTATTGTCTGAATCCCGATATATATGCTGAAAGATACAACTTCACTAAGTTTTGTCTCCATGAGTATATTTTTCAATCACTCTGTATTTTATTAATATGTTAAACATATAAGAATTGAAAATGAATTTTTAAATAATAATAAACGTAACAAGATAAATGTACTAATTGTGATTCGCTATAAGCTACATTTCTAAAAAGATGTTTTACGGGGGAGAAAACTTATTAAAAGAGAAGTTGAATTCTCTTACACTAATAAAACATCAAAATTCGTTTCAATTTACAGTAAAAAAAAACAAAAAAAGATGTTAAATTGGCACGCATGTGTGAACCATGTTTTGCAGATTGAAAAATTTGTTTAAAAACAATAATTCAACACACTCCTAGAGTGAGTTGTTTTGTGCACAAATTTTAATGGTCTCTCCTCCTAGTTGTTTGTTTGTTTTCTCTCGGCGTATCTTCCTTTTTCCCATTAGTGTCTGGTCACGCTACCTTAAGATTTCTATCTCCTTCCGTATTATCACGTGATCACCCCACCTGTCTGATGTCGCCTACACTCCTGCTCAGTAGTCGCTGCGCCGTGGCGTGCACATTGGCGTATCTTCATACGTTGCGTTAATAATACTTACTGATAAGGAAACACGTTATATAAACTCACGGACGAAAACTTAAGGAAATGGAAAGTCTTTGATGTGACCGGTCGTCTCGTTTTGTTTTTTTTTTTTCTTTTGAAGGAGACAAAGTCAATTTTTTTCATACTTTGGTTATCTCGTTAGAGTTCAATAATGTAATATATTTCAGAGTTATTGTCTAAATTCCGATATATATGTTAAATGGTAAAACTTCCTTAAGATTTGTAAAGGATTCTCTTACCTATGAGAAAGTTGTGGTTGTAATATTCAATCGGTAATTAGGGGGGTCGGTGGAAGGCTGGTTAAACCGTTTGGTTTTCGACCACTAGGACCCGGGTTCGATTCCCACATTGGACACTTTTTTCTGTTTAAAAAAAAAAAAAATTCTCCAATGGCCCTCGATTCTTGCAAAAGTCCAACCCCCACCAGCGAGTGCAAGTAACCAAACGGGGCTCTGGTATTTGTAAGTGCAAAGTCGAACTGCTTTTCACATGTGTAGACATGTGGTGCGCTTACAGTAAAAAAAGCAGTCGCTAACTACCCACCATGATTATCATGGCCTGTACCACGTGTACTAGGGATAAGCAAAAAAAAAAAAAAAATCGGTAATTATTTTTTATCTCTAATACTATATTTCCTGACATATACACTCAAGGACAAAACTTGAGGAAATAGAAAGTCTTTGTGATATCGTCGGTCGCTTTTTTTTTTTTTTTTTTGAAGGATACAGAGGTAATTTTGTTTACACTTTGGTTATCTCGTGTGTCTTCAAAAAAGGTCACTGTAATATCTTTCAGAGTTATTGTCTGAATACCGATATACATGGTAAAAGGTACAACTTCCTTAAGTTTTGTCCATGAGTGAAATTCTATATACAGTAGAAACACTCCATGAGAGGACACCTCTCTGCACAGGACAGTTTCCATTACAAAAATTACCATTTTTACTAGATTTTACTAGAAACTTTCAGGCAAGAGGACAGACACCCTTTCCCTAATTTGGTCCTGTAACTAGGTGTTGTCCTTTACAAGAGAGAGTTCTACTGTATTTAATTTGCATATTATACAAGCCGAATGACCGGCTTCGCCCGGGTACCTTGCTTATGGAGATCTTCATGTGTTGCATATAGGATTCCAAACCCAGCGAATTCCATTTACATATTTATATATAGAGAGAATGCAAATTGTAATTTTGTACTTACAATTTCCTTATACCGCCCCTGTTGTGTGTGTGGTTTGGTCTGCACAAACAATACATGTGCGGGTTGTTACCTTTTAAAACGACTATTTTAAAAATATTTCTTATAAAAATACTAAAATATTTATGTCATAATTTGTATATACCAAGATGTAACCCCACCACAATATATGCAATGTATGATCCAAAAGGTTTTAATAAAAGCTAGGCCTAGAGAACTAGGGAGAAACCATTACCAGAATTTCATTATCCAGGAAGTAAAGGTTATTACCCAGGAACTAATAAAAACTAAGTTCAAAGACCTTCTTCTTCCTGGAGGATGGCAATCATGAGAAAGACAATGGAAGCACCAACATCCAATCAGAGTCCAGCAGAAATAGCTAACATCCAATCAAAAGTCGCCACGTAGACGATTTCAACCAATGAGAGCAATAGAGAGTTAACGAGGTAAATCTCGGACTCAAGTTAGTCAGTTGGGAGCTCGATACTACAAGAAGCAAGACGTGCTTCAGCCCTTCTCGCTCAGGTAACTTCGATGTTAGAATATCATAGTCAAATACCCCATTAGTCAAAAACCATTCTCTCCCTTGATCGCCTGGTCCTATTTTCAATCCCATTCTGTGTCCCTCTCGTTATTTCCCCTGTAAGAAAACCTACCATTTCAGCCAAAACGACTGCGTCATCAATCACCCCACGTCAACCCCCTCAAGTAAGTCAACAGGGTCTTACAACAACCAATCCAAACAACCAATCCGAACGATAATATTATATTTATCTATTCTAATAACACATCTCTTTTTACTACACACCCACAATATCTACAGGTTATACGTATATACATACATATATGAAAAAAACAATAGAAAAAATAAAAGATAAGTGGGTCAGGTGTTGATATTAAAAATAAAGAAGGCATCTCCTGACCACGAGCACATGTGCTTTTTAAATGGCAGAGCGCCATCTAGTGGAGCAAAAATAAACTAAACGTTTATTTAGCTTGCTCCGTGATATTTGGCCAACCCAATTACTTGATAAATCAAGAAAAGCCATCCACGAACGCGTTTCGCGCTGTTGGCGCTCGCTAGCGTGGAGTAGGCTGTAAATTCGAAACTATTATAGACGCGTATGATTCTTTTTAAAATTAAACAATTTCTACTGCCCTTACTGTAATGGAAAAATTAATGGTAGGACCTGGCTCATCAGTGGTGAACCCTCTCAGCGGTTTCGCCAGTTTAATCTACCATACGTCTGTTATATTGCATTTTTCGATCTTTCTTTTATAGTGATACTAATGCTAGACTTTTGGAATGGGTATTTTAGATGAACTAGGGACATAAGCTTTTAGGACAGCAGAATTACATACAATTATAAATATATACTTATATGCGAAAAAAAAATAATTTATATAAAAATTAAAATAAAGGTCAGATAAAGTTAATATTAAAAACTATATTAAATCAACGTTTAGTTAATTTCTGTTCCACTAGATGGCGGTCTGCCATCTAAAAAAAAACTCTCATGTTAGTGGACAGGAAATGCCTAATTTGTTTTTACAAACCTATATATGCAATAGGCTGACAAGGGCCAACAGCCCGAAACGCGTATTTTGTTGGCTTTTCTTGATTTATCAAGAAAATGGGTTGGCCAAATTTTATGGAACAATCCTTAATCAACGTTTAATATATTTGTATTCCACTAGATGGCGCCTTGTTATCTAAAAGGCTTATGTGAGAGGTTATATGTGTATATAAAATTATAACGGAGCAGTCATCAACCTCTACCCACCATGATTATCATGGCCTGTACCACGTGTACTAGGGATAAGCAAATATATATATATACTAGTATTACATAGAGCCTTCATAACAAACATATTTAAAATAAACCAATCAAAATATAATAATGCTGTAAAAACAGACCTTGCTACAATAATATAAAAGAAATGAAAATAAAAATAGACACCCACGCTGAGCCTCGAACCTAGGTTTGTTACAAATATTATTAAAAATTGTTTATGTTAATTTTTATTTTAAAAAGCCTACATTTTAAATAAAATAATATTTTTAATAATTTGCTACAATATTATAAAAGAAATGAAAAAAAAAAAAACACCCACGCTGAGCCTCGAACCTAGGTTGCGGGGGTACGAAGCTGTGTACCTAACCTATAGGCTAAGCTTGACGTTACAAATAAGCTCATGCGAGGCTATTTCAGGCCATACGTCTACCGCGAGGGGGCGCTGATTGCGAGTGAATTTACGTTTTATTGTAAATAAAAATGCAACGAAAGGTTATTTCTAAAGAGTAATTAGCCAGAAACCATCCCGGTAGTATACTAAACATCTTCCCAAAGTTTCATCACGATTGGTTGAGCGATGTAGAAGATTATCACTTACGAACGGACGGACGGACGGACCAACGGACCAACAAACATCCATTTTTATATATATAGATATGTCACATTCTGCTTATAAATTATTAATAGATGTAAATTTTTACGCTGTCAGGAATTATGTAACTATAAATAAAAGGCGCGTGATTGAAATAAAGTTAGTTAGTCAGACGGTTTCTCTTTTCTTTACGTAAAACATTTGCATATTGGCGTGTACAGATCATCATAGAAACCTTACATATATATATATATACGAGGGCTATACAATAAATAAGTTTCCCTATTTTTTTTTCTGCAAACGAAACGTTGTAAAAATTAGTTATTAGTGTAAGAAATGGTCACTAGGATGCGTTGGAAGCGCGTGACCTTCAAAATCACGCTACTCGTACGCGCAAGTCCGTAGCGCTTCAGTTTCCATGGAGCTACCACTGGTGAACGTGTCCACTTGCGAACTCCGTTCTGAATTCGTTTTTTTCACGGCGAAAAATGAAACTACGGTCAATATTAATCGCAATTTAGTGTCAGTGTATGGTGAAGGATGTATGAGCATCCAAATGGTTCGCCGATGGCGTTCATGGTTCTTGGAAGAACGGCAAAACCTGCATGATGACGAGCGAAGCGGCAGGCCCGTTACTGCTACGGACAATGCAGCTGTTGCTGCTGTTCGGAATGTGGTGGAAGCAGATCGCCGCGTCACCATTGACGAAATAATGATTCAACTGTCTCCTGGAAGCGAAATTGGACGCTCTTCGATTGGAACAAACATGTCAGATGTTTTGAATTTTCGCAAAGTCTGCGCAAGATGGGTCCAGCGTTTGCTCTCGGAAAATCACAAGCAACAACGGATGGAGGCAGCCCGAGCTTTCCTAGAAATGCATCGAAGAGATGGAGATCAACTGCTTTCCCGTGTTGTCACTGGAGATGAAAGCTGGGTGCATCATTCAACTCCAGAAACAAAACGACAAAGCATGGTGTGGAAGAAGCCTGAGGAAAGTGCACCAAAAAAGGCGAAGGTCACAATCTCTGCAGGCAAAGTTATGGCTATCGTCTTTTGGGACTGTAAGGGCGTTTTATTGGTTGACTACCTGCCCCCAAACACTACGGTTAACGCTGCGAGGTACTGCGAAATCCTCACTAAACTCAGAGCTGCAATAAAACGGAAATGTCCTGGACTTTTGTCTCGGAAAGTGTTACTCGTCCATGACAATGCTCGCACTCACGCAGCTCGAACGACCCAAACGTTGCTGGAAAACTTCAAATGGGAAATTTTCACACATCCACCTTATTCTCCGGATCTTGACCCAAGCGAATTACATCTTTTTCCAGCACTCAAGTTGCACCTTGGAGGCGAGCACTTTGCGAATGATGACGAAGTGCAGGCGGAGGCGAACAACTGGCTACGAAGACAGGACACGGCTTGGTACAACAGTGGTATCAAAAAATTGCTACAACGGTACCAAAAATGTTTGGACAGAAATGGTGATTATGTAGAGAAGTAGTCTATGAGTTGTATAATGAAAATAAAATAACTGCATAATTGTAAATAATGTTGTTTATTTGTTAAAAAATAGGGAAACTTATTTATTGGATGGCCCTCGTATAACGAAAAAACCTCTCTCTAAATAACGACGCTTAGTTGCAGAGCCAAAATTTAGAGAAGTTTTTACTCTTACCAGATAGGAGCTAATAGGTAAAAATAGAAATTTAGGCGATGAAAACTGTCTTTATTTATAGCGATGTCTACTAGAGGTAGTGTGTACTCGTGAAGGATAGATTATTCTTTATATACTGCCTAAAATCATTGTAAATATTGTTGCATCATGGCTAATGAACCTATTTTATTTTAACTTGTAATATTATTTTTCATATATTTTAAATTCAAATTTATATTTTATATTTACTTCTTTTATTAAACAGAATATATGTATTATAAACAGAATATATGTATTATAGAATCATCATTTGTATTTAGGTACACTGTGTGACTTCACTGCTCTCTTTGCTGTGAGAAATAAATAAATAATTCTGGAGGCTACTTAAAGTAGAGTTATCTCCACTTATATAAATTTGTAGGATGGTTGAAACACGCTCTGGTAAGATACAAGACCCAGCACAGGAGAGGATCTAGGTTGAAGAGTTTGCCAAGCCGCAACCTGGTGCAACAATATGTATGTATAGACAACTGTGAAACATACATGTATGACAGTGCATGTGTCCCTAAGGGGACATAGCGCTTTAAATTGAAATAAATAAATAGGGGATCTATTGTATATAATTAACATATTTCTATTTATAGAAAATGAAATCATTAAATTATGAAAAATACATCTCCTTATCGTGCAACTGAAAGTTACTGATAACTTGCACCATCTATCGGAATAAATATCAACTATTCTCGTTGATTTCTAATTATTCCAGAATTGGTCAATTACCCATTCTTGATTAATCAAGAAAAGCTAACCACGGACGTGTTTCGGGCTGTTGGCCCTCATCAGCGTGGTCCAAGCTGTACCTCAACGACCAAAAAACTGGTCCTTTCAGGCATCTTGAAAAATCATGAAACGGGTAGTTAAGGCCAGAATTGCGTGAGACCGCGACACAATAATTGTAGCACGAATGTTTCTTTTATAAATAAAACAAATTTCAACTATCCTTAGTGCGATGGTCAAATATATTGGGAGGGCTTGGCTCATCAGTGGTAAACCCTCCCAGCACAGTTTCGCCAATTTAATCTACCAGCTTATTAGAGCTTTAATACTTGATGTATATAGTTGTTTATTTGTTTTACATAATATTTCATTTATAAATTAATCCCATAATTTAGTCTGTGAAAATAAAAATATTGGACTGGTGACCAAAACCAAACTGTAAATAGTTGGTTTAATGTTATATAGTTAAGATATATAATTAATTGAGATGTTTATCTAATTTTGATCTTCATTGAATAAAATATATAAAGTTTAAATGTGTTTTAAACTTTAATAACAAGCACAAAACAATACTGTATTGAACGGTTCCTTTTTATAATTTTAATAGCGTCACTTTAAATAAAAAATGGGATCTTATACATACCCCTTTTTCTAAAATATATTTGATTAATAAAAAAGGCGTGTCTGAATTATAAAAATAGGTTTATTTTATTTTAAAATATAATCAATATTTTAATTGAAAAGCAATAAAACTGTCCTCTATATATAAAAAATAAACTATTTTTATTGAGAATTTTTCCTTTTGTATAAAATAAATAATAAATGCTTACTAAAGCCTAAAAAATAAAATATTTGATGATATTTGTATAATTTTTCTATAATATATAAAGTTTGTAATATATATATATATTTTTGAAAATAGAGCAATCTATAAATAAATCTTTAATTAAAAAGGAATATATTGGATCAAAAAATCATTTATTTTACCAATATTAAATATATATTTTTTTTTTTTCACACACATATATATACAAGTTATGAATATATATTTTTTGTTGTATAAAATAAAGAATTTAAGGTGCAGTCGTGATAAAGTAAAAATAGAAAAATAATTATTTACTATCAAGTAGTTTTTATTCTCAATTATACTTGAAGAAAATATTACACATTATATATATTAACAATTATATATAATTTATGAAATAAATTTTATATTAGTGAATTTAAAAAAAAAAAAATAGGCGAGTTAACTATACATATTTACAACAATTTAAAAATGGCATATTCTAAAACTATCTGTGGTCAAAAATGTAGAATATTTAACGAATGAAAATAATAATATATATATTTAAAAAATAAATATTTGAATTTTATTTAGATTATATATATATTAACTATATATATAATTATCTTTTGGCAATGTGTTTGTTTTATGATATAAATATGATAATATTTACCATAAGAAACACATTGCCTAAAAAATATATTATCAAAAATATTTTATCGATATATTGCAATTTAAATTTATAACATAAATAAAGTTTTATTTGAAATTCTTGTTAAAATAATATCTAATTATGTTATTGATACTTAATAAAATGAAAGTTTTCTTTTTCTAAAATAAAAACAAACAATAAAAAATTATATTAATTTAGTGATTAATAATTCAGTGAGAGTATGAGTAAACCAAATAATAAAATTTGACCAATAAAAGTTTTCATTTTCTAAAATAAAAAAAAATAAACAATAAAAAAATTAAATTAATTTAGTGAATATTAATTCAGTGAGTGTAGACCAAATAATAAAATTTGACCAAGAGCGTGTCTGTTTAAAATAAATCGGAAGAGAAAATTAAAGTCCTTGAGAGATAAACCATTAGCAGCAGCTTGAACCTCATTAAAAGAGATCATTTAGCTATTTCCTATATTTGTGGAAAAGTACGTACCCATAATTCAACTCTTCGTTGACATTGTGAAGTCTTCCTTTGTTTGGGGCGCCTACTTAGGACTAAATTTAGGGTTAGCTAAAGTGATTTATGTCACCCACTGCCGATACTCTTAAACTTTCCCATTCTTTATATTCTTCCTTTTTTTTATTAATTAAAAACCACAAAAATTGATTTTTATACCACAAGATTATTTTTATATATCAATTACATTTGAAAAAGTTCTTTTTTTTTAATAAGCTATTTTACAATTATACATTTTTTTTCACGATGACAATCTTAAAAAATAAAAATTGCATATATCCCTCCAGAAATAATTATACAATTTTAATTAAAATTTGCATATCGTAAAAATGCCGCAAGATATGCAACTTGAAACATTTTTTTACAATTTTTTTTTATAGAGCGGCCTCATTGAGATAAGGTAAAAAAAAAGTATTTTATCATTAGAAAAACTACAATTAATGTACTTTTAGTTGTATACAGTATTCGCCAACTATTACCTATCATGATTATCATGGCTTGTACCACGTGTACTAGGAATATAATATGACCTTAATGACCAATTTTTTTTGGTCGTTGAGGTACAGCTTTCCCCACGCTGATGAGGGCCAACAGCCCGAAACGCGTCCGTGGTTAGCTTTTTTCTTGATTATTCAAGAATGGGCAATTGGCCACTTCTGGAATAATTAAAAATCAACGAGAATAGTTGATATTTATTCCGATAGATGGCGCAAGCCATCAGCAACTTTCAGTTGCACGATAAGGAGATGCCTTTTTCTTAATTAAATTAGGAATATAATAGTTATAAAATAGATCTTAATGTTGAACTCATTTAACAATATTACACACTTAACGTTTAAAAAATATATATTTTTTTTTAAAATTAAAATGGGATAAATATTTCTGATAGTATGCATTTTTTATTACCAGTATATTAAGTTGAAACTTTTCTATAGAAAATTATTTAATGGAGAACTGATGTGGCATAAACTGTACAATTCCATTAAACACAACCCTGAACCGAATTCCTCATTGACCATGTTTTTCTGATTTCAAAATGTGCCAATTGTTCCTGTCTCTTGTACATGTCCAATCCCTCCAGTGAATGCAAGTAACCAAACGGGGCTCTGTAACATTTATAAACGCAAAAGTCGATCTTCTTTCTATATGTGTATACATGTGGTGTACTTACAGTATTCGGAATCGCAAATCGTCCACTATGATTATCATGGCCTTTACCATGTGTGTCTGTGTACTTAGCATAAGAAAATACAATCATCTCTTTATTTCGACTTAGAGCGCTATGTCGATGCACACGTGCTGACGTCACTCTGGTTGCACCGGCATTCCTATAAATTGCCACATTTCCTTGTTCCAACCATCTTCTCCACAGTCGGTGCACCGTGGACGCACCAAGGTGTGTATCAGCTGCGATTTGACGTATGGACCAACCTGCCCTTTTCAGTCCTCTAGGGACACTTGCACTTTAAACATAAACAAAATATTTTAAAGAAAAGAAAGAAAAATCCAATCATAACTTTTCAAAATTAAATATTTTAATAAACAAAAAGACATCTCCTAATCGTCTAACTAAAAGTTGCTGATGGCCTACGCCATCTGTCGGAATAAATATCAACTAATCGTTGTTATTCCGACAGATGGCGCAAGCCATCAGCAACTTTTAGTTGCACGATCAAGGGATGCCTTTTTTCTCAAGTACACACATATTGTCTCATATTTTATATAAATATAGCCATATAAATTTTAAAATTAATAAAAATAAATGTAGTTTTTTTATTTTCTATTTACTCACAAAATTAAATACATTATGAAAAGTGTAAGAGAATGATAGTAATGGCTTAAAATGCATATATCAGATGGAAGAAATCCTTTTTGCATATTGTTATGTAATATGGGCAGAATGATGCAGTCTGGAAATGACTTTTTTGTTTAATTTATCCCAAGTACCTAATTACACACGTAGTACAGGCCATGGTAATCCTAGTAATTAGTTAGTAGTCTTTTTACTGTAAGTGTACTACATGTCTGCACATGTAAAAATCAGTTTCACATAGAAATGTGCCATTTATGATAATTTTCACTCATTTGTGGGTTAAGAATTTTGGAAGTATCACAAAACCACACATTAAAGGACATTTCTTCTTCTTAAAAAAAGAAAAAAAAAATGTCTCCAATACGGGTTTTGATCTTGGAATCGTGACTGTCAAAAAATCTCGAAGATTTTTTTACCATACCTCTAGCGAAGCTTCTAAAATGGATTCTTGAAAGAAATCAATAAAAAACAGAATAATCGTCTGTTCGCGTGCTTCCAATCGCCATCTTTGAAAGATGAAAAAAGAATCAAACGATGATTTTATTCTGCCAAGAAATTTGAGCGTTTTTTTTTTAGAAGGTAAAGATAAATACTAATGCATCAAACGAGTTGCTCAAAAACTTCTATTTACACCTTGTTTTTCCCTAAAATTGTATTTTATATATTAATAATATTTTACCCTCTTACATTACTATCTAAAACATTGAAAGCCTGAGTAGTGGTTATTAAATATACATGCCTTAAGATGGCAGTATATATATATTTAAATAAATAATTTATAGTTATCAAGAAATCCATTTCAATATCTCGTTATTTATTAAAATTTATATTTTCTTGTATATATATATATCATGTTATGCAATTTATATATATATGCATATAATAAATATACGAAGTAATTTAATACCAAAATTTAGTTTTCCTCCTTTTTTATTGATTGAAGTATTAACTTTTAAATTAGTTTTTTGGCCACAGTACGTGTAATACGCCTGGGTTTTTTTACAGAGTGTATTTTAACAGAGTGTATATTGTATAAATTGATTTTCTATTTCAAAATCAAATTATAAAATAAGGGGTTAATTGAAATTTGAGTTCTAAGTTACATATAGAGAGCAATATAATCTTTTGAGTCAAAAGGTGATCCATTAAATAAGTTTATATATATAAGGACGTACCTTGAGAATTTTTTTTTCTTTACAGATCATGATACGCCCTTTTATATAAATATAATCTTTATTATGTCCCAAAAAGAGGCACCTCTCCCTTTAAATCTTTTCAGTGGTAATAAAGAATGAGCCACAATTCCAGTTTTCGAATATTCAGAAAAAAAGCCAATAATCTATATACCATCGTTTGGAGCTTTGGCACTAATCAGTACATAGGCGGCTTCGAATTTTATAACATCCTACGAGTATCCAGGTTGGCTTTTTGTCAAAAAATGTTTAAAATGGTGTTGTGACTCTTTTTTTTTTTTCACGAGCGTAACGTTTCTTACTGGACTGATGAAAATAATGTATTGTTCCAATACATAAAAGAAAGGAGAAGTGCCTTTTTTGGTGCATGAATATCATCATCCCGCTACTCTAGACTGTAATCATTGTTATATCCTATAGAGCTTCTTGCCCAACATAACGGCAACCTCACATAATCGGATAGACTTTTACTTTAAATAGATATTGAGATGAAATCAAGGAACGGATAAAGAACGACAGCTAGTTGTCAGTTTTGTTGATGTTTTTACCTTAATGATATTCATTATCATGCTTCACAGATGGACGAACAGACATATAGACAGACATGCGACACCAATATGTAGATAGACACTATAAGAAATTGAAATTATGACACCCAGAAGTAGGGTATAAAAATGGAATATGGCTCATATTATCTTCTTGTGTACATCCATGCCAAGTTACATGATATTCCACCAGTTCCTTCTGGATGTAACACTTTCTATTTCCACCAGTGTACATCCATGCCAGGTTACATGATATTCCACCTGTTCCTTCTGGATGTAACACTTTCTATTTCCACCAGTGTACATCCATGCCAAGTTACATGATATTCCACCAGTTACTTCTGGATGTAACACTTTCTATTTCCACCAGAGTACATCCATGCCAAGTTACATGATATTCCACCAGTTCCTTCTGGATGTAACACTTTCTATTTCCACCAGTGTACATCCATGCCAGGTTACATGATATTCCACCAGTTCCTTCTGGATGTAACACTTTCTATTTCCACCAGTGTACATCCATGCCAAGTTACATGATATTCCACCAGTTCCTTCTGGATGTAACACTTTCTATTTCCACCAGTGTACATCCATGCCAGGTTACATGATATTCCACCAGTTCCTTCTGGGTGTAACACTTTCTATTTCCATCAGTATACATCCATGCCAAGTTACATGATATTCCACCAGTTCCTTCTGGGTGTAACACTTTCTATTTCCACCAGAGTACATCCATGCCAAGTTACATGATATTCCACCAGTTCCTTCTGGGTGTAACACTTTCTATTTCCACCAGAGTACATCCATGCCAAGTTACATGGTATTCCACCAGTTCCTTCTGGATGTAACACTTTCTATTTCCACCAGTGTACATCCATGCCAAGTTACATGATATTCCACCAGTTCCTTCTGGATGTAACACTTTCTATTTCCACCAGTGTACATCCATGTCAAGTTACATGGTATTCCACCAGTTCCTTCTGGATGTAACACTTTCTATTTCCACCAGAGTACATCCATGCCAAGTTACATTATATTCCACCAGTTCCTTCTGGATGTAACACTTTCTATTTCCACCAGTGTACATCCATGCCAAGTTACATGATATTCCACCAGTTCCTTCTGGGTGTAACACTTTCTATTTCCGCCAGTGTACATCCATGCCAAGTTACATGGTATTCCACCAGTTCCTTCTGGATGTAACACTTTCTATTTCCACCAGTGTACATCCATGCCAAGTTACATGATATTCCACCAGTTCCTTCTGGGTGTAACACTTTCTATTTCCACCAGTGTACATCCATGCCAAGTTACATGATATTCCACCAGTTCCTTCTGAGTGTAACACTTTCTATTTCCACCAGTGTACATCCATGCCAAGTTACATGATATTCCACCAGTTCCTTCTGGGTGTAACATTTTCTATTTCCACCAGTGTACATCCATGCCAAGTTACATGATATTCCACCAGTTCCTTCTGGGTGTAACACTTTCTATTTCCACCAGTGTACATCCATGCCAAGTTACATGATATTCCACCAGTTCCTTCTGGATGTAACACTTTCTATTTCCACCAGTGTACATCCATGCCAAGTTACATGATATTCCACCAGTTCCTTCTGGGTGTAACATTTTCTTTTTCCACCAGTGTACATCCATGCCAAGTTACATGGTATTCCACCAGTTCCTTCTGGGTGTAACACTTTCTATTTCCACCAGTGTACATCCATGCCAAGTTACATGGTAACCCACCAGTTCCTTCTGGGTGTAACACTTTCTATTTCCACCAGTGTACATCCATGCCAAGTTACATGATATTCCACCAGTTCCTTCTGGGTGTAACACTTTCTATTTCCACCAGTGTACATCCATGCCAAGTTACATGATATCCCACCAGTTCCTTCTGGGTGTAACACTTTCTATTTCCACCAGTGTACATCCATGCCAAGTTACATGATATCCCACCAGTTCCTTCTGGGTGTAACACTTTCTATTTCCACCAGTGTACATCCATGCCAAGTTACATGGTAATCCACCAGTTCCTTCTGGGTGTAACACTTTCTATTTCCACCAGTATACATCTATGCCAAGCTACATGATATCCCACCAGTTCCTTCTGGGTGTAACACTTTCTATTTCCACCAGTATACATCCATGCCAAGTTACATGATATTCCACCAGTTACTTCTGGGTGTAACACTTTCTATTTCCACCAGTATACATCCATGCCAAGTTACATGATATTCCACCAGTTACTTCTAAGTGTAACACTTTCTATTTCCACCAGTGTACATCCATGCCAAGTTACATGGTATTCCACCAGTTCCTTCTGGGTGTAACATTTTCTATTTCCACCAGTGTACATCCATGCCAAGTTACATGATATTCCACCAGTTCCTTCTGGGTGTAACATTTTCTATTTCCACCAGTGTACATCCATGCCAAGTTACATGATATTCCACCAGTTCCTTCTGGGTGTAACACTTTCTATTTCCACCAGTGTACATCCATGCCAAGTTACATGATATTCCACCAGTTCCTTCTGGGTGTAATACTTTCTATTTCCACCAGTGTACATCCATGCCAAGTTACATGATATTCCACCAGTTCCTTCTGGGTGTAATACTTTCTATTTCCACCAGTGTACATCCATGCCAAGTTACATGATATTCCACCAGTTCCTTCTGGGTGTAACACTTTCTATTTCCACCAGAGTACATCCATGCCAAGTTACATGATATTCCACCAGTTCCTTCTGGGTGTAACACTTTCTATTTCCACCAGTGTACATCCATGCCAAGTTACATGATATTCCACCAGTTCCTTCTGGGTGTAACATTTTCTATTTCCACCAGTGTACATCCATGCCAAGTTACATGGTATTCCACCAGTTCCTTCTGGGTGTAACACTTTCTATTTCCACCAGTGTACATCCATGCCAAGTTACATGGTAATCCACCAGTTCCTTCTGGGTGTAACACTTTCTATTTCCACCAGTGTACATCCATGCCAAGTTACATGATATTCCACCAGTTCCTTCTGGGTGTAACACTTTCTATTTCCACCAGTGTACATCCATGCCAAGTTACATGATATCCCACCAGTTCCTTCTGGGTGTAACACTTTCTATTTTCACCAGTGTACATCCATGCCAAGTTACATGATATTCCACCAGTTCCTTCTGGGTGTAACACTTTCTATTTCCACCAGTGTACATCCATGCCAAGTTACATGGTAATCCACCAGTTCCTTCTGGGTGTAACACTTTCTATTTCCACCAGTATACATCCATGCCAAGCTACATGATATCCCACCAGTTCCTTCTGGGTGTAACACTTTCTATTTCCACCAGTATACATCCATGCCAAGTTACATGATATCCCACCAGTTACTTCTGGGTGTAACACTTTCTATTTCCATCAGTATACATCCATGCCAAGTTACATGATATTCCACCAGTTACTTCTGGGTGTAACACTTTCTATTTCCACCAGTGTACATCCATGCCAAGTTACATGATATTCCACCAGTTCCTTCTGGGTGTAACACTTTCTATTTCCACCAGTGTACATCCATGCCAAGTTACCTGATATTCCACCAGTTCCTTCTGGGTGTAACACTTTCTATTTCCACCAGTGTACATCCATGCCAAGTTACCTGATATTCCACCAGATCCTTCTGGGTGTAACACTTTCTATTTCCACCAGTATACATCCATGCCAAGTTACATGATATCCCACCAGTTCCTTCTGGGTGTAACACTTTCTATTTCCACCAGTGTACATCCGTGCCAAGTTACATGATATTCCACCAGTTCCTTATGGGTGTAACACTTTCTATTTCCACCAGTATACATCCATGCCAAGTTACCTGATATTCCACCAGTTCCTTCTGGATGTAACACTTTCTATTTCCACCAGTGTACATCCATGCCAAGTTACATGATATTCCACCAGTTCCTTCTGGGTGTAACACTTTCTATTTCCACCAGTATACATTTATGCCAAGTTACCTGATATTCCACCAGTTCCTTCTGGATGTAACACTTTCTATTTCCACCAGTGTACATCCATGCCAAGTTACCTGATATTCCACCAGTTCCTTCTGGGTGTAACACTTTCTATTTCCATCAGTATACATCCATGCCAAGTTACCTGATATTCCACCAGTTCCTTCTGGGTGTAACACTTTCTATTTCCACCAGTGTACATCCATGCCAAGTTACATGATATTCCACCAGTTCCTTCTGGGTGTAACACTTTCTATTTCCACCAGTGTACATCCATGCCAAGTTACATGATATTCCACCAGTTCCTTCTGGGTGTAACACTTTCTATTTCCACCAGTGTACATCCATGCCAAGTTACATGGTATTCCACCAGTTCCTTCTGGATGTAACACTTTCTATTTCCACCAGTGTACATCCATGCCAGGTTACATGGTATTCCACCAGTTCCTTCTGGGTGTAACACTTTCTATTTCCACCAGTGTACATCCATGCCAAGTTACATGATATTCCACCAGTTCCTTCTGGGTGTAACACTTTCTATTTCCACCAGTGTACATCCATGCCAAGTTACATGATATTTCACCAGTTCCTTCTGGGTGTAACACTTTCTATTTCCACCAGTGTACATCCATGCCAAGTTACATGATATTCCACCAGTTACTTCTGGGTGTAACACTTTCTATTTCCACCAGTGTACATCCATGCCAAGTTACATGATATTCCACCAGTTCCTTCTGGGTGTAACACTTTCTATTTCCACCAGTGTACATCCATGCCAAGTTACATGGTAATCCACCAGTTCCTTCTGGGTGTAACACTTTCTATTTCCACCAGTGTACATCCATGCCAAGTTACATGATATTCCACCAGTTCCTTCTGGGTGTAACACTTTCTATTTCCACCAGTGTACATCCATGCCAAGTTACATGGTATTCCACCAGTTCCTTCTGGGTGTAACACTTTCTATTTCCACCAGTGTACATCCATGCCAAGTTACATGATACTCCACCAGTTACTTCTGGGTGTAACACTTTCTATTTCCACCAGTGTACATCCATGCCAAGTTACATGGTAATCCACCAGTTCCTTCTGGATGTAACACTTTCTATTTCCACCAGTGTACATCCATGCCAAGTTACATGATACTCCACCAGTTCCTTCTGGGTGTAACTCTTTCTATTTCCACCAGTGTACATCCATGCCAGGTTACATGGTATTCCACCAGTTCCTTCTGGGTGTAACACTTTCTATTTCCACCAGTGTACATCCATGCCAAGTTACATGATATTCCACCAGTTACTTCTGGGTGTAACACTTTCTATTTCCACCAGTGTACATCCATGCCAAGTTACATGATATTCCACCAGTTCCTTCTGGGTGTAACACTTTCTATTTCCACCAGTGTACATCCATGCCAAGTTACATGATATTCCACCAGTTCCTTCTGGGTGTAACACTTTTTATTTCCACCAGTGTACATCCATGCCAAGTTACATGATACTCCACCAGTTACTTCTGGGTGTAACACTTTCTATTTCCACCAGTGTACATCCATGCCAAGTTACATGGTATTCCACCAGTTCCTTCTGGGTGTAACACTTTCTATTTATACTCGGGTGTATGTGTGTTAAAATAATAATTCATTAAAAAAATTTCATTAATATTAAACCTTGAAATGTACCTGTATATAGATTTCAAAATTTAGTTAAACGTAATATTTCTCCTGCTTAAAAAAAAAGAAAATTAGAGAAAATCCTCTAAAAGTAAACAGAAATATATTTCATTAATATATATTAGCTGAATTATTATTTGATCTTAAATGACGATCTTAAGAAAAAACTTTTAAACGTTAAAAAAAGTTAAAATATTAAAGTAAAAATCGATATTTGGCTCATTTCTGAATCAGAATACATTTTTCGTTTTCTCAGACGAAAACTATTAACTAATAACTTGGCAGACGAAAATTGAAAGAAAAAAAAATTTTTTTTCATCGTCTGGTAGCAACGGGCAGACCGCCATATTAGAGAGAGAGAGAAAATAAAATTAGTAAAAAAAAAAAAGATTTTTTGAATCAGCACAGGGGAGATAAAAATTAATCAAAATGTAAATAAATATATATAAAGAGTATATAATTATTTTTATAAAATTATTTTTTAATATATAGGTTATAATTTATATGATATTCTTTTATCAATCAAGTGTAAGTGAAAAATTATTTAAATAAATTGCAATACATTTCAAGTCGGTTATCAAATAAAACAAATTTCACTAAAATTTTTAAAAAGTAAAAAAATAATTAATTAATGCCATCTTACCATACTACGATGCAATAATTCGTATAAATAAATATTTCACTGAACAACTGAGAAAGCAGAAAATCATATTCACAATATGGCCTTGTGGATGTGACTTTCTAGTTTATCAGTTGTTCAGTGAAATATTTATTTATATTTGACCGAAATATTGATTCAGAGTATGGTTAGATAGTATAAATCAATGATTTTCTACCTTTTGAAATTTTCAGTGAAATATTTTTATAAATTGGAAAACAATAAAAGAGCATTTGTGATTTAAGGGATAATATTCTGTAAAAAAGTATTAAAACTGTGAAAAAAGGCATCTCCTTATCGTGCAACTGAAAGTTGCTGATGGCTTGCTCCATCTATCGGAATAAATATCAACTATTCTCGTTGATTTTTAATTATACCGTGGTTAGCTTTTCTTTATTAATCAAGAATGGGTATTTGGCCATTTCTGGAATAATTAGAAATCAACGAGAATAGTTTATTTTTATTCTGATAGATGGCGCAAGCCATCAGCAACTTTCAGTTGCACGATAAGGAGATGCCTTTTTTCATAATTATGCACCTTATCCCAGTACAATATCACATTTGTACTATTTTTCACAGTATTAAAACTGTAAAATATTTTTTCCACAATGAGTATCCTTCTTTTCGAAATTAAAAAAATACAAACTTTCAAGTGAGAACCGCTTCTTTACAGGTAATCAAAGAGAATTTGACTATTTTTTAACTTGAAGCTTTTTAACATATGAACAATCTGATGTATAAAGTTGTTTAATTGTTTTGCATCATAATATTTCATTTATAAATTAATCTCATAATTTAGTCTGTGAAAATGAAAATATTGGACCGGTGACCAAAAACAAACTGTAAATAGATTGTGAAATAATTTTGAAAAAGATTTAAACGATATATCAATCGAAATAATTGCAAAAAGTATTCAGTTAAAAATGACAAGCTCTCAAGTGTTAGCTTATCAACAGGCCAATTTTTTCGCAAATTCCTAGGCAAATTCTTATGTATATAGAAGAGTATAGGAGGAATTTTTTTATTTAATTAAGAATTTTTTTTTTGCAATTATTTCGATTTATATATCGTTTAAACTCTAAATAGATGTCTTAATGTAATAAATACTAAATTACTAAAATAATATACGTAAAATAAACTATTTATTTTATTAAAAACATTATTGTGAATAACTATATTTATAAAAATTTATAATTAAAAATATAAATATATTGAAAATTTTATAAAAATATATCGATGAACGGTCAAAAATAAATAAAAATATATTCAATGAATACTTAAGAGAAAACTATCAGTATACATACATCACATTAATATATTTTTATATAGTCAACAGTCAATATATTTTAAAATATAATTCACTGAACTATCAATATATAAAAATATAAAAAATAAATCTTAAATATCTATTCATATAACATATATATCCTCTCTCCCTCCCACGGTCAAGAGTCAAAGATAAAAAAAAATATTTCACAGAACAGATGTTAGAGAGAGCGAGAAGAAAATCAGTGAAGTACGTAGGCAAGGCAGACGATGAAGTGAGGCCAGAAATTGATTGGTTTGTAATCGATCAGAAGGGCTATTAGCTCTCCTCCTCTCACTTTATATTCCTTTGTCGTTAGACCCCGATATAACGTTTGTTTTATAACCCGTCAAATTGCTATCCATTCGTTTGTTAATTGGTGCCAATTCATAACACCTTATCGTCATGGTATGTGGAAGTAAACAAACAGTTTACAATCTTTTTTTGTTTTTCAATCGTAGAGTGAGAATTTCTGAGTTTAATAGATGAGATATCTTTTTACATTATTGGTTTAGAATTATAGAGAACATACCATATTTGTAGGTTGGTGTTTTTGATCAATTCTAGTTTGAGACTTCATCAAAAATATTTTTTATAAACGGCGAAAAAAATAGTAAAATAAGGTGAAATTGTACTGAGATCTGGTTGATAAATTAATAAAAAGGTATATTCTGATTGTGCAAATTGTCGAAACGTTAAAATGACAATAAACGTTTATTAAAAGGCATCTTCTGATCATGCAGTTGAAAGTTACTGATGGCTTGCGCCATCTATCGGAATAAATATCAACTATTCTCGTTGATTTTAAATAATTCCAGAATTGGAAAAATATTGTTTCTTGAATAGGTCTCGAATTCAAAGAATGGTTATTTCGCCAATTCTAGAATAATTTAAAAATCAAAGATTAGTTGATATTTATTCCGATAAATGGCGCAAGCCATCAGTAACTTTTGATTGTACGATGAGGAGATGTCTTTTTATTAATATTTATTGTCGTTTTGACGCGTTTCAGATTGACCCACTGTCGCCCTTTGTACTCGGGCGTAAAGACTTCGGTCTAAGGTAGCCCACTATCCAATGGTGTCGCCCTTTGTAAAAACAAAAGTGGGTTTTAAGTGAAGTATTGTGAAGTTATAGATAAAAGGACGTTAGTGGGTCAGTGTGATAGGTCAAAAGAACAATAAACTTTTATAAAAAGGTTGATTAAGTATTTTTAATTATCTTTTAAACTTATTCTAATAATTTTATATTCTTATTTATTGTTTATAACAACAGCAATGCAACAATTATAATCTATATATTAGCCGGTATATTAAAGATGAATAAAAGGTTACAGGAGAAGGTCACGTAGACGCACAGTTTTTGAAAGGCATTTTTCCGATAAACACACATTTTAATCCTAATTACATATATTCAAATTATTTCTTATTTCGATTTGCATAATCGTATTTAATAATTGTAATTAACTTATTATTTATATTCTTAAACCCCTATTTTCCATTTACTTTTTGTAGATACTCTACTGTTTTTTTGCCGCTATACTATTGTTACATAACAGAATAATAATAGCACCGAGTGTAAGCCTTTAATGTACACTCATGGGCAAAGAATATGGAAAGTCTTTGATATCGAAGGTCGACTGTCCTTATATATAACGAGACAAAGGCAGCTTTGTTTACACTTAGTTATCTCGAGTATCTTCAAAAAAGGTCACTGTAATATCTTTAAGAGTTATTGTCTGAATCCCGATATACATGTTGAAAGGTACAACTTCCTTAAGTTTTGTCCATGAGTGTATCTTTCAGAGTTATTGTCTGAATCCCGATATACATGTTAAAAGGTACAACTTCTTTAAGTTTTGTCCATGAGTGTATCTTTCAGAGTTATTGTCTGAATCCCGATATACATGTTGAAAGGTACAACTTCCTTAAGTTTTGTCCATGAGTGTATCTTTCAGAGTTATTGTCTGAATCCCGATATACATGTTGAAAGGTACAACTTCCTTAAGTTTTGTCCATGAGTGTATCTCTCAGAGTTATTGTCTGAATCCCGATATACATGTTGAAAGGTACAACTTCTTTAAGTTTTGTCCATGAGTGTATCTTTCAGAGTTATTGTCTGAATCCCGATATACATGTTGAAAGGCACAAATTCTTTAAGTTTTGTCCATGAGTGTATCTTTCAGAGTTATTGTCTGAATCCCGATATACATGTTGAAAGGTACAACTTCCTTAAGTTTTGTCCATGAGTGTATTTGATCCTTTTTTAACGCACAAGTATATTTCAACGAACAAGCCTCAATAATATCTTCAAAGTCGTAAATTATTTTTTAATATGATTTTTATACTTTAGGTGATACAGCACTGTGAGAGCACGACGTTCGGAGCGTAGGTGACCTTTTTCAGTATACTTCTATTTTTTTTTATATAATTCAAACAAGCATTGTTGATTTTTATAATCAATTGTTACATAAATAAAAATTAAGCTCAAATAAAAGATAATATATAATAAAGGAATAAATGAAGGGTAAATAAAATGTAGAGAAATATAAATTGGGTTGGCCAAATATCAGGGAACAGGTTAAATCAATGTTTAGTTGATTTCTGTTCCACTAGATGGCGCTCTGCCATCTACAATGCACATGTGCTGCTGGTCAGGTTATGCTTTCATTATTTTTTAAATCAACACCTGACCCTTTTATTTATTTATTTTCTATTATTTTTTTCACATAGTTATATATGTACTAATTTCTTCAGCAAGGAAGGCTTCCTCACATGAGAGAGTTTTCCTCCAGACAAGAAGGAGGTTTCAGCAGAGAAACAACAGCCTTCCATAATCTAATTATTCATAATCCAAAACATCAACAACAATACCAGTAAATTCTCTATTATTTAATCTATATAATTCTAATAAAACATAAGACACTATAGAACCATCTGTATATGATAAACAAAATTACAAATCACCAATATGTTTAGTCATTATCACACGTTTGCTGATTCCGGCTAATTACAAAAAAAAAATAATAAATAAAAAAATAAGACGCCGCGACTTTTTAAAATATATTTGAGTCAAAAGACGATCCATCAAATAGGTTTATATAAAAAAATGGTGTACCTGGATCTGTAAAAAAAAAAAAACACAATTTTTTTCTTTACAATCTTCTTCATCACACGAAAACATGGAAAGAGTCATGTGATCTACAAGAATCTATAAATAAAGTTTACTGTGCAATAAATTGATAAAGAGGGAACAATCTCTCGAAATATTTTGAGAAAAAAAAAAGTGTTTTTTTCTCTTTAGAGAGCCAGATAAGCCCTTTTTTGTATAATATTTTTATATATTAAGAAAAAAGGCATTTCCTTATCGTGAAACTGAAAGTTGCTGATGGCTTGCGCCATCTATCGGAATAAATATCAACTATTCTCATTGATTTTTAATTATTCCAGAATTGGCCAAATACCGTTTCTTGATTAATCAAGAAAAGCTTTATATATGTTTTTGAATATGTCTATCCTAAAAATAAATAAATATAATATCTGACTGAAATAATAATACGTAGTTGTGTTTTGTCACAATGTATGCATTGGGGGTCAGTGGAAGGATGGTCTAAACTGTTGGTTTTCGTCCGTTACGACCCAAAATCGAATCCCGCATTGGGCACTTTTTCTGATTAAAAAAATTGCTCAAATGGCCCCCGATTCTTTCAAAAGTCCAACCCCACCAGCGAGTGCAAGTAACTAAACGGGGCTCTGGCACATTTGTAAATGCAAAAGTAGAACTGCTTTTTACATGTGTAGACATGTGGTGTACTTACAGTAAAAGCAGTCGCCAACTTCTATCCACCATGATTATCATGGCCTGTACCACGTGTACTAGGGATAATAATAATAATAATAAAACATTGTGTGCATACATACAAAATACAATCAAAATACAACAGAAATCTCTTTTATATTAGATATAGTCTCCCTTTTAATATAATAAATATTTAAAATGATGAATTGATGTATATTGCCAACTGTACCAGGCCTGACATCTCTTCTGCAATTGGTATTTTGAGTAGAAGAGTAGTAAAACCTAATGAACATGATTGGAGAGCGCTTAAAGAGAATTTTGGGGTACTTGAAAAGCACTTTGGACCTAGTATTGGTGTTTGAAACTTTATCTTCGGTTAAACTGTATGTAAATAATAATTTGTCTATAAAAATAGTATTTATCATTAATTTATTAACGTGATAATCCTGTTGAAGGACTGACAAGTCCGAAAGCTTGAAAATAAAATGTTGAACAAGAAAACAATGGTTGCGTGACTTATTCCACGTGAGGGTGTGACTTGAGCGTGTGACTGAGATGCTCTGGTGTGTGTCTACAGGTACGGAGATATGGTGCCCGACACCCCCACTGGGAAGATTGTGGGCGGTGTATGCTCCCTGAGCGGTGTGCTTGTGATCGCTCTGCCTGTTCCTGTGATCGTGTCCAACTTCTCCAGAATCTATCACCAGTCCCAGCGGGCGGATAAGAGGAAGGCCCAGAGGGTAAGTACTGAACATCAAGAAACACAACCTAACAGTGTCGACTCAATACCTCGTAGAGTACCAGAGTAACAACAACTACCTTGTATCATCGTCTAAAACGGCTGATTTCTTACAAATTCAGCCACGATTTATCAGTCGAAATACTATTTTCCTATAGGATATTGTGATTTATTTAGGTTGATTACAAAGTAGAAAAATATTTTAGGTTTTATTTATTTAAATGACTTTTATTATATTACACCGTATTAGATGCAAGCTTTAAGAATTACAAGTTAACAATCGAATTATATGATGATAAATTATATGTTATACAATATATTTCAGAATCTGTGGATTTCATATTATTATTATATTATATACAATATTATATAATTGAAAATATAAATATACACACGACAGATATATACACTCACACTCAAAACTTGAGGAAATGGGAAATCTTCGATGTCAACGGTTATCTATTTTTTGAAGGAGACAGACAAACATAATATAATAAGATCAATAGAAAAACCCTGTTAAATTCATAAATAAGTTAAAACAAAGCATCTAGGGCAGCGTATCTTTTATTTCACGTTATGAACGACTCTAATGAACGAATTAACTCCCGTAGAAGGGCGTATGAGCCCGAAAACTTGTTTTATAATTATGAAATAAAAGATACGCAGCCCTAGATGCTTTGTTTTAATTTATTTATATATATATAATAAATTATACACATATTTATCCTGTAGAAGGGATATCATACATGCAAGATAGAGATTGCAAATACAAGTTTTTAAAAAGAGACTTATCCCTAGAAACACCTCATGTTTTCACCTTAATCATTTAATTTGTTTTAATTTTCATAAAGAGAAATTAGATAATAAAAAGGCATATATTGGATTTAATAAAAGATTTATTTTGCCAATATTTCGGCTGGCTGAAACGCCAAACCTTTATCAAGGCATTACATTTTTGTATATACAAAGGAGTTTGTGTATACAAAAATGTAATGCCTTGATAAAGGTTTGGCGTTCAGCCAACCGAAATATTGACAAAATAAATCTTTATTAAATCCAATATATGCCTTTTTTATTATCTAATGAATTAAATATGGATTGCTCTATTTTCAAAACAAAATAAAGAGAAATATAATTTTGACAATTTCGGGTAAAAAAAGCGACTCCCGATAATGTAAGCATAAATTATGCAAATATATGCTGGCTGTGATTGGTGGTTGAGTTAACCAAGATCTACCAATCCAATTTGGGGGAGTCTGGTGATAAATTTGGAGACATCTGGTATCCATGTATGCAGAATCTAATGTAATTATATGGGACATTTGTCTCTGACATTATATGGCCACTCTAATATAGCCGGGAAATGGTTATCTACCATCTTATATAACATATTTACATATTAAAATAAAAAAAGGCATATCCTGACCAGGAGCACACGAACTTTCTAGATGGCAGAGCGCCGTCTATTGGAACAGAAATCAACTAAACGTTGATATAATCTGTTCCTTGATATTTGACCAACCCATTTTCTTGATGAATTAAAGAAAAGTCATCCACGAACGCGATTCGGACTGTTGGCCCTCGTCAGCGTGGTGCAGGCAGGCTGTATAACTGCGACCAAAAATATTTTTGGTCCCAGAGGCTTCTTGAGAAATCAACAACAACAACAACAAAAGCCTTTATTGAGGACCTCTCGTCCTATAAAGGATTCGCCAGTTTACAGAGTAATTGAAGAGAAGAGAACTAAGAATACAGAGAGAAACCTATATGTAGTAGGTATAGTATAGTATTTTCTACACTGTGACTATATACAACTTCTTTAGAAATCAAGGAATAGGTATTTAAGGCCAAACTTGCGTAAATACGCTTAACATGCGAAAAAACAATAGAAAAAATAAAAAGGTCAGGTGTTGATATTAAAAATAAAGAAGGTATTTCCTGATCACTAGCACATGTGCTTTTTAAAAATATAAAAAGCATATGTGCTCCTGGTCAGGATATGTCTTCTTTGTTATAATATCAACACCTGACCTTTTTATTTTTTTCCTATTGTTTTTTCATATATATATATATACTTAAAATTGTATTAGATTGCATTCACTGAAGAAAAGATTTTCGATGTTTATTTTTAAAAGAGAAGACACACTTATTATAACAATTTTAAAATGAATACCCTTGTTCATTCATTATTTATACCTACATGAACTTCTTTTCTTGTTAATTCAAGAGAATATGTTTATAACGAGAAAAAGAGCATAAGAACTAAGATATTTCTATCTTTTAGCCTATCATTAAGCTTTCGAACCTCGCCGTTCTTTCTCAGGTATAGAATCTGTTGAACATTAAAATGTTCATTGTAATATCCAACAGTTTGCATCTGACAAAGAACTGCGAAGTTGGAAAGCATGTATGTAAGCATTGTATCTTTTACCATGTATATCAGGATTCAGACAATAACTCTGAAAGATATTACAGTGACCTTTATTGAAGACACACGAGATAACCAAGTGTGTATACACTCATGGACAAAACTAAAGGAAGTTGTAACTTTTACCATGTATATCGGGATTCAGACAATAACTCTGAAAGATACACTCATGGACAAAACTTAAGGAAGTTATACCTTTTAGAATGTATATCAGGATTCAGACAATAACTCTGAAAGATATTACAGTGACTTTTATTGAAGATACACGAGATAACCAAGTGTGTATACACTCATGGACAAAACTTAAGGAAGTTGTAACTTTTACTATGTATATCGGGATTCAGATAATAACTCTGAAAGATATTACAGTGACCTTTATTGAAGACACACGAGATAACCAAGTGTGTATACACTCATGGACAAAACTTAAGGAAGTTGTAACTTTTACTATGTATATCGGAATTCAGATAATAACTCTGAAAGATATTACAGTGACCTTTATTGAAGACACACGAGATAACCAAATGTGTATACACTCATGGACAAAACTTAAGAAAGTTGTAACTTTTATCATGTATATCGGGATTCAGACAATGACTCTGAAAGATATTACAGTGACCTTTATTGAAGACACGAGATAACCAAGTGTGTATACACTCATGGACAAAACTTAAGAAAGTTGTAACTTTTACCATGTATATCGGGTTTCAGACAATAACTCTGAAAGATATTACAGTGACCTTTATTGAAGACACAAGAGATAACCAAGTGTGAACAGCCTCTGTCTCCTTCAACCGGGGACAACAAAGACTTTCCCCTTCCTTAAGTTTTATCCATGAGTGTAGAAACCATTAAGAAAACTTTTCGTTTTAAAACCATTTAATGCCCTTTACTGCGATACAAAAAAAATAAGGAGGGCTTGGCTCATCAGTAATGAACCCTACCAGTGGTTTACGTTTGTCCTTATACTTTCTCGTTATCAACAAATCGAGTGATCAGCTGTTTAAAAAGTTATATAAACGATTTTATTGAATTTGAAAGATAAAATCCTCGTAAATGTAAATTAAAAAAAAAAAAAAGACTTTCGAGGATGTTTCTTTCTTCAATTACATATTCTCTCAAGCTTTCGAGTATTATAAACCCTTCTACAGGAGTATATGAGAGGTTTTAAGATTTTTTTTTAATTTTCAAGCGTTAGCTCATCATCAGGCCAAATAATTTCGCAAATTACAACAGTATATATAGAGGTGTGGTAGGTATTTTTTACATATATACAACTGAAATTATCTCTGAGAATTTATATATAATATAATAAAAATCTTTTATATATAACGGAAATAAAAATATAAAATCTTAAAATGGAGTTGTCTCTTCAAGATCTAGAGAGATATAAGAGAATCATCTTTCGCAAATCCCTTCAGCTTGCCAGGTGTGGCGTTGTAACTTAAAATTCAATCTTAACTGCAAACGAATGAATTTCAGTTGTTTTATATTTTTATATGAGAGGTTTATAAACCCTTCCAATAGTTGGGTTTGTATAATACCTGAAATCTTGAGAGAATATATAATAATGCAAGAAACTTCTCCTCTGAACCCGTTTTTTATATTATTGATTATGCTTTTATTGAATATATATATGTCGTGATCGAATGGAAGGGTGCAACCGTTATGCTTACAATCCCCAAGAATTAGTTCCAGCCAAGTGAGCAGCGCACCCGCGACGTGCCGTAGCATTCGCCCGCGATGTCTGCCACGTTTATTTTTGTACAGTTTTTATAGATAGATGCATTTGCACAAGCTTAACATATTTACATACTTATTTTGGCGAAAATAAATTATACATCTTGGATATTATGCAAATTATGATATATATGTTATATAAAAATATTATTTTATTCAAAATTATAATTTCATAGATTAAAATACTCTGCTTAAATCGACCGCCAGAGGTCATGCTTCCCATATAAAATCACATTGTTGTTCTTCCCCGTTGGCCGACCCAAAACTTTGTAATTATGTAAATAATATTTTGTTTTATTTATTCTTACGCCTTAAGCCAGGCATTACTTTTTACCAAATTATGTTTTTATATATTCCTTTAGCACAATAAAAGCAATTACTGATCAAAACCATTTTTATTATTATTCTATCAAGAATTTGACCACGACTGCATCACCATTAAAATAATCCTCAACATGATCAAAATACAACAGAAATCATATCTTTTTTTTAAATATAATATATATATATATATATGTCAATTTATTGAAAAAGAATGACAGCGAGTCTTCGAAACGCCAGGGAAAAAGAAAGATTGTAGTAGGTATTTAATCCTATTTACAAATTTTGTGGCGAAATCTGTGATAAGTGGATAGATTATAGCGTTTTTTAATTAAAAAAAAAGAGTCTGCTTTTATCCATCAAAATTCTAATTGAGACCCAATTCTACGACATCGTTGAGAGACCCGAAAGAAGAACGGGGAGGTAGGAACTGTAGAGATCAGTGTGGCCGAACACGATGTCGAGATTAGAATACTCTGTGAGAGATAAATACAGGGTGATGAATGTTTATAGAGAGAGGGAGGCCATGGTTTATTCACATGGGTTGTTTGCTTCCTTCCCATGGATGATCTTTTCCTTGTACTATGTCTCTTGGCTACACAGTTTATTTCCCTCTGAATTATTCCTAGAAATTCAGCGATATATATATATATATGGTACAATACAATATATATATGTCGTATAATATAATATAATATATATATGTTGTACAATATAATATATTTTGAAAATAGAGCAATCCATATTTAATTCATTAGATAATAAAAAGGCATACATATAAAAGGAATTTGTATACACAGGTGTATACAAACTACTGCGAATTTGTATACCGGACATACAAACAAACAAACATACAAACATTGATTTATATATATATATATATATAGATATATTCATAAAAGTATATATATTATAATATCTAGCAAGAGGGTGAGTTTATTGTTTATATTCATCTCAAAGAAGCCATTATGTTTATTATTACGCTGCTGTATCACCTCATAAGCATAAATAAATGTTTATTATTTATAAATGCTCGTATTTTTAATAGGCCCCTATAAATTCAACTTAATAATACCCCTAAATAGACACATCACAGTTTTAAATCAAGTTCTCATGATGTCTGGGGTAAATTGCGATGTTACAGATTGTCTTCAAGATGGGAAAAAAGGTTGTTAGATTACGTCATCAAGATAAAAGTGTTGTAAACATCGTAATTTGATTTAAAAGAAGACAATCATCCTTTCTTTCTGTGATTAACTTGCTTAGTTTTTTTATATATAGTAGCAGTCTCCATAGTTGTAAATACTTTTCTCAATTAAAAACGATTCCTACTGCATTTAATTACAATGAGAAAAACATTGGGAGGGCCTGGTTCATCAATGGTTAACGTTGATTTCACCTTTCTCAGCTCTGGGAGAATTCACCGTTGATCAGCTAAGAGGTTCAGATGATTTTTATTGATTTTTAAATCACAGAATATATATTCTTTTTTGAAATATTCATTACGCGCTTTTGAAAAAAAAAATCACATAATATAAAAGAGAAAACAATTTTTTTAAAATACAAGGAAATCATATATAATATCATCTATTAAAGATGAATAAAATTTTTGAAAAATATTAATAAATGTAGAGGAATGTGATATTTGCGTGTAAAATGCTGTGATTTTCTCGGCTGGTTCTCACGCCAGAGCGCCTGGTCGTACTGGCTCTAATTGCGCACTTCATCGATACCGCCATCTAAACGTCGGTTGCTAGGCAACGGATCCATCGTCTGCGGCGTTTCAACCTCGTCTGCGAGGTCACTAGGGGAACGTTCTTGGCCGTATTGGTAACTGCACGTCACGTTGGGATATTGGGAATGAAAGACGCGAGGATGACTCGGCAATTTTGATCAAAACAATTCAAACATATTTACACTTATTTACATATATTTAAAAAGACATATAATACACTGCGGCTTGTGATTGTAAAACAACACTTGAAGTTACACCGGATGAGTTTCTTTTCAATGAAAAATCAAAATTTATTTCAAGGTGAAATATTGACTATTTCTAACCTTTTTGGATGAGATATGAAAGGGTGAATTATGAAAAATGTGAATTTTTAAAAATACATATATTGGATCAAAAAAAAAACAATGGTTGCCTGTAAAATCGGCTTTACGGGCGAAGATTTTACGTGACAACGGTAGAATATTTATTGATATGAATATAATTAAATTGCACAATAGGAACAAGGAATTGAATGAAAATAAGAATTGCACAAATTTTAACTATAGAAATATATTTTGTTTACTAAAACATTGTACATGTAAACTTAAACTTAACTAATTCCTATTTGAGTGATTTTGTTGAGGATAGGACGATGATAGGAGAAATATGAAATGAAAGGAAGTGTTTCTGCTGTAATGTGTCTTGCGAAAGTCAAGTCGATAGTTGTTCCTTTTAACGTAGTTGACTTAGAAACGTTTGATACGCAATCAAGATTATACGTATTTTTCATGAAATTAAGAAACGAGTTGTCAGGCTTTACGTTTTTGTTAAAATCGCCACACAGAAGAATCGGTATACTAGAATCAACTTGCACGAACGGTGGCACGTACTGGCTGTTGTGAATGTACGGACCGAGTCCTTGCCATAGTAACATTCCAATATCCTGCATACTAGCTCCTGGATGAATATATACAGCACCGAGTATAAACTTGAAGCTAGTATTAGCGGCGAAGCAAGTAACTTCAGTCATGCACATGTCACCCTTGGTTTTAATGACACGAGTTACGTCTGTAATCGCAACTTGGAACACTTCCGCCGTAGATGTCGATGATAATTTACGATAGATCGCCACTCCACCAGCCGCGTTGGTATTTGAAAATCAAAACACTTATTCAGATCGAAGGTTCAAATTTTTGCTAAATAAATTTGAAATTAAATAAAATTTGTAATTGTAAATGATGAAGTTGAAAATTAAAACATTTACTTAAATTAGATGTTAAAATTCTTGCTCAACACAGTTTAAATAAAGTTTTCTTATATCTGCCACTTTTTCTTAATATTTGTAATTTTAAAGAATCAATTCGAAAATCAAAACATTTATTCAGATCGAAGGTTCAAATTTTTGCTAAATAAATTTGAAACTATTTAAAATTTGTAAAATAATAATTAATTAATTAATTAATTTTAAACTAATAATTTACTTAACACTATCAACATTTATCAATAGTATGACATAACCTATAAACTCAGTTTCTCAACTTTTGTGTCAATCTAACAATTAATCAATCAATCATAGTTTACGATAATGAAATATCAGTGTACAATTATTTACCTTTATTGTTGTAGTTGTTGTAAATGACGAATCTAAGCACTCCACATTTTCACTACAGACACAGCTGACGATACTTTAACCACACGTGTGAACTTGTATTATGACGCTTTCTTGTTTTTCCAACGCCAAGAACGTTCGAGAAAGACAAAGACAGAGACAAGCATGCGCCGATTCAATGCGCCTAATTCTCTAGCGCTGCGCGCGCAACGGATTTTATCAAGCGAGCGAATAAACGACTTCACGCCTGTCTTTTAAAAAATATATTTTGCCTTTCATTTGTATCTTTTTTAGCGTTTAAAATTATCTGCCTTTTATTGTCTCTTTTTAGCGCGAAAAAGATCTGCCTTTTTTGTCGATTTTTAGTGTTCAAAAGATCTTCGGTCTTTTATTTTTTCTCTTTTTAACGTTAAAAATATGCTTAGCCTTTTTTGCATTTTTATTGTTAAAAAAGATTATCTGCCTTTTATTCGTCTCTTTTTAGCGTTAAAAAAAGATTATCTTCCCTTTATTCGTCTCTTTTAGTGTTAAAAAAGATTATCCGCCGCTTTTTCATCTCTTTTTAGCGTTAAAAATATATATTTTTAGCCTTCTTTTTTTCTTTTTTAGCGTTAAAAAAAGATTCTCTGCCAATTATTCGTCTCTTTTTTCGTGTTAAAAATATTATTTGCCTTTTTGTGTCGTTTTAGCGTTAAAAAAATACTATCTCTGCCTATTTAGAGTTAAAAATCCAGATTAAAATCCATTCTTTGTTTGAAACTTCGGTCGTTTTTAATCCTTGCTAGTCCATATTGTAATATAAATTAAATATAATATTGTTAGATGGACAGCTGACAAGGCTACATCTTACAAAAGTAGCTTGAGGGATTCAACTAATTTACTAGTGGAAGACTCCACAATTGACTCACAGGTCGAAATGCTTACAAGTGAAGTCCAACCGGCAATGTCCGGGGATGATGACTAGGAAAAGTTCTACATAGCTAAGAAGTTTCAGAGCTGCTACCAAATAACTCCACAAGACCTAACACAACGTGGTAAATCCATGTATAGTAACTTTCTTTGCCTCCAATTTGCCCAGATTAATATATTAGCTTGATAGTCTTTATATCATTTTTTCTGTATATAAATATCATGTTACCATTAAGTTCTATCACTGTTTCTCCTTCATGTATCCTATATTTCTGCTTGGAGAATCTGTATAAGACTAAAAGGTCTTAATAAAGCTTTGTTGTTGTAATATTGTTAGATAAAAAAAGGCATATATTGGATTTTAAAAAATATTTATTTGCCAATATTTCGGTTGACTGAATGCCAAACCTTTATCAAGGCGTTACATTTTTGTATATACAATTTGTATTATATTAGTATTTGTATGTATATACAAATTGTTATATACAAAAATGTAATGCCTTGATAAGATTTGGTGTTCAGCCAACCGAAATATTGGCAAATAAATCTTTTATTCAATCCAATATATGCCTTTTTATTATCTAATGATTTGAATATGAATTATTCTATTTTCAGAACGATATTGTGTGTGGCTATAAAATTAATATTCTTTATTACAATATAGAATGAAGCTGCTGATGTGCTAACGAAAAAAAGGCACAAAAGAACCCTTGCCACAGAAAAATAAACTTACTTTTAAAGAAATAGAAACAATAGCCAAAACAAAAATAAATAAGAACTGGAGGATCCCACCTAAGCACAGTTGGTACAGTGGAGTGAACCCAGGAGGAGCTCTGAACCTCAGACAGCATCAAACAACACTAACAAGATTTAGAACAGGCCATCTCAAACCATTGAAGATAGAAAATAACAACAAAATCTACCCCACTTGCCCAAAATGTAGCTTGGCACCTGCAGCTCCAGAACACATTTTGGCTTGCATTAGATGTACTAAACAGGACCTTTGGGAGAGGCCGCTGCTCATCATAAAACAGCTCGAGGAGCATGAACTCATGGAATTCGTGTAATCTTTACACAAGGGGATAAGAAACAACAACAATATAGAAAATAGAATTCCCCAAATCTTTTCAGACCCTCTCCTACTTAGAAAGATACTTGTCTATCACTTTGTCTATTTTCCACCGTTATGACAATTTTCCCCATTTTTCTTTCATATTTCCAATGTCAATAAACGACGAATGTACACAATGTTTAGTGTTAAGATCATAAACAAAATAGTGACATTTGAAAACTAAAACAATTTCCTTATGTTCTTGTTGTACGATAGAAATATAGTGGCTTATATAGCTGGAGATATGCAAAATTAGAATTGTTGAAACGATTATTTCAATCTCTTAAAATCATACAAAAAGAGAATATAATATTAAAAACAAAATATCAATTATAAAAATACGAAACTATTATAGACACGTAAATATTCTTTTTAAAATAAAACAATTTCTACTGCCCTTACTGCGATGGAAAAATTAAAGGAAGGGCCTGGTTCATCAGTGGTGAAATATAAATAGTCTAAAATAGTTTCGTAATTTGATAATAGATGGCGCGCTAGTGCATCGTAATTTAATTGTTCGAATAAAAGACTCAATTTGATATTTGCGGAAGAGCGATTGCTCGAAGCATATTATATATTTATAATTATATGTAATTCTGGTGTCCTAAAAGCTTATGCCCATAGTTCATCTAAAATACCCATTCCAAGAGTCTAGCATCAGTATCACTATAAAAGGAAGTTCCAAAAATGCAATATAACAGCGGTATGGTAGATTAAACTGGCGAAACCGCTGGGAGGGTTAACCACTGATGAGCCAAGCCCTCCCTTAATTTTTCCATTGCAGTAAGGGTAGTAGAAATTGTTTTATTTTAAAAAGAATATAACGCTTCTAAAATAGTTTCGTGATTTGATAACAGATGGCGCGCTAGTGCATCGTAATATAATATCAATTAATACATCTATAGAAAACGCCAAAGGTATATATGGTTAGCAGTTCCCTTAACAATGATGAAAAGGTCTCATTATTATCTTATGTAAATAAGTTATTAAATATTTGGATCAAAATGGTCTCGTGAGCCTTACGTTTGTTTTCCCACATCATTTGCCCATATATACGTGACAAAACTCATACATGTTATATTTAAAATGAAATTTTCTGTTTGAATTTAGATATGTTGAGGATTATGATATGGAAATGCAGTCGTGGCAAAGATATTTAAAATAGTTTTGATTAGTAAATTCTTTGATTGAGCTAAGGAATGTATAAAAAACATAATTCGATAAAAGTACTGCCTGGCTTAAGGCGTAAAAATAAAAATAAAATGAAAAGCTTATTTACATAATGTACAAAAGTTTTGAGCCGGCCATTGGGAAACAACAACAATGAGTTTTTAAAGGGGAAGCGTGACCTCTGGCGGTCGATTTAGCAGAGTATTTGAATCTGAGAAATTATAATTTTAAATAAAATAGTATTTTAATATAACATACATAAATATTATTAATTTATTCTATATTTCATTGACACTCTGGATTAAAGGGAGAGGTTCCTTATTAAAAGGGAGTTACAATCTGTAAACAAATAATATTAAGTACCTATACACAACACAAGCATTCATAAGTAATAAACACACACAAAAACTTGAAATCAAGTATAATCAACAACAATAAGACATAGATGGAAATTTTGCCGGGAGGATATTGATCTAAAGAGACAAAGAGTCGCCTCTCCCGTCAAAATAGACGTCATATAAGCCCGAAACCATGGTCTCTAGGTGGATGCTTCTTAGTTTGCCAAAGCTGGTGTTGTGGCTTTGTCACCGACCCGAGACCGCTAGTTTGCGATGACGGTCAATAGATGGCGTTTAGTTTTGACGTCTATTTTGACGGGAGAGGCGACCTTTGTTTCTTTAGAACTATAAGACACTTATCCTTTGAGACTTGTTGTTCATTATGATTGTGATCAAAGAATTCTATCCATCCAATAAAAATAAGTACAAAAGTGAAATTGCAATGGGATCAGGTGAATAATTAATAAAAAGGCATCTCATATTGTACAACTAACATGTTTTTTTCTTCTTAATACTTATATAAAATGTAAAAAAGGAGCATCTCCTTATCGTGCAAATGAAAGTTGCTGATGGCTGGCGCCATCTATCGGAATAATTATCAATTATTCGTTGATTTTTATCGCGCCAGCCATCAGAAACTTTCAGTTGCATGATAAGATGCTGCTCCTACTTTTTCATAATTTATGCACCTTATTCCAGTACAATATCACATTTGTACTATTTTTTCATAATATATAAATATTAAAAATAAAGAAAGGATATCCTGACCACGAGCACATGTGCTTTTTAGATGGCAGAACGCCATCTAGTGGAGCAAAAATAAACTAAACGTTTATTTAGCCTGTTCCCTGATATTTGGCCAACCCAATTTCTTGATAAATCAAGAAAAGCCATCCACGAATTTTTAATATCAACACCTGACCCACTTATCTTTTATTTTTTTTCTTTTGTTTTTTCATATAAATATATAACGTAAAGTTATGGTAGGATCATATACATGTACCTATATAGAAATAAAAGAGACACCTCTCCCTTTAAAAAAAAATATTTTATTCTAGGTAGGATGTCTAGGAGCCTGGCATGGCTGATTTAGTCGGATTTGACCGAGTAATGCCTCTTTCTGTGGATCAGGAATAACAACGGAGATGTTGCACTACTTATTTGATTGTGCTGCTCTGTCTGAGGAAAGACGAAAACTAAATGATAAAACGGGGCAACTTTGTCCTTCATTTCCGGCACTGATTAATGAAATATCAAAGAATAGGTATATAGCGATGGCGATATTTGGATTCCACAAGACTATATCCCGGCCACACAGTGTTCTCCCTATCCCTTGTGAACTGGTGAATCCTGTATAGGGCGAGAGGCCCTAAATAAAGGCTTTTGTTGTTGTTGTTGTTGTTGACCGAGTAATGCCTAAACAAAAAAGGGGCGGAGATTGACTCGAGCGACCCGATGTTGGAGCTCTGTTTAAAAATACATTAGAACACTGTACTTTGTTTATCACTCTAGTATGAAACGTAAGGGTGGTCAGAAAGAATGTCCCATAACACCAGTTTTGTAAAATACAGACAGAAAAAGCCAACAATTTGTATCCCATGGTTTCAGGCTATGACCCTCATCAGTACAGGGACGGCTTCGATTTCATAACATCTTACGACATATATATATACTCATAGGTAAAACTTAAGGAATTTGTACCTTTTAGCATGTAAATCACGAGGCTCTGGCACATTTGTAAGTGCAAAGTTAAACTGCTTTTTCACATGTGTAGACATGTGGTGTACTTACAGTAAAAGCAGTACTTCTATCCACCATGATTATCATGGTCAGTACCACTTGTACTAGGTAAAAGCAAAAAAAGAATCATGTATATCGGGATTCAGACAATAACTCTGAAATATATTACAGTGACCTTTATTGAAGACACACGAGATAACCAAGTGTGTATACACTCATGGACAAAACTTAAAGAAGTTGTAACTTTTACCATGTATATATCGGGATTCAGACAATAACTCTGAAATATATTACAGTGATCTTTATTGAAGACACACGAGATAACCAAGTGTGTATACACTCATGGACAAAACTTAAGGAAGTTGTACCTTTTAGCATGTTTATCGGGATTCAGACAATAACTCTGAAATATATTACAGTGATCTTTATTGAAGATACACGAGATAACCAAGTGTGTATACACTCATGGACAAAACTTAAGGAAGTTGTATCTTTTAGCATGTTTATCGGGATTCAGACAATAACTTTGAAATATATTACAGTGATCTTTATTGAAGACACACAAGATAACCAAGTGTGAATACACTCATGGACAAAACTTAAAGAAGTTGTAACTTTTACCATGTATATCGGGATTCAGACAATAACTCTGAAAGATATTACAGTGATCTTTATTGAAGACACACGAGATAACAAAGTGTGTATACACTCATGGACAAAACTTAAAGAAGTTGTAACTTTTACCATGTATATCGGGATTCAGACAATAACTCTGAAATATATTACAGTGATCTTTATTGAAGACACACGAGATAACAAAGTGTGTATACACTCATGGACAAAACTTAAAGAAGTTGTAACTTTTACCATGTATATCGGGATTCAGACAATAACTCTGAAATATATTACAGTGATCTTTATTGAAGACACACGAGATAACCAAGTGTGTATACACTCATGGACAAAACTTAAAGAAGTTGTAGCTTTTACCATGTATATCGGGATTCAGACAATAACTCTGAAAGATATTACAGTGATCTTTATTGAAGACACACGAGATAACCAAGTGTGTATACACTCATGGACAAAACTTAAAGAAGTTGTAACTTTTATCATGTATATCGGGATTCAGACAATAACTCTGAAAGATATTACAGTGACCTTTATTGAAGACACACGAGATAACCAAGTGTGTATACATTCATGGACAAAACTTAAAGAAGTTGTAACTTTTACCATGTATATCGGGATTCAGACAATAACTCTGAAAGATATTACAGTGATCTTTATTGAAGACACACGAGATAACCAAGTGTGTATACACTCATGGACAAAACTTAAAGAAGTTGTAACTTTTATCATGTATATCGGGATTCAGACAATAACTCTGAAAGATATTACAGTGACCTTTATTGAAGACACACAAGATAACCAAGTGTGTATACACTCATGGACAAAACTTAAAGAAGTTGTAACTTTTATCATGTATATCGGGATTCAGACAATAACTCTGAAAGATATTACAGTGATCTTTATTGAAGACACACGAGATAACCAAGTGTGTATACACTCATGGACAAAACTTAAAGAAGTTGTAACTTTTATCATGTATATCGGGATTCAGCCAATAACTCTGAAAGATATTACAGTGATCTTTATTGAAGACACACGAGATAACAAAGTGTGTATACACTCATGGACAAAACTTAAGGAAGTTGTAACTTTTACCATGTATATCGGGATTGAGACAATAACTCTGAAAGATATTACAGTGACCTTTATTGAAGACACACGATATAACCAAGTGTGTATACACTCATGGACAAAACTTAAGGAAGTTGTGCCTTTTAGCATGTATATCGGGATTGAGACATTAACTCTGAAAGATATTACAGTGACCTTTATTGAAGACACACGAGATAACCAAGTGTGTATACACTCCTGGACAACACTTAAGAAAGTTGTACTTTTCAGCATGTATATCGGGATTGAGACATTAACTCTGAAAGATATTACAGTGACCTTTATTGAAGACATAAGAGATAACTAAGTGTGAACAATATTGTCTCCTCTGTATATCCAAATGTGACAAAGAGCATCTAGGATTCTAAAGTATCCTTCTCTGAGCAATATGCCATAATTGGATTATCGACCACGCTTATAAAAAAAAAACGCGTTCCGGTTTGGACATCCTCAATTTTCCCACATCTAGCAGGGTATATATGCAGTATAACCTTCCTTTAGCGGATACCTCTCTACAAAGGACAGTTTTCTTTGCAAAATTACAATTTTTACAATTTAGCAACTCCCCAGTAAGAAGACATCTCTCCCTAAACGACACTTTAGCTCTGCAATTAAGTGTCTTTTACAGGGAGGTAGTTCTACTGTATTGTCATTTTGTAATTAGAAAGGTCAATTAATTAATTTATCTCTTTTTTAAATCGCTGAGAGCTGGCATTATACAGTAATTATATGACGCCGAACGCCGAGGGGGGACAAAAAGATTTTAAAAAATGTATTTGTATTCACAGACACAGAGCGATGTTTTTATATAGGTGAGATATGTCAATGGCGGAATCATCTAGTGTTGCAAGTCCCGCTAATTGATAATCAATATTACGTGGGTAATTAACAATCCTGCGATGACCTGTTGGGCAGTTTCTCCCACTGAGCAGCTGCTCAGCAGCGGCAGTATCCATGGCTCTTAAATCCTGGATTCCAGTTAGCGGCCATGAAGATCTACCAAAAGAAATACCTATCTCTTTTTTTAGATTTTTTACATATTATATCCCTAGTACATATAACAATTTACAATTAAAACAAATTTTTAGAAAACTCAGTTAATATTTACTAAATAAGGAAGAAATCACAAAAATTTATTAGAGAAAAAAAAAAAGATAGCGAAAAGTGTGTTTGAACCAGGGACATCAGGTTCTAAAGTCTAAAGCTTTCGCAACTAGGATATTTAGGGAAGACCACAACTTTGAGATGAGACAGCAATTTATTCCAGGAAATAACAAACTATGAATGATAAACAAAATATAAGCAAAAAGGGAAGTTAACAGAGTAGCAAATATAAACATAAAAATTTATACTCTGCTAATAAAATAATAAATACTTTGTTACAATATTGTCCCTTGTATATGTGGTATAGGCCATGATAATCATGGTGGGTAGTTAGCGACTGCTTTTACTGTAAGTGTACCACATGTCTACACATGGTACAGGCCATGATAATCTTGGTGGGTAGAGGTAAGCGACTGCTTTTACTGTAGGTGCACCACATGTCTTCACATGTGAAAAGCAGTTTGACTATTGCACATACAAATATGCCAGAGCCCACTCGCTGGTGGGGTTAGACTTTAGAAGGTATCGGGGGCCATTGAATGCATTGTTTCAATACAAATTTTGAATAGAACGATGCTGTTTTGTTCATTTATATATTGATAGAGATAATTCAAGTGACTGGAGGAATATAATTTTGATTATTTGAAAGACCCGGCTTCGCCCCCGAGTTTTTATAGAGTGAATGTTTGTATAGTGTTTTGATAAATGTTAATTATCATAATTACACTATATACGAGCCATTAAAAATTTCCACACCAGGATAATTTTGATTATTTGACAGACCCGGCTTCGCCTGAGTTTTTATCGAGTGAATGTTTGTATAGTGTTTTGATAAATGTTAATTTGTTATAATTACACTATAAACGAGCCATCAAACCACACCAGGATAAATTTGATTATTTGAAAGACCCGGCTTCGCCCCGAGTTTTTATAGAGTGAATGTTTGTATAGTGTTTTGATAAATGTTAATTATCATAATTACACTATATACGAGCCATTAAACCACACCAGGATAGTTTTGATTATTTGAAAGACCCGGCTTCGCCCCGAGTTTTTATCGAGTGAATGTTTGTATAGTATTTTATTAAATGTTAATTTGTTATAATTACACTATATACGAGTCATTAAACCACACCAGGAAAATATGCACATTAAAATGATATTTATTTAACAAATATATTATACTTAAATAATTTCAAAAAAGGCTTCTGGAGATGCGTTTATTTTTATTTTAAATAACATATCAAGCTTTCAAACATCTCTGCCCTTCTACAGGAGAACTTATATAATGAATAAAACACCGCCTGATGCTGAATATCTTAGCACCAGACGGCATTTTATTCATTATATTTTATTCTGCTCTGTAATTAGGTGTTGTTCTTTAAAGGGAGGTAATTTTACTGTATCAATATTATTTTCTTAATTAGTATTTTTAAAATCTAATTTAAAAAAACAGTGTGTATTAAGGTAAACATATCAGACTTCCAGGTATAAGTTCTTTTAAAACATTTCAATTTACAATTATCCAACTTTCGTGACCGAAAGCTAGAAATTGGAATAAATATATTTATAAACAAACTTATCCTTGTAAATTTTGAAAAAGGCATCTCCTTATCGTGCAACTGAAACATAATTCCTGGAATAATTAAAAATCAACGAGAATAGTTGATATTTTATTCCGATAGATGGCGCAAGCCATCAGCAACTTTCAGTTGCACGATAAGGAGATGCCTTTTTCATAATTTATGTACCTTATACCAGTACAATATCACATTTGTACTATTTTTTTCACATTATCCTTGTAGGCCTGATACTTTTTCTCCTAATTATTGATACAAGGAATTATTCCATTGAACTATGAAGACACAGTGTGTGTTAAGATTTCATGGCTGATTTTTAATGAAACGTTGGCCATTTTAATTCAATCTCCAGCTGACGTTGCAGAAAGCCCGGATGGCCAGGATCAGGATTGCCAAGGCCACCAGCGGAGCGGCCTTTGTGGTGAAGAAGAAGGCGGCCGAGGCTCGGCTAGCGGCCCAGGAGAGCGGCCAGGAGAATGGAGAGGACTTCGGAGAGGATATCTTCGAGTTACAGCATCACCACCTGCTGCGATGTCTGGAGAAAACCACGGTGGGTGGTAGCTTTCATTCTTATAGTTCCTATTGTTGGATCTTGTACCATTGTTGTAGATAATCTTCCTATTGTTGGACATTCAAACGCTCGACTTGAGTTCATTGAGGTGAACACCACACGGGTTATCTTCTTGCTTCCTAAATATTCTCCTAGTTATAATAGTTCCATTGTTGGATCTTGTGCCATTGTTGTATATAATCTTCCTATTGTTGGACATTCAACGCTCGACTTGAGTTCATTGTTGTAACTGAAGTAAACACAACGTGGGTTATCTTCTTACTTCCTAAATAGTCGCCTAGTTATACAAGTTCCATTGTTGGATATGTTTCCTATTGTTGGACATTCATCGCTCGACTTATGTTCATTGTTGTAACTGAAGTAAACACCATGTGGGTTATATTCTTGCTTCCAAAATAGTCTCCTATTTAAACTAGTTCCATTGTTGGATATGCTTCCTATTGTTGTACATTCATCGCTCGACTTATGTTCATTGTTGTTACTGAAGTAAACACCATGTGGGTTATCTTCTTACTTCCTAAATAGTCGCCTAGTTATACAAGTTCCATTATTGGATATGATTCCTATTGTTGTACATTCATTGCTCGACTTGAGTTCATTATTGTGACTGAAGTAAACACTACGTGGGTTATCTTCTTACTTCCTAAATAGTCGCCTAGTTATACAAGTTCCATTGTTGGATATGATTCCTATTGTTGGACATTCATCGCTCGACTTATGTTCATTGTTGTTACTGAAGTAAACACCATGTGGGTTATATTCTTGCGCTTCCTAAATAGTCGCTTCCCTATTTATACTAGTTCCATTGTTGGATATGCTTCCTATTGTTTTCTATCTCATTGTTGAACATATCTGCAGCATTTTTTTCGATATTCCTTCCATTGTAGTATGTTTTTATCTCATTGTTGAACATATCTCCAGCATTTTTGTTCGATATTCCTTCCATTGTAGTATGTTTTTATCGCATTGTTGAACATATCTCCAGCATTTTTTTCGATATTCATTCATTGTTGAATGTTTTCTATCTCATTGTTGAACATATCTGCAGCATTTCTGTTCGATATTTCTTCCATTGTAGTATGTTTTTATCTCATTGTTGAACATATCTCCAGCATTTTTGTTCGATATGTCCTTCCATTGTAGTATGTTTTTATCGCATTGTTGAACATATCTCCAGCATTTTTTTCGATATTCCTTCCATTGTAGTATGTTTTTATCGCATTGTTGAACATATCTCCAGCATTTTTTTCGATATTCATTCTATTGTTGAATGTTTTTTATCACTTTGTTGAACATCTCTCCAGCATTTGTGTTTGCTGTTCGTTCCATTGTTGTATGTTTTTATCTCATTGTTGAACATATCTCCAGCATTTTTGTTCGATACTCATTCCATTTTTGAATGTGTTTTAATCTATTGTTGAGCATCTTATTTGGTGTTTTTGTTCGGTGTTCATTCCATTGTTGATTGTTTTTATCTCATTGTTGAACATATATATTGTATTTGTATTTTCGATTTATATAATTATTGACAATCTCTGATATATTTATGTTTTAAAATAAAGGAAGCATATCCTGACCACGAGCACATGTGCTTTTTAGATGGCAAAGCGCCATCTAGTGGAGCAAAAATAAACTAAACGTTTATTTAGCTTGCTCCGTAATATTTGGCCAACCCAATTTCTTGATAAATCAAGAAAAGCCATCCACGAACACGTTTCGCGCTGTTGGCGCTCATCAGCGTGGAGCAGGCTGTACCACTGCGACCAAAAATAGTTTTGGTCCCAGAGGCTTCTTTGTATATTCTCATTGTTGCTCATCTCCTCTGTCAAACTGCTGAAAGATGTTTATTGATTAGAACGAAAGAAAGAAAAAGAGGTCGAGAGATCGATTTGAGAATAAGACGGTGGAGAGAAAAGTAAATAAGGGTGTCGAGTGGTCAAATTTCGAGATAATGCCGCCGTATTTATAACTCACAGAATATTCCAGCTCAATTCTGCAAGTGGATTTATACATCCTCATATTTTATCGCAGTCCCGTCCTTGGATATATTTATTTTCTGAACTCGAGAACACAATAAAAGTATACAATTTATCTCGAGTTATATCATGTTCTAGATTTTTATTCGGCGTGTTCTATATTTCAATGTGTTTGTAGAGATACGGTTTTAAAATTAAATAGGTTAACCAAATATCAGGTAACAGACTAAATCAATGTTTAGTTGATTTCTGTTCCAGTAGATGGCGCTATGCCATCTAAAAAGCACATATGCTCCTGGTCAGAATATGCCTTCTTTATTTTTATGATCAACACCTGACCTTTTTTTATTTTTTCACATATTATATTGAATATTTCTATCATTTCTCAAACTTTTCTATCTTCCATTATAAGAATACACTAAAAACCAATGCACACTTTGTTTTATCATTCCAGTTCAAAATGTCTACACATGTGAAAAGCAGTTCGACTTTTGGACTTATAAATAAATTAAGAGCCCCCTTTAGTTACTTGCATTCGCTAGGGTTGGACTTTTTGCAAGAATCGGGGATCATTGGAGCATTTTCTCAATTATAATAAAAGTGTCCAATACAGGATTCGATCCTGGATAGTAGAGTTGAAAACAAACGGTTTAGACACCACTCGACCACCGTCCCCATAAAAAAATCATATTTAAAATTGAAAATGATAAAAAAAAAATGTCGTACTATTTTTTTTTTTTACTAATGCCTTTATATCTTTGAAATGAACCAGGCGATAAGGAAGATGGGGTATCCATCTTGCTATGTGATAACCACCTGTAGAAGGGTTTTTACCCGAAAGCTCGTGCTCGTTTTATATATAAAAAAAAACACCCATCTTCCTTATCGCCTGGTTCATTTCAAAGTTTACTAGGAAGAGTTCTTTGCAAGCCTTTATATCTGTAATTAGACTTTAAAAATTAAAGAGTTTAAAAATTAGAGAGGTAGTAGTGTTTTTAATACCTAGTAAAACTTTTACTAAAAAAGAACATAACAGTGTCCGCCATTTTTTCACAAATTTTACCGGTTTTTGAGGGCCCTTAAAAAAAATGAGAAATACTGGTGTTTTTAGATTAAACTGCCGATACCTCTGGAAAAATTCGCCATGGATAAGTCAGGGCTTCCATTAATTTTGCATAATTTGTTGAAAACTATTGGTAAAATGTGTGAAATAAATATTTGATAAAAGGATACGCAAATATTTACATTTTAAATGCGTAATTCATAAAGAAGCAAATATGGATACAAGAATGAAGTACACTGTATGAATTTGCATATATATTAATTTACATACCTTCAAGTTTATTCCAATTCGACTCTATTGAAATGTTATGGTATTTATTCAAATGCTTATTATTAATCCTAAAAAATGCATATAAATATATATCATTTGCATACGTTGAAGTTTATTCAAATTCGAATTCTATTGAAATATATTGGTATTTATTCAAAAATACCTACTAAACATTCTAAGAGTGTTGCATACCATTTGCATACGTTGAAGTTTATTCAAATTCGAAGTCTATTGCAATATAATGGTATTTTATACAAATCTTCATTAAACATTTAATAACTTTTGGATATATACATTTGCATACGTGAATTTATGAAAATTATATTAAAGTATATTTGTATTTATGCAAATATCTATCAATCATCTGAAAAGTGTTTACAAAATAGAGTATTTATCTTTACATCTATGTGTAGGTTGTGAAAAAAGTAAATTTATTGAGTGTTTAAAATAATAGAATACGATAATAAACTGAAATTATTTGTTTTACAAGTTTCGCTAAAAAAATCACTAACTAAAATCCAAACTAAACTAAAATGTAAGAGAACATAAGTAAAACTGTATACTTACATATATTTCGAAATGGAATTTGCCTCATTTATACATAAGAGAAATCAGAACCTTTACATCGGTGACTGAGCTCACGGTCAAAAATATTTAAATAATATTGATTTTATCACTGAAGTGTTATACGAAAAATTTTTTAAAAGGAGATTATTTTACGAATCTGTCTTTTCAAACATGATTAATTAACAAGGTTTTTTTTAAAGCTGAAGAGAGAAAAATACATTGCTCTAAAATTATTTTTTTTTAAACTCTGGAGAATTTTAATTTGGAGAAAATTATTTTTAAAAAATAAATAAATAAATAATAGAGAGAGAGAGATTTGAGATGTGTGTAACTAAGGTGTTATGCAAATATATTATTTTTTTGTAAAATTTGAAGGGGACATTAGAAGATTAAAATGAAAATTTTGAAATAAGTTAAACTTCAAAGTAAATTGATTCTACAAGGGGCGTATCTTAAAATTCAACGTCCCATTTAAGGAATCTACACTGGGGGTCAGTGGAAGGATGGTCTAAACCGTTGGTTTTCGACCGCTATTACCCGGGTACTATTCCCGCATTGGGCACTTTTTTCTGATTTAAAAAAATGATCCAATGGCCCCCGATTCTTGCAAAATTCCAACCCCATCAGCAAGTACAAATAACCAAACGTGGCTATGTCACATTTGTAAGTGCAAAGTCGAACTGCTTTTCACATGTGTAGACACGTCGTACACTTACAGTAAAAGCATTCGTCTACTTCTACCAACCATGATTATCATGACCTGTACCACGTGTACTAGGGATAAGCAAAAAAAAAAACCTTTATATGAGATATAAATTTATTTTTGGGGTCAAAATATACAGGGCCATCGAGGTAAATCTAGTATTTGTTTATTAACCGCCATCTAGCGGTTGTTATTTGCATACTTGCTTATTTAACATGTAGTTCATAACGTCACGAGACATATAGACAAACAACAAGAACATGAGCCGGGAACAAGACAGAAGATCCTTGAGTCTCTTCATGCTGTAGAATCGCTAAAAAAGATAATTGAATGGTTTGGGTACCAAAAAAAAAAAACTCAAGTTTACGAAATTTCGAAAAATTTTTGAGAAGCAGACGAACCTTATGAAGTATCGTCTGAGCGGAAGAGCCACAGCAAACGATCAGATAGGAAAAGAACGTCTGATTTTGTTGATACGTTGAAAAGGAAGATTGACGCAGATCCTGGACGCAGCATGACGCGCTATGCAAATAAATATCATTTATATTATTGTCATTATTATCCCTAGTACACAGGTGATACAGGCCATGATAATCAGGATGGGTAGTTAGCGACAGCTTTTTACTGCAAGTGTACAACATACATACACTGTGAGAAAATAATAAAAAATAAAAAGGTCATGTGCTGATATCAAAATCCTATTACAATCCATCTACAGGCATAGCTAAAAGTTGAGAAAGTGAGGATGCAGTAGAACCTCCATGAGAGGACACTCGCATTATAAGATACCTCTCTATAAAGGACAGTTTTCATTTGCAAAATTATCATTTTTACTATTTATCACAACTCTCTTGTAAACAGGACCTTTGGGAGAGGCCGCTGCTCATCATAAAACAGCTCGAGGAGCATGAACTCATGGAATTCGTGTAATCTTTACACAAGGGGATAAGAAACAACAACAACATTCTCCTGCAAGAGGACACCTCTTTATAAAGTACACTTTGGCTCTACATCATGTGAGCGTGGTCAGGATATGTCTACTTTGTTTTTAATATATATATCTGTGTTTATGTATATACCAGAGGAGCTAAACTCAAGTTTACGAAATTTCGAAAAATTTTAGAGAAGCAGACGAACCTTATGAAGTATCGTCTGAGCGGAAAAGCCACAGCAAACGATCAGATACGAAAAGAACGTCTGCTTTTGTTGATACGTTGAAAGGGAAGATTGACGCAGATCCTGGACGCAGCATGACGCGCTATGCAAATAAATGTGCACCCTTTAAATGTGCACCAGCACGATACACTGTACATTAATCTAGTAAAGACCTTTACAAGTAATGATAAAGAATGAGGCACAACACCAGTTTATGGCAAATTAATTCAAAAAGTCAACAGCCTATATACCATGGTTTCGTGCTATGGCCCTCATCAGTATATAGGCGTCTTCAATTTCATAATATCCTACGACGAGAAGGTTGGGAACATGGGTATGTTAGTTCACTAAAGAGAATATTCCATGATAAAACGATGTTCTATCGACGATTTTTCGTCCTGTAAAAAAAAAAAAAACATTTGCGGTAAAACTTGTTAAACATCGTTCTACAATCATAGCCGAATTATATTAATATATACAGTTATCAGCGTCATAATCAAGCAACAATTCTTAATTCTGTCACCGTTTGCTTTGTGAATGGAATAAATACCCAAATATGGCCATTTCTCATTACCATCGGTGGTTCAGTGGTAGAATGCTCGCCTGCCACGCGGGCGGCCCGGGTTCGATTCCTGGCCGATGCATTTTTTTTTTTTTTACAATTTTTAAAACTCATTTATATATTATATATAAGAATGACATCCACGGCGCCAATTTATAATTGTAACGAATAGTATTTGAATAAAGGCATTTAATCGGGTAAAACTCGGGCGTTGCCCGGGTCATTCGGCTAGTTGTATTATAAAACAAAATGAATGATTTAATTAAAAAGACATATATTGGATCAAAATATCATTTATTTTACCAATATTTCAGTTGGCTGAACGCCAACCTTCATCAAGGTGTTATGTGGCGCTGAGTTTGTTGTTGACACACATTAAATATATTATTATACATAATACAAACTTCTACTGGCTAGGCTCATCAGTGGTGAACCCTCCCAGCGGTTTCGCCAATTTAATCTACCAGACCGCTTCTCAGAGCTCTAATACTGTATTGGACTGAAGGATGGAATCTCAGAAATGGTTTTCAAGAATCGCAGTAAGGATAGTAGAAGTTTGTATTATTTATAAAAGAAACATTCGTGCTTTTAAATCCTTTCATTTTATATGTATAGATGGCGCGTTATTGCTTTGTGTTAACACATTAAATATGTTATAATACCTTGATAAAGGTTGGCATTCAGCCAACTGAAATATTGATAAAATAAATTATATTTTGATCCAATATATATCTTTTTAATTAAAGATTTATTTATGGATTACTCTATTTTCAAAATGAATTATATGTGTGAAACAAGGGATTGATGATTGGAAGGTGAGAATGGATCCCCAACGTGGAGAATTGTGTTCCAGGACCGGGAGTTCGTGGAACTCGAGGTCCCGTACAACGGGCATGCCAACCGTCCCACTTCCTGCACGCCGCCCAGGTCTCCGTCCGCAGCCTCCTCCGTCTCCCAGGAGCCAACGCCCTTCTGCCGGTCGTGCTGTCGTAGTTGTCCACCCCGCAGGGCTCGCAAGTACCAGGTGGGTAGTTTGTGTCTACATCTTATCTCTGACTTCAATCAGTCTACAATACAACTCACCTAACAACACAAACTCCTAAAAGAAAATCCCCATCTACCTTTATAAATCGTTATACTTTTTAAACGACCTTCGAAGTTTTTTTTAAATAAGAATCTAAACAGAAGCAATGCGTTTCTATATTCGTCCAAAGTAAAAGTTTTCAGATCTTTACAATCCTTTCACAGGCATAGCTAAAGATGGGAAAGTGAAGATACAGTATAACTTCCATGAGAGGACACTCACAGTAGAAGACACCTCTCTATAAAGTACAATTTACATCACCAATACAGTAGAACCTCCATGAGAGGACACTCGCATTAGAAGACACCTCTCTATAAAGGACAGTTTCCATCACCAATACAGTGGAACCTCCATGAGAGGACACTCACAGTAGAAGACACCTCTCTATAAAGGACAGTTTCCATCACCAATACAGCGGAACCTCCATGAGAGGACACTCACAGTAGAAGACACCTCTCTACAAAGGACAGTTTACATTTGCAAAATTACCATTTTTACTATTTATCACAACTCTCCAGTAAGAGGACACCTCTCTCTAAAGGACAATTTGTCTCTGTAACTAGGTATTGTCCTTTACAGGGAAGTAGTTCTACTCTATATAAGTATTCAATGCTTGTAAAAAGGATTATAAAGATCCGAAAACTTGTACTTTACGCATATAAAGAAACACATTGTTCATATCCTAATTCTATAGAATTTTTCTCTTCTAACGAGGTTTCTTGAGAATATGATCAAGTATGCAAGGACTAAACATTGTACAAAAATTTTAAATATCGCGTGAAAACGCCCTTGGAACTTTAGAAAGATTTTTAACGCCTTACCAAATGTTTTAATTTTTGTTTGCTCCTGACGAGGACAAAAGATTTTTGTCGAAACGTCGAGGTAATAAAAAGATTTACTGGCCGAAGTATCTTTATTTTCAAGAAATATGAACGCCGGCCAGGCAGCCTCAATATTTTTCAATAATGCGGTTTCTAGTATACTTTCTTTGTATCCCGAGATGATTGAAATAAATATATGAAATAAGCATACAAGCAAAGAACAATATCGTAATCAAACTTAACTCTTTTATTAAAAAAGACATATATTAGATCAAAATATCATTTATTTTACCTATATTTCATGAACGCCAACCTTTATCAAGGTATTATAACCTATTTAATGTGTGAAAAATAGTAAAAATGTGATATTGTACTGGGATAAGATGCATAAATTATGAAAAAGGCATCTTCTTATCGTGCAACTGAAAGTTGCTGATGGCTTGCGCCATCTATCGGAATAAATATCAACTATTCTCGTTGATTTCTAATTATTCCAGAATTGGCCTCATTCTTGATTAATCAAGAAAAGTGTGTCAACAACAAACTCAGCGCCACATAACGTCAATAGAATTAAGTTTAAAAAATATTTTTGATTATATATATATATATAACACCTTGATAAAGTTTAACGTTCAGCCAACTGAAATATTGGTAAAATAAATGATATTTTGATCCAATATATACCTTTTCAATTAAAGATTTATTTATGGATAGCTCTATTTAAAAAAAGCTTAACTCCGTATTTTTGGACAAGTAGATGACGTCCTCAAAACCTATTTATAAGCTTTATTCCGTTGTTGGTCCTCAAGCATCTAAGAGAAGCACCTGATTGAAGACTGTCTTAGGACCGATTCACACACCTCGAATATTAACGTAATCAGTCTAATACAATAGTGGAGCGAGGTGATAAACTGGCGAAACCGCCGGGAGTATGTTCACCACTACTAAAACAGTTCCTCCAGTTTCAATTTTCTATAATTGCTGTAAAAGAGAGGTGTCTGTGTAGAGATACTTTTTGATTATCTTCCTTCTTATCTCCACTCAATCGTATTAGGGTATCAAGCTTGTAAAGCTTGTTGATGGTGTCTGTTGACAACCATCATGATTGGGTGAAGTAGAATACGTCTGCCTTTGTCATTAATACTGGGAGAACTACTCAGTGGCAGGCCGACTTAGCTCCAAAAGAAATGGCCGCCTCTGACATGAGGAACAGACGCCATGTGCAGCCGCTCCTAACATGGAGTACAAACGCTGCTCATCCTGTATCCCTGGATTAGGAACCCTTACAGGGTACTATCAGCCGGGCCAGCTAAGCCCAGGTTTTTTAGTGAGCTTATTACTGCTCCCCCTCCTCCTTTTTCCTCTGGGCTTGGAACAGGCAAAGTCGGAGTTCTTTTTAATTATAAAAATGTAGAGTTTAAAAAATGTGTAGCAATTTTCAGCGACAGAGAGCACTAAGTTGAGGAAGGGGAGAGAGATAATGGTGACATTTGATTGGTCCCTTCCATAAAGGTGACCAAGAGATTACTGACCCTTGACATGCGACCGCAGGATGTACTGTACCTACATGGCGTCTACACAATCCCTGAATGTGGTTTACAAGGACGTCACGTTCATTTAAACACCGGTCGACATGACATCTACACCAATCCAAATGTAATTTTGCCGCAATTTGCAAAATAACATTATAATTGATAGGTTTTTTTTAAATCTCACGGACAAAACTTAAGAAAGAGTAAAGTCTTGATGTCGCCGGTCGTTTTTTTTTTTTTTTTTTTGAGGCAGAGGCAATATTGTTTACACTTAGTTATCTCGTATGTCTTCAATAAAGGTCACTGTAAAATCTTTCAGAGTTATTGTCTGAATCCCAATATACATGCAGAAAGGTACAACTTTCTTAAGTTTTGTCCATGAGTGTATCTTTCAGAGTTATTGTCTGAATCCCGATTTACATGCTGAAAGGTACAACTTCCTTAAGTGTTGTCCATGAGTGTATCTTTCAGAGTTATTGTCTCAATCCCGATTTACATGCTGAAAGGTACAACTTCCTTAAGTGTTGTCCATGAGTGTATCTTTCAGATTTATTGTCTGAATGCCAATATACATGCTGAAAGGTACAACTTCCTTAAGTTTTGTCCATGAGTGTATCCTTCAGAGTTATTGTCTGAATGCCAATATACATGCTGAAAGGTACAACTTCCTCAAGTTTTGTCCATGGGTGTATACACACTTGGTTATCTCATGTATCTTCAATAAAGGTCACTGTAATATTTTTCAGAGTTATTGTCTGAATCCCGATATACATGCTGAAAGGTACAACTTCCTTAAGTTTTGTCCATGAGTGTATCCTTCAGAGTTATTGTCTGAATGCCAATATACATGCTGAAAGGTACAACTTCCTTAAGTTTTGTCCATGAGTGTATCCTTCAGAGTTATTGTCTGAATGCCAATATACATGCTGAAAGGTACAACTTCCTCAAGTTTTGTCCATGGGTGTATACACACTTGGTTATCTCATGTATCTTCAATAAAGGTCACTGTAATATTTTTCAGAGTTATTGTCTGAATCCCGATATACATGCTGAAAGGTACAACTTCCTTAAGTTTTGTCCATGAGTGTATCCTTCAGAGTTATTGTCTGAATGCCAATATACATGCTGAAAGGTACAACTTCCTCAAGTTTTGTCCATGGGTGTATACACACTTGGTTATCTCATGTATCTTCAATAAAGGTCACTGTAATATTTTTCAGAGTTATTGTCTGAATCCCGATTTACATGCTGAAAGGTACAACTTCCTTAAGTTTTGTCCATGAGTGTATCTTTCAGAGTTATTGTCTGAATCCCAATATACATGCTGAAAGGTACAACTTCCTTAAGTTTTGTCCATGAGTGTATCTTTCAGAGTTATTGTCTGAATCCCGATATACATGCTGAAAGGTACAACTTCCTTAAGTTTTGTCCATGAGTGTGTCTTTCAGAGTTATTGTCTGAATCCCGATATAAATGCTGAAAGGTACAACTTCCTTAAGTTTTGTCCATGAGTATGTAAATTTAACTTTACGAAATTCTCTCTCGTTGTCTAAGATCGATCTTATACTTTCAATAGGTTCGCATTTTACCGAAATATTTTTAAAATTTAGACAACTATAAAGAGTTAAATGCGGTATCTTTAAATACCTTATATATTTAAAAAAACTAGTATTTTTAAACTAGTATATAAAATATCTATAAAAAGAAAGATCACCTCTCCCGTTAGAATAAAATTAACCGCCATCTAATTGACCATCTCCACAAACTAGCGGCCTCGGGTCGGTGACAAAGCCACAACACCAGCTTTGGCAAATTCAGAATGTCCACCCGGAAACCATTATTTCGGACTAATGGTCTTCGTCAGTACAGAACAGGCTTGGATTTCATGAAAAACCGCACGAAATTCATGGAAAATTCTTCAGAATCTGCCAAAGAGGTGGTTAACTGGTAAAGTAGCCTGGAAAATTCAATGGCCGAAATATAGATGAAAATTTTAGATGGCGCTTAACTCTATTTTGACGGAAGAGGTGATACTTATTTTTTTTATTATGCACTAGCGCGCCATCTGTTATCAAAATTCGAAACTATTTTAAAGGCGTAAGATTCTTTTTGAAATTAAACAATTTCTACTGCCCGTACTGCAATGGAAAAATTAAAGGGAGGGCCTGGCTCATCAGTGGTGAACCCTCCCAGCGGTTTCGCCAGTTTAATCAACCATACCGCTGTTATATTGCATTTTTGGAACTTCCTTTTATAGTGATACTTTTGGTAGACTCTTGGAATGGGTATTTTAGAAGAACTATGGACATAAGCTTTGAGGACAGTAGAATTACATACATTTATAAATATATAATATATTTTATTGATTAATTATCTTCCCCCCCCCCCCCCAGATAAATTTACAACAAGGAAATATATATATGATTTTTAAAAAATCTGCATCTCCAAAAAACAATAACGAAAGGATTAATATTCTTCCACAAAAATAGTGCAAACATGAAATAGTACTGGTACTAGGTGGTTATATTGAGAAAAAAATGCATTTTCTCATTGTGCAACTGAAAGTTGCTGATGGCTTGCGCCATCTATCGGAATTAAATCAACGAATTGCTAAGATTATTCAACTTATAATCGTTGATTTTAAATTATTATATTCGTAACCACAGGAACACATATATTTATTATAATAGTATATTTTTATTTTTCCCTAGATGCACAAAAGTACAAAATTGAACACCTCAGCACATACTAAAATGTATTAGAATGGACAAGAGCACTCATTCTCTATAAGGAAGAGAAGAACGTACTGCTCTGTCTTTAAAATCTACTGTCTCTAGGATTTGGTCTGAAGGAATAAAGGATGAAAACAAATGTTATTTTAAATATCAAAATGTTGACTTTCATCAACTTCTTTCCGTAAATTCTTTCATTTAATTCTACATTTGTATCCTCGAATTCAACCGTGTTTTTCGAGGTGTATTTACATTTCTAAATTTTCACGGATGTATATATATATATATATATATATATGTGGCAATATAATAAGGTGGGAAGAGAAATAATCACACCACAAGTTGAAAGAGGAACCCAGGCAACCAGAGAGAGAGAGAGAGAGAGACGGGCCCGGCAAAGCCAGGCGTCCGTTCGTGTCGCACACAATCCCCAACTGTCTTAATAGTCCCGAGTTTCCAAGTAACGGGCCCCAGTAGTCGCCCCTTGGAATGTCGCTGATGTCTAAAGTGACCGGTCCTTACCCGCCCGTCTCTCTCTGGGTTTACTGTAGGTTTTCTTTATTATTCCTGGAAGAGTATATATTATGACATATATACAGTAGAACCTCCCTTTAGCGGACACCTCTCCACAAACGACAGTTTTCATTTGTAAAATTACCAATTTTACTATTTAGCAACTCTCCGGTAAGAGGACACCTCTTCCTAAAGAATAATTTGGCTCTGTAATTAGGTATTGTCCTTTACAGGGAGGTAGTTCTACCTTATATATATAATTATTCCGTAAACCCAATTGTCGTAGTAAAATAAACACTATGTAAATATGTTTTATGAATTTTGTTGAGATATAGGCTTCAACAAAGGTCACTGTGGTGCCTCAACTGGCGTGAAACAAACCCAAGAATATCTACCATTTATACGAGATATATAAAAACAATGGCCACTTCACCCTTCAAAATAAACTCAAAACATGTGCACCGTCTATTGGCCATCTTTACAATCTAGCAGATTCAAGATGGTGACAAATCCACAACACCAGCTTTGACAAATTCAGAACGCATCACTCTGAGACCATGATTCGGCGGTATGACCTCATCAGTATAGGAAGTTCTGAAATTTCCAAAGCTGTGGTTTTATTACTGAATTCGAGTTTTCTAGATTGCAGAGAAGGTTAATAGACGGCACGTAGCTTTTGCATCTATTTGGCCACGAGAGATAACCATTTTTTAGGTCAATTTCTTTCCTGCAAATCTTCTATGATAGATTTGGAATATAATAAAACAACCATCAAAAATCCTGGGTATATTGAAATGTAGTATATTTTCGGGTATATGCAACAGTGTATGCTTATGTAAACTCTATATTCACATATATAGTGAGATAGTTAGATAGCTAGTTGTCTTGACACTGCTTGCTAATTCTGTTTCTTTTACCAGTTCAGATTTCGTTTAGGGACCCTCCATCTTGTTCACCATTGTGGACTTTTTTTTTCCAGAGTCCCGAAGACAGGGATTTTTACTAGAGTCCAGAAGTTCGGACCCTCATCAGCACGTGAGCTTAATATCTTCATTTCCCCAATATTTTTCTTCCTTTAAAAAAAAAAAAAAAAAAACTTCCGCTTTCGTAGCATTTTGATTTTCCATATTATCGCTGCTGCCGCTGCAAGCATGCAATTTTGATTTTGGCTTCTTCTTTAGTTTGGTTCAGCATATAGCTCGCGCATGATCCAACAGCATTTTTTTTTTTTGCAAAAAAAAAAAGAAAAAATTCAAAGCTCACCCCCTTTTTTTCTCTCTCTATCTCTCACCTTTCTAAAAAAATATATATAGAATACTTGTTCTAATATATTTGCATAGTGTTCTTATATATTTGCATATAATGGTATATACATAGATTTCTTTGAAAACATATATATATATAATATGGAAAAAAAAGGATGCAAGTGAAATTGTACTGGGATCAGTTGGATAAATTAAGAAAAATACATCTCCTGATTATGCAACTTGAAAGATGAGGAGATGTCTTTTTTTCTTAATTTATAGATTTTATAGAATTTATATTATAGCTCTAATATAAATGTAGTTTTTCTAAATATTTTTTATTTAGAAAGAATTGCTATATCATTGAAGAAAAAAAGGAATCAAAAATGATTTTTCTGTGCAAAAAAAAAAATGTCTCCATTAACATAATATATAAATTCTCTAATATTCCAAAGAACTTGTTTATACCTTTTTTGAACACAAAAATAATTGGAGATATTCAAGATATTTATTCTTTATTATAGTTTTGAAAAAGATATATAGTAAATATCTTTCTCTTTGGTGCACATTTTTAGAGGATTCTTTTAATATACACTCATGGACAAAAAAAACTTAAGAAATTTTCTTATTTTGATGTCGACGGTCGTCTATATTTTTTTAAGAAGAAGAAGGAGACAGAGGCAATTTAGTTCACACTTAGTTATCTCGTATGTCTTCAATAAAGGTCGCTGTAATATCTTTCAGAGTTATTGTCTGAATACCGATATACATGCTAAAAGGTACAACTTCCTTAAGTTTTGTCCATGAGTGTATCTTTCAGAGTTATTGTCTGAATCCCGATATACATGAGGTACAACTTCCTTAAGTTTTGTTCATGAGTGTATCTTTCAGAGTTATTGTCTGAATCCTGATATACATGGTAAAAGGTACAACTTCCTTAAGTTTTGTCCATGAGTGTATCTTTCAGAGTACATGCTAAAAGGTTCCATTTCCTTAAGTTTTGTCCATGAGTGTATCTTTCAGAGTTATTGTCTGAATCCCGATATACATGAGGTACAACTTCCTTAATTTTTGTCCATGAGTGTAATTTGAAGAAGAAAATGTTCGCTGAAAGAATAAATATTCTTTAAAATGATGCATTTGATCTCTTCTTCTTCTTTCTTATCTCCACTCAATCATATTAAGGTATCAAGCTTGTAAAGCTTATTGATGGTGTCTGCCGGGGAAGAGTAGAGCTCATCAATGGATGAGTCAATACAGTCGATAATATGTCTTGGGGGCATTTGATCTAAAATCAATAAATTCTACAATTAAAAAAAGGAGTATCTTCTGATTTAAAAAAAAACTTTGAAGTTAAAAAATACTAAGCACGAATATTTCCTTTAAAAAAAAACAAGCAACCTACTGTCCCTAGTGAGATAGATTACAAAGTTGTCCCAAAAGTTCGTAAAAACTTGCACAAAATTGAAATAGCAATATTATTCGCCGTTATGTATAATGTCTTTGTATTATGTATAAAGTAATTGTATTATGTATTATTATGTATTCGCCGTAATAATATTATTCGCCAAGTAATAAGAAGAAAAAAAACAACGTTTTAAGAAAAACGCGAAATTTTGGGACAATCTTATAATACCGTAACGTTGTTAAAAATAAAAGATTATCTTATACATAGCCGTGTCAATTTAAAGACCAATTACAGCCAATCAACTTTCATATTTAATATAAACAATGGGGATGCTGTTTTACAATGAATAAATTACAATATCACGTGTTTGTTTTATGAAGATTTTGCAGCTTTCGAGCGCTTTTATTTAGTTTAAAGAGCGCAATTCTGCAATATTTAAAATAAATATGCAATATTTTAAAACGCCATTTTCTTTTATTTAGCTTTGCGCCTTGCTCCAACGCGCTTGTGCGGAACAAATATTATCTATACATCAGCGTTCTAAATACCCGAAGTGGATAAAAAAGAACAACACAGAAAAGTACAATCGCCATATCTCTTAAGAACCTTTTTTTAGCAGCAATTGAAAAATACACCTGACAATCACACACAAAAATCAAAACAAAATTGCATATCTCCCAGAAATGATCATCCAACTTATCTAAAAAGTTGCATATTATAAAATTACCTTAGGTATTTTTAAAAGTGTGGAGAGCCTTGATACTCCAAAATCAATGAGATATAGACAACGAAATTAACAAAATTGTGAAAATATTGACAAAAATGGTTTAAAATAACAGTGGTTCTCGTTGTTTGGAGTATTGAGGCTTCTTTCCAATATCAGATCATTCAGAATTTGTATAAAAGTAAAACAGCAGTAAACAAATAACCACAGAGGGTTGGCGAGAAACTTGGTAAAAGTAAAAAAGAATTAAAGAAAGATGGATGTAAATAAGTTACCACTCAATCTGCTTGTTTTATTTTGATCTCGATCGATTTGCATAAAAAATAAAATTTTGAAGTTTTTCTTTAAAGAGTGTTAAGAGAGTATTTCGTTATTTTGACACATCATGTGTTTCCGGAGGTCTGTTTATCCTTACATACACATTCGTATAGATTGGAATTTTATTTACATATTATTTTAAAATATGAAGCTTCCAGGGCTGAGTTTCTTGTTCAAATTTTTATTTTCAAGCTTTCAGTCCTTCAACAGGATTATATAAATTTACATATTGTTATAATTTGCATAACTCTGTAGTTTCTTAAAACTAAGAGATTTCGTTTTTTTTATATATATTGAATAGAAAATATAAACATAAAAAACATTCAATTACGATGCACTAGCGCGCCATCTGTTATTAAATTACAAAACTATTTTAGACGCGTAATATTCTTTTTAAAATAAAACAATTTCAACTGCCCTTACTGCAATGGAAAAAGCCCTCTCTTTAATTTTTCCATTGCAGTAAGGGCAGTAGAAATTGTTTTATTTTAAAAAGAATATTACGCGTCTAAAATAGTTTTGTAATTTAATAACAGATAAAAATATCTTAACAAAATGATATCTAAATTGGATGTATCAGGGAATAAATTATAGTGAAAAAAGGATTGGTTATAAAGATCAAGTATAGCTATGTATTGATGCTGTTAAGCTTTCTTGACACATTGCATGTGTAGAAAAGATTCCAAAAATAGGCCTTCAGCATGTCTTCTTCGGAAGAATCTCAAGATGGTTGTTTAGCAGTGTCCTCAAGATAGCAGAAAACAAAAAACCCAGGTATATATTAAAAAATGCATGTGTAGGATTGTTCCTAATAGGATTTCTTCCGTTTTATTTGGAAGGTGGGTTTAACAGGTATGAGAGATACAAGATGGGTGCACAGAAGCACCGGGGCGGCGGATGCTCGGAGCAGGAGGAAGAAATGAACGACATCCAGGTCCGGCTGACTACAAAGCGGACTCCGTCCACACGGAGCGGCAAGGATCAGCTACTGGGCTACCACAGGGAGCCTGGGGAGATGCCCGAGACCACGGTCCTCATGTCGCCGAGTCCACACTCGGACCTGGAAGCCATTCTCTCCGCCGGGGATAGCGGCAACACGTCGCCATCTGGTGGCAGACACTTGGTACATTGACCTTGTTGTCTGTTGTTGTTGTTACATAGGGGCAGTTGTATTGTGCCCTCACTTTTTAGTAACACATACACATTGGTGACAGATTCTTGGTACTTTTCCCTTGATGTCTGCTGTTGTTACATATGGGGCCGCAGTCACTCTTCAGTAACACATACTTGGCAGTATCACCCATTGGTGACAGATTCTTGGTACATTGCCCTTGTTGTCTGTTGTTGTTGTTACATAGGGCCAGCTGCATTTTGCCTTCACCCTTTAGTAACAAATACACATTGGTGGCAGACACTTGGTACATTGCCCTTGATGGCTTCTGTTGTTGTTACATATGGGCCCGCAGTCACTCTTTACTAAAAAATACTTGGTAGTATCACCCATTTGTGACAGATTATTGGTACAGCGCCCTTGATGGCTGTTGTTGTTGTTACATAGGGGCAGCTGCATTGTACCCTAACTTTTTTAGTAACAAATACACATTGGTGACAGATTCTTGGTACATTGCCCTTGATGTCTGTTGTTGTTACATAGGGGCAGCTGTATTGTGCCATCACTCTTTAGTAACAAATACACATTGGTGGCAGACACTTGGTACATTGCCCTTGTTGTCTGTTGTTGTTGTTACATAGGGGCAGCTGTATTGTGCCATCACTCTTTAGTAACAAATACACATTGGTGGCAGACACTTGGTACATTGCCCTTGTTGTCTGTTGTTGTTGTTACATAGGGGCAGCTGTATTGTGCCATCACTCTTTAGTAACAAATACACATTGGTGGCAGACACTTGGTACATTGCCCTTGTTGTCTGTTGTTGTTGTTACATAGGGGCAGCTGTATTGTGCCATCACTCTTTAGTAACAAATACACATTGGTGGCAGACACTTGGTACATTGCCCTTGTTGTCTGTTGTTGTTGTTACATAGGGGCAGCTGTATTGTGCCATCACTCTTTAGTAACAAATACACATTGGTGGCAGACACTTGGTACATTGCCCTTGTTGTCTGTTGTTGTTGTTACATAGGGACAGTTGTATTGTGCCCTCACTCTTTAGTAACAAATACACATTGGTGGCAGACACTTGGTACATTGCCCTTGTTGTCTGTTGTTGTTGTTACATAGGGGCAGCTGTATTGTGCCATCACCCTTTAGTAACAAATACACATTGGTGACAAACACTTGGTACATTGCCCTTAATGGCTGCTGTTGTTGATGTTACATAGGGACAGTTGTATTGTGCCCCCCCCCTCACTCCTTAGTAAAAAATACACATTGGTGACAGATTCTTGGTACATTGCCCTTGTTGTCTGTTGTTGTTGTTGTTACATAGGGACAGTTGTATTGTGCCCTCACTCTTTAGTAAAAAATACACATTGGTGACAGATTCTTGGTACATTGCCCTTGTTGTCTGTTGTTGTTGTTACATAGGGGCAGCTGTATTGTGCCATCACTCTTTAGTAACAAATACACATTGGTGACAGATTCTTGGTACATTGCCCTTGTTGTCTGTTGTTGTTGTTACATAGGGGCAGCTGTATTGTGCCATCACCCTTTAGTAACAAATACACATTGGTGACAAACACTTGGTACATTGCCCTTGATGTCTGTTGTTGTTACATAGGGGCAGCTGTATTGTGCCATCACCCTTTAGTAACAAATACACATTGGTGACAAACACTTGGTACATTGCCCTTGATGTCTGTTGTTGTTACATAGGGACAGTTGTATTGTGCCCCCCCCTCACTCCTTAGTAAAAAATACACATTGGTGACAAATACTTGGTACATTGCCCTTGTTGTCTGTTGTTGTTGTTGTTACATAGGGACAGTTGTATTGTGCCCCCCCCTCACTCCTTAGTAAAAAATACACATTGGTGACAAATACTTGGTACATTGCCCTTGTTGTCTGTTGTTGTTGTTGTTACATAGGGACAGTTGTATTGTGCCCCCCCCTCACTCCTTAGTAAAAAATACACATTGGTGACAGATTCTTGGTACATTGCCCTTGTTGTCTGTTGTTGTTGTTGTTACATAGGGACAGTTGTATTGTGCCCCCCCCTCACTCCTTAGTAAAAAATACACATTGGTGACAGATTCTTGGTACATTGCCCTTGTTGTCTGCTGTTGTTGATGTTACATAGGGACAGTTGTATTGTGCCCCCCCCTCACTCCTTAGTAAAAAATACACATTGGTGACAAATACTTGGTACATTGCCCTTGTTGTCTGTTGTTGTTGTTGTTACATAGGGACAGTTGTATTGTGCCCTCACTCTTTAGTAAAAAATACACATTGGTGACAGATTCTTGGTACATTGCCCTTGTTGTCTGTTGTTGTTGATGTTACATAGGGACAGTTGTATTGTGCCCCCCCCCCCCCCCCCTCACTCCTTAGTAAAAAATACACATTGGTGACAGATTCTTGGTACATTGACCTTGTTGTCTGTTGTTGTTGTAACATATGGGCAGTTGTATTGTGCCTTCACCCTTTAGTAACAAATACACATTGGTGACAGACACTTGGTACATTGCCCTTTATGGCTGTTGTTGTTGTTACATAGGGACAGCTGTTTTGTACCCTCACTTTTTAGTAACAAATACACATTGGTGACAGACACTTGGTACATTGCCCTTTATGGCTGTTGTTGTTGTTACATAGGGACAGCTGTTTTGTACCCTCACTTTTTAGTAACAAATACTTGGTAGTATTAATACGATACACTAGCGCGCCATCTGTTATGATAAATTGAAACTATTTTTGATGCGTATGATTCTTTTCAAAGTAAAATAATTCTCTACTGTCCTTACTGAAATGAGCCATGCCCTCTCATTATTTTATTATTGCAGTAAAGGCAGTGGAAAATTGTTACTTTTTAAAGAATCGTATCAATTCTTGGCAATATTACCTATTGAAGACATATACTTGGTATAGGATACTAAAATAAAGGAAAGATTGCGTGCTGCAACTCTTTATCATCTCTTGAATTTATAAGCTTTCGGACATATCTTTTCTCATGTAAAGTTTAACTGAAAAAAGGGGGGGAGGGGACATATTTCCGAAAGTTTATCTTATATTTTGAATAAACAGAGTTGAGAGACGTGAATTAATCCTTCCGTTTCATAGCAAAATATTGAAGAAGTTAAAATTCGATAGCGTGTATAAATATGTGAAAAAAAAAACAGTACAAAAGTTAAATTTTACTAGAATCAGTTGGATAAATTAAGAAAAAGGCATCTCCTGATTGTGTAACTAAGAATTGCTAATGGCTTGCGCCATCTATCGGTATAAATATCAACTATTCGTTGCTATTTTAAAAAAAATATTCCTAGAATAATTAGTGGTTAACTTTTCTTGGTTAATTAGGATTGGGTATTTATCCAATTCTGCAATAATATTTTTAAAAATCAACGAATAGTTATAATATTTATTCCGATAGATGGCTTTATCGGATCGATTAACTTTTATTTGCATGATCAAGATATGCATTTTTTTTAATTGTATGAATATGTTACGTTACATTCTTTTTTATGTTAAAGTAATAGTTATTATTTATTGATAAACTTGATGCGTAGGTGAGATATACATCAATCAAATAATTGCAAAAATTTTCTTTATTATATATCCTCATATCTAACTCCTATGTTCTGCAAATCTCCATTCCATTAGTAACATACCTGATTTTTATAATTAATTTAAGAACTTTAAAACCTACACCATGATGTATAATTGGTTCCTTTGATGTGGTATTTCTTAGCCTCCCCTACCATTTATTAATAGAAAAATAAAAAAACTTTTTGCAATTATTTGATTGATGTATATCGCATAAATCCTTTGCAACTATTTCACAATCTTGATACATAGGTTCAAATCAATTATTTTATTTCCAAAGCGCTATATCCCGCAAGGGATACTTGCGCCAAACAAGGAGAAAAGTTTATTTACATAAGTTATTTACATTATTCAACGCATGAAAATATTAGAGATCCAGATTTTGTAGAAAGTTTAGAATGTATTTACAAAAGGAATTGAACTTTAAATATGATTTTTTTATCGGAAATCAAATCGTTAAGTTCACAAACAACTAGTTCATTCTTCATTCTATAATCTTGAAATGCTGGGCAATCGATCAGTAGATGTCTTGATGTTTGTTCCTCAATACCACAAAAGCAACTTGAATCCTCCACTGCCTTTATTCTATTTTAAAAACTTTTGAAATTTCCGTGGTTTGTAACAAATTGTGTGTTATAAAAATTTGGACGAAAGTATTTTGTTGGTGTGTTGTTCTTATATTCAGATACGGTAATAAGGGTGTCGATTTAACGTAAGTGTTGTGTCTCCAGGCCGGCCCGACATCCGCAGTCACCACAATATACACCACATCTGCACCCTCCAGATACCGCCATCAACTGTGACCTCTTTCGTACCTTTTTATACGTTGTTGCCCTTTTTTAAAACTAAACAATCCTTCCAAACCATTTTACAAAACCTTCCAAATATTCTACATGTATTTGGTTTCCTTTTTTTTTACATTTCCGCAAGTTTCTATAGCATATAGTTTTGTTGTTTTAATCTCTCGATAAAGAGATAATATTATCGAGAAAAAAAAATCTTATTGTTGTTGATGATGTTTTTTTACGTGCGTTTTTTATCCTACATTTTTCTTACGTAAATTTATTTTTTCTTTTAAATTAATATTATTGTTCTATTTTGTCTGGCTTCCAACAATTGCTCCATCAAAGCTTCAAAATGTGTTTGTTTTTTTTTTTTTAATAAATTTCGCGTGAACAATCACTCTGAAATTAAAAAAAAATAATTACAAAAATAAAATTTTTCTATCTTGTAGAAAGTTTTCATCCTTTTGACTCCATTTTAGGAGTAACCATAATGGTATATCGAACAATATATATATATGTAAAATATTAAAAAAAAAAACAAAGTTATAAAATATATATAAATATATATATATATAAATCTTCCACATAAATTTGCATAAAGTGAGTTATTTTTGGCAAAAAAAAAATACTAATCTTTTTTTTTTTTATTTGCATATGTAGTATATAAAAAAAAATCCTTAAAAGAATAGTATTGAATCCTTTCTCTATGAATGAATGGAACACTTTTTAAATGGCTGAATTTCTCTATTTCTCTCTTCAAATTGCCAAGAAACTTCTATATACTATTTTCTATATAAATAAATAAAGATATAAATAAATAAACACTGCACTTATTTTTAAAAAATATATTTTAAAAATGTTGTTACCCCGATATTCTCTATGTATTTTCATACCTTTAAAAAATATATATAAATATATACTATTTAAGAATATTCTAAATTTATTAATTTTTTTTTGTTTTTAATTTTATTTTTTATTTAATTTTTTAATTATATTAATAATTATTTTGAATTATTTTGTTATATATCATTTTAATATTTATAGATTTGAAAAAAATGTATTACACGCTGTTTAAAATTTTTTCTTTATATGAAATCATAAGCAAAAAAAAAAATTAAAACACTCTAAATAATAAAAAAACTATTTTTTATTTATGTGAGCTAAAAATTTAAAAACATGGAAACAGAAAATATATAAATATATATAAATATTAAATGAAAATTTTCAAATAAAAAAAAAAGAGTATAAACATTTTAAAATAGTAATAATTATAATAATACGAAAAATGGAAAACCCTGTGTACGTTTTTAATAGTTTTATTTATTCACAGAACACCAAAATCATTATTAAATAAACGCCTATTTTATAAATTATTCAAGCTGTGTTCGTATGTATTTTAAAATTTTTCAGGCTTATATTTATTCTTTCGAAATATAAAATATAAAATTTAAAAGGAGGAAGCCCTCATATATAATTTTATTATTGATTAAGTATCGCTTTGAAAATAGAGCAATCCATATTTAATTCATTAAATAATAAAAAGGCATATATGTAATGTATAATGTAATGCCTTGATATAGGTTTGGCGTTCAGCCAACCGAAATATTGGGCCACCGTAATTACCAAACTAGGTATATTATTTGTGTTTATTTCATTAATTGGTTGTAAATTCAAACATGATTTTAATGTCCTTTATTTTCTTCTTTAAACTCTATTCAAACCATGTAATTATTCAATTGTTTATGTAATATAGTATCTTAGTGTTGTTTCTTGACGTAAGCATCTCTTGTGGGGATATCGTGTCTGATTTGATAATATATAAATAAATATTTAATTATATTATTGAATTAAGTAGAAAATATAATAAATTTTAAAATCTACTACGATTCTCTCTTATCAAATTAAGTTTAAAATATATCTTGGATAGATATGAACGGGTAAGGAAATGGGGAAATGTTTGAAAAATGAAAAACTAACATTTTTTCAGGAGATATATCTACAGGTAAATATGATATATAGGTTTTTAACTTTTAATTAGACAATTTTAATTTATATTTAGACATTTTTCATTTTAATTTAGACACATTGAATATTTATAGAAAAGTCCATGTGTCTAAATTAAAATGAAAAATGTCTAAATTGAAATGAAAAATGTCTAAATATAAATTAAAATTGTCTTATCAAAAGTTGAAAACCTATATGTAGAGAAGTATTATACAATAGAACATTCTATATACAGTTACGAGCGTCATGCGTGGCCTCTGTCACGGTTTGCTTTTTTTTTTTGGAATGGCGCCCTCCTATTGGTCGGCTACGATCACGCCACCTTTGCCCCCCCCCCCCCCCCCCCCCCCCCCCATCATGCCCCCCCATTTCTGTAACTATTGTGTTGGAGCGTGTCGCTCCTTAAATAAATGCATATATTAGTTAATAACCAAATGGAATCCTCTCTTTCTTTTTCCCAGTAAGAGACGCCTACGGAAGCCAACAGTACATAGACAGATAAAGCACATAGGCTATAGTTATTAACTAATATATGCATTTATTTAAGGCGCCAATTTATAATTGTAACAAATAGTATTTGAATCAAAACATTCAATCGGGTAAAACACGGGCGTTGCCCGGGTCATTCGGCTAGTACTTCATAAGAGGACACTCACGCTAGAGGATACCTCTCTACTAAGGACAGTTTTCATTGTCAAAATTACCATTTTTACTATTTAGCAACTCTTCAGTAAGAGGACACCTCTCTCTAAAGGATACTTTGGCTTTGAAATTAGGTGTTGTCCTTTACAGGAAGGTTCTATTATATTATGATTTAAGTGTCACACAGAATATATAATAATAAATATCGAAAATAAATTATATTCTTTTAACTTTGAAGATTACAAAATTTAAAATTCGTATCTTTAATTTAATTTCAACTTATTTTCCATTTTAATTTCAATCATTTCCAATTTAAATGTAACATTTTCAATGTTTAATTGTAACTTTTGACATTTTATTTGTGATATTTTAAAAATTTTATATTTGTGATCTTTTTTAAATTTTATTTCCATATTTTCAATTTTAATTTGCAAACTTTTCAATTTTTGTCGATTTTTTTTTAATATATATATATAAATATTCATATTTAAAAAAATCTTCATTATACACAACACCAATTATTTCAAAATTATTTTTAATTGCTATAACTATTAATTGGAATACGATATTAAATTTAATATTTATGAGGTTTAATATATTTTTTTTACATTCTCTTTTACGACAAGGAACTATGAAAGTTGTTAAATGTGTTATCCCAATTTTTTTACTGCCCAAAATGATACTTAATATCATGAAAATAATCTACAACAAAAAGCTTTATTAAGACCTTTTAGTCTTATAACAAATTCTCCAAGCATGAAATAATGTAATCTTCTACACGTAAAATTGTTATGCACAATTAATACATTTTATTTTCAAAATTAATATTTTGAAATAAATATATATTTTGTTTTTTAATTTATATAACTAAATATAAAGACAATTAAAATATCGTAATTAAAATTATAAAGTTAAATTGTTATTAAAACGTAAAAAAATTGCTGTGTTAAAAATCGTTAAATCTTGTTATTAAACTTTGAAGATGTTGTTTTTTTATATTTTTCAAATGTTGTTATCACACTTCAAAATTTTGACAAAAAGAGGTAAAATATATTATATTAAATTTATAAATATTATATCTAAAATCGTATTACAATTTAAAATAGTTATTCTTTGTAAAAATAAATTGTAATAATTGGCGTTGTGCATATAAATAATGAAGATTTTTTTAAAATAAAAAAAATATATATAGGATTTTAACTTTTAATTAGACAATTTTAATTTAAATTTAGACATTTTTCATTTTAATTTAGACACATGGACTTTTCTATAAATAGTTCGTCTGTCTAAATTAAAATTGTACCAGATTCGGCGGGCTGCTTGCGTGTGTCGTCTAGATGTCGTCCTGTGTCTTTTTATGTGCCTTAAAAAGCTTACCTGAAAGCTTGTAGAAGGCGGAATAATTGATACTTACTGTCTAAATTAAAATGAAAAATGTCTAAATATAAATGAAAATTGTCTAATTAAAAGTTAAAAACCGATATATACAAAATCAACAAAAATAAGAAAAGTTGCAAATAAAGGTATAGATGGTTGTTTTTAAAGTTTGAATATACCTTGAGGCTAGGTTTATAAATAGTAAGCAAATATTTATCGTTTTATTTCTTGAGAGCTTTTAAAATATATTTTGAAAATACAATTCATTTATAGATAGAGATTATATATAATAGACGAGTTATAAACGTATTTTTTATTTATAAATCATAAATTAAAAAAGGTAAACCTTACTTATATAACAACTACATAAGTTTTTCTTGATTATAAAAAACATTTAACTTTATATTTTCAAAATTTTCGCTAGCTGGTGCTTCACAATTAGGTGCAGATGAAATGGTGCTTCTCAATGATTACTTTAAAATGGAAAAAATATATAATTAAAATTTCATTTTAGGAAATTATTTCAAAATAAAAGATTTATTTTAATTGTATTTTTTCATTAATATAAAATAAAATTCCTAATATGTATTCCTATTTATAAAATGTATATCGTGGTTAAAAAGTATACAACGTTTCAGCAAACAATTATCTCAATCTGAGTCCCAAATACAAACGAAACTTTTTTTTTCAATCGAATTAAAAGCCAAACGAACATCGATCGACATGGCCTAATGCCATTAGTGCTAGTTTGTTTAAAGGAAAATAAAATGCTATGCTTTTAAATATTTTTATTTCTAATTCACAATAATGTTATATTATATAATAATTTATTCATCTTTACATTTATTTTTATTCTTAATATATTAATAATATATTTTAAGTTTGAAAACAAGACACGCTATATCCGATCTGGATAATTGCGCGTGAAACTATTTACAATAATTCATATTGTAGTAGAGTAGGTAACAGAATTGTCAAAAAGAAAATAAACAATTAAGAAAAATAGCATTAAATAAACATATACATTAAACAAATAAGCAACAAAATAAGCAGTTAGACGAAAACACATTCTGCTATCGTATTTCTTTTTACTTTCTTTTCAAATTTTCCTATACAAAATACACAAATATTGAGATAAATGAGAGAGAATATAAATTATTATATAAATGTCGTAATACAAATAGAAATCTTATGTAAAAATATTGTCTCCGAATGAGAGAGAGAGAGAGAGAAGAAATAATAGAATATTCATTTATTTTGGAAGCATATACACGTATATGCATATATTGTGCGATTTTTTAATTTACTAAAATGAGGTTTAAACACTCTATATATATTACCCCTGAAAATCTAGTATTTATATTTCGCTAGCATTTCTTTTTTAGCGTTATTTTATGCATGATTTTTTAGAAGAATTTTCATTTATTTGCATAATTTAAAAACTAGTTATATTTTCTCTCCGCGCTAATATACATCTTAAAAAGAACTTTTTAAAATCAAATATGCAAAAAAGTGCCTCTAATTAAAAGGAAATTTGTGATGTTTATATTTTTTTTATTACGCACAGTTTTGTTTATATATTTATATTTTGTTTATTTTAATTATGATTTTTTAAATAATTATCTCATTTTTTAAGGGTATTGCTTAAAAATATTTTATTAATTTATTGTTGAATGGATGGTTAAAAAGTACTTACAATTTCGGTGAGCTTGAAAAATATTAGTTTTTATTAACTAAATAAAAAGGCGATATGCAAATATATAGTTGCCGGTAATCAACAAGAATGCTTCTTTTGTAGGAAGAATGTCACGTGACTGTTTTGTACCAACGTTTCAGCGGTAAACAAAAATATTGCCAAGATATAGATCGTCTGGTTCCAATGTTTGTTTGAAAATAATTTTACATATCTCCCTCATATAATTTTAAAATGAAACGGTTCTTTTGATATATATTAATTTCAAAGAAATTGTGATTTAAAAATGGATATATTCCATATTAAATGTTTTACATAACATCTTACACAGTTTGAAAAAGAGATAGTATTGTTTTCTCTATAATTTCCATTTTAAAAATATATATTTAGTCAAATATATATTTTCATCAATTTGAAATATATATATTTGATTTTCTAATTTTAATTATTAAAATAAATGTATAGTATGGTTGTGTACACAGGGTTTTCCATATAGATTTTGTATGTTTTAAATTTTATTATTCAAAGCGTTATATAAAGTTGTGTTATATATGTTTATCTGTAAGATTACAAAAATTTAAAACATCAATTATTTACTTTAAGTACAAATTAAAAATTTTAAATCTAATATAAATAAATGAATGTATTAAATATTTTTAGAAATATTAAAAAACAATTTTAAACTACACATTATCTTTTGTAAATTATAAATTTGGGGGGAAGTTTTGAGTCACATTTGAAAAGCAATATATTTTTCAATTTAATTTTACGATTAATTTGAAATTGTATTATGAATTCAGTTTAATTTTGATTTTTATCTTTCTTTCAATATAATTTTGTAAATAATATAATTATATAATATATAATTTATAATTTAAATTATTCAATTTATTTGATTTCAATTTTCAATATTTAATATTAATTAAATAATTTTCATATTTTTTAAATAAAGGTGACTCTAAAAACTTTTTCCTCAATCTTGTGTAAGTTATAATTTAAAAATAAATACATTATAAATATTTTTATTTTATATAATTATTTTTTTATTCTTTATTAACATAATAAAACAGTATTTTATACAATATTCTTTTTCATACGAAACTGAAAAAAATCTATATATATAATTTTGTATAAATTTTAAAAATTAAAGAATAGAATATTTAGCTTGCCTCTAGGTTGTATTTATGCAGAACTAAAAAATAAAATAAAAGGTTGAAAATAGAAATTTTATAAATCTGTAAAAAAAAACTTTTGTATTTATTTTACATGAAATATAACTAATTAAACTCTAATAGAAAAAAAAACTAATTGGCATATATACTTCAAATCTCTCAATATTTTTAATTAGCAAACTTTTAAAGTATTTTAATAATTTATAAATAGCATAAATTATAAATATATATAATTTATTTTAAGCTTTTTCTAGTTATTCATATAGTCTTTAACTTAATTTTATATCAAAAGATTAGTTTTAAAAATGTTTATTTATTTTTTTAATCTTTGAAATTCTATTTAAGAGTTTGATCTAGGCAAGCTCATCTTCTCTCTAGACACGTCTAGCTTGGCTCCATTCAGCCAAGTGTATTATAAAAAAAAAATTCTTTTTACTTGGGGTAAAAAAAAATAAATAATAAAATATGTAAAGAAATGTTTACCTGTTTATTTATATCACTACACACTTATAAACACCGCGAGATTTAGAAAAATATATTTGTTGTTGTTTGTTTTTAAGTGTCTATCAAGTCGATTTTTGGTGACACTATGGAAAAATATTCTTCTTCTTTCTTATCTCCACTCAATCATACTCGTATGTATTCATGAATAAATAAATAATTTTTGAAAAAACACAAAAGTCGCGATACTTTTTGAACACACCTAGGGCATCAAGTTGTGACCCTTGATGGTGTCTGTTTGACAACCATCATGACTGGGTGAAGTAGAATGCGTCTGCCTTTGTCATTAAGACTGGGAGCACTACTCAGTGGCAGGCCGACTTAGTTCCAAAAGAAATGGCCGCCTCTGACATGAAAAACAGACGCCATGTACAGCTGCTCCTAACATGGAGTACAAACGCTGCTCATCCTGTATACCTGGATCAGGAGCCCTTACAGGGTACTATCAGCCGGGCCAGCTGAGCCCAGGTTTTTTAATGAACTTGTTACTGCTCCCCCTCCTTCTTTGTCATCCGGGCTTGGGACCGGCAAAGGTGGAGTCAAAATTCTTCAATTTGATAAATTTTAGTGAGCATCACTCACAGCTCATCTCGACTCCTTCTAGCCATCTCATTGCAGGTCTTCCTCTTTTCCTTTAATTTTTCCCATCAACGTTTTTAACAACAATTTTGGTGTTAATGCCGTTTATTTTATATGTTACGAGAATGTTTGAAGATATAGAAACTTTTTACGCTATTAAAAAAAGCCTCATGCTTTTCTACTTCTCTTTTTCCATTACAGTAAGGGCAGTAGAAATTGTTTTATTTTAAAAAGAATCATACGCGTCTATAATAGTTTCGAATTTTCAGTACATATATGTAAATGAATATAGGAAAAATCTAGATCAATATATCAAATATAAATCTCTAAAGATATTTACAAAGAATATTACGCGTCAAAAATAGTTTCGTAATTTGATAACAGATGGCGCGCTAGTGCATCAGAAATATAATTGTTCGAATAAAAGACACAAATCGATATTTGCGGAAGAGCGATTGCTCGAAGCATATTATATATTTATAATTATATTTAATTCTACTGTCCTAAAAGCTTATGTCCATAGTTCATCTAAAATACCCATTCGAAGAGTCAAGCATCAGTATCACTATAAAAGGAAGTTCCAAAAATGCAATATAACAGCGGTATGGTAGATTAAACTGGCGAAACCGCTGGGAGGGTTCACCACTGAAGAGCCAGGCCCTCCCATTAATTTTTCCATTGCAGTAAGGGCAGTAGAAATTGTTTTATTTTAAAAAGAATATTACGCGTCTAAAATAGTTTCGTGATTTGATACGTTTCTTTATTTGGTGTTTTCTCGGTTTATTTTCTCAATTTCGGTTTAACTCAATAGAAATTATTAGAATTACAATCCGCTGTATCAATTAGATTTATATTTAATTAATTTATTTTATTTATTTACCAGTTAAGACACGCTATATCCGATCTGGATAATTGCGCGTGAAACTATTTACAATAATTGTAGTAGAGTAGGTAACAATATTATCAAAGAGAAAATAAACAATTAGTAAAAAAGAGCATTGAATAAACATATCCATTAAACAAATGATCAACAACATAAGCAGATAGAATAAATCGCAAGGTAGTTATTTACAGTATGTTAAGCAATGATGGAAGTTGCTGAAGTTATCTGTAATGTATCGTGGAGAGAGAAAGTTGATCAAGTTGAGCTATTTACAATGATTTATGTGTTCTAAAGTAACTTATTAATTATTTACATTGATGTAAATCAAGTCGCATAGTAGTGTAGTTCCTCAAGCTGCATGGATTAATCTAATTACTACAGAGGATTATAATAAAGGAAAAGTCTGTATAAATTATTCACACACAATTAGAGTAAGAATATTAAATTATATTTATAAATTGAATATATTGATAAAAAATTGTAACAATATTATATTTATAAAGCTATACAACCAGTTTAACCGCATAAGTTTCTTTTATTTATGAAAAATCATTTTTAATTTCAAAGAGAAATAATTTAATATTTCTAACTTTTTGGATGACGTATGAAAAAGTTGAATATATGAAGAGTGATGGTCTATATATGAATGGATGACGTATGGAGGGTGAAAAATATGAAGAGCAATGGCGAACGGAAAAATAAAAGTGTCCAGGAGCGGGAATCGAACCCACAACCTTCTGCTAACCGGGCAGGTGCCATGAGGCCATGAGTTTCTTTTTTTATAATATCATCATAAAATATTATCTCCACAGACTTTACACTGCAATAATATAAGTTATTGTCTGCTTGGAGTACAAGACTTCAGCCCTGTCCCTACTTCCTGATTCCTAGCCGGCCTGGAACTACCTGGTTCACCGCAGCCCTCCCCATGACTAGACTTATAGACTGTAGCTGTATAGCCCAGGTAGTTGGTGATTTATGTTCCAGGAGTTACCTCTATTTTCTCTTTTTCTTTCTAAGTTATTGAATGAGATCATCACCGATGATGAGCTAAGCCCTCTCATTTAATAATTTTTTATCATTGCAGTATGGTTAATGGTTGATTTATGGTGATGGTTGATGGTTAATCTACAGTGTCGATGATCCAGGTTTCCAAGAATTCCATTTAAGAAGACGATGTCCCTATACATGATATATAAGAACAAAGCACTCTTATTTCTTTTGTTTTATATATACACTCATGGGTAAAACTTATGGAAGTTGTACCTTTTACCATGTATATCTGGATTCAGACAATAACTCTGAAAGATACACTCATGGGTAAAACTTATGGAAGTTGTACCTTTTACCATGTATATCTAGATTCAGACAATAACTCTGAAAGATACACTCATGGGTAAAACTTATGAAATTTGTACCTTCTTCTTCTTCTTTCTTATCTCCACTCAATCACACTAAGGTATCAAGCTTGTAAAGCTTGAGATTTTTGATGGTGTCTGCCGGGGAAGAGTAGAGCTCATCAATGGATGAGTCAATACAGTTAATAATATGTCTTGGGGTTGCAGGCTGAGAATTGCACTTAGTACATAGTGGGAAAACCTTGCAACCATTCTGGAAAGTCATTGTCCGTAGATGACCAGACTTAAGTCTGTAAATCAATCTGTTGTTCTCTTAGGAGGACAGAACCGGTGCTTGTCCCTTCTGCTCTTTACCAGTCATGTGCAGCATCAGATTTCCATTCCTGCGGGCATTGGGTTTTGATAGTGCGGAGGAGGTCTCTTTCGTCTAGTTGGGTGGTGGATTCTCTTGCTTCAGGTAGGCCAAGAGCTCCAGCCTTTGCCAGAGAGTCTGCCAGCTCATTACCAGGAATTCCAACGTGAGCTGGAAGCCATTGCACTGTGACTGAGCTGTTGGCTGGGAGTCGGTTTACAGACTTAGCAATGCTCTTGAGGAGAGGTTCTTGACTGGAGAAGCAGCTTTGAAGGGTATAAATGGCTGCTCTTGAGTCGGAGTAGATTATTATTTTGCTTGGCGAGTTGATGTTGATGTCTTTTAGAGCCGTATCTATAGCAGAGAGTTCTGATTTATAAAATGAAAGATGTCTAGGGTGGGAGAGGGAGATTTTTTCCAGGATCTTATCTTTGTAGATAGAAATCCCACTGCCAGACAGTCCAGTTTCAAGTTGGCTACCGTCAGTGTAAATTGTGATGTCGAAGAGGGAGCTATTTTCCTCAAGGATTTGGAGACCAAGAGCTTTAAGTGATTCTGGCTGAGTTTCATGTTTGTGGGGATTGTCTGGTAGATGAGGGAAACAGATGAGTTTGTTGCGAGTTCTGTGTGGAGGATAGAAAGTTCTGTGTTTGGGATTAATTGGGATGTCTAAAAGATTAGAGTTGTGAGCCATGTTGAGAGGTGTGGGGCGTTTTAATCTTTGGTTTGGGACCCAATTTCTAATAATTTTCCTGTAAGATGTTCTTTTGGAGAGTTAATCTTTTTTGTTATAAATTTTGAAAAGCAGATTTTTCTCCTTAGTTGCAGGGGAAGAAGGTTGGATTCGAGTTCAGCAATGCGATGGAAGTTGTACCTTTTACCATGTATATCTGGATTCAGACAATAACTCTGAAAGATACACTCATGGGTAAAACTTATGGAAGTTGTACCTTTTACCATGTATATCTGAATTCAGACAATAACTCTGAAAGATACACTCATGGACAAAACTTAAGAAAGTTGTACCTTTTACCATGTATATCTGGATTTAGACAATAACTCTGAAAGATACACTCATGGGTAAAACTTATGGAAGTTGTACCTTTTACCATGTATATCTGGATTCAGACAATAACTCTGAAAGATACACTCATGGACAAAACTTGAGGAAGTTGTACCTTTTACCATGTATATCGGAATTCAGACAATAACTCTGAAAGATACACTCATGGATAAAACTTAAGGAAGTTGTATCTTTTACCATGTATATCGGGATTCAGACAATAACTCTGAAAGATACACTCATGGATAAAACTTAAGGAAGTTGTACCTTTTACCATGTATATCGGGATTCAGACAATTTACTCTGAAAGATACACTCATGGATAAAACTTAAGGAAGTTGTACCTATTACCATGTATATCGGGATTCAGACAATTTACTCTGAAAGATACACTCATGGACAAAACTTAAGGAAGTTGTACCTTTTATCGTGCATATCTGGATTCAGACAATAACTCTGAAAAATATTTGATACACAATCAATTTTATTGAAGACACACGAGATAACCAATAGTGAACAAAATTTCCTCTATCTATGATCCTCGATCTATGAACAACCTAGCAAAATTCATTAAAAAAGATAAACTTGTTGTAAACACCTTTAAAACAGAAACCAGTCTCTTTACAACTAATAGAAGACTTCAAAACTACAAACCAAACATATAATTCAATGATAATCTCTCCCAGTAAATAAAAACCCCAAATTACAGGCATAACACTATATCCAGAAATTAGATGCAACAAACATATAGATATTCTTTAATTAAAAAGGCATCTATTGGATCAAAATATCATTTATATCACCAATATTTCAGTTAGCTGAACGCCAACCTTTATCAAGGTGTTATAACATTTTAAAGAACCTTGATAAAGGTTGGCGTTCAGCCAACTGAAATATTGGTAAAATAAATGATATTTTGATCCAATATATGTCTTTTTAATTAAAGATGTATTTATGGATTACTCTATTTTCAAAATATATATTCTTATACGTAAAGCCCGTTCAAGACTTATAACATCCCGAAATATATTGGCAACAGAACTTGAGGAGTAGATCTCGAAACCTTAAAAATGACATAACAAACTCTTTTTCGACCAATCCTAGACTATGGCCAACAGGTATTCATCAATTTATCTACCACAAATCTTGATAGAAATCAGACGGAAGCAGCAAAAATTATAACAGGCAACAAATCTCCTGCAATACCGACATAGTACAACGTGAAACAGATATTCTGCCGCTGAACCTTAGAAGAGATATACTAATGGAAAAATACTTAAATAGAATCTGTAGCTATGGATCTGATCACAGAACAGGAAATTATACAAACCATTGGAAAAGTAACCAAAAATTAAAACATGAATCCCCCCTATGCTACGCTTTCAAAAAGAATATGGTTTATCATAGTATAGAGAGATTCTATCTCTGAAACAAAATCCAACCCAACCTCAATTTACCCAACATCACCTTTCAAACTTCTCTAGGTCAACCAATAACCAAGAAAATCCACATATTCTCTTACAGCTTAGTCTCCAAATTATCAATCCCTCCTAACACCATCAAAATTTATACAGATGGAAGCAGATTTCATGATGGATCCTGCGGAGTCTTCATCGTCAATGAATCAGAAAAGAAATTCAGGAACCCCAATAACTGGTCTAATTTTCAAGCAGAATTACTAGCAATTGAAAAAGGCCTGACAGAATGTAAAAACTCCAACAAAAACATCTGAATTCTCTCTGACAGCCTCAGTGCTATTTAACACATAAAAGATATGGATTCTGCCAAAGACAAAACAACAACAAAAATAAACAAAATCCTCAAAAAGATCTGACAGGAAAACCAGATTCCGTTCCAATGGATCTCACGTTAACATAGACGGCAACGAGATGTCTGACCAGTTGGCTAAAGAAGGCTGTAAGGGCCAGCCTGAAAACTCCCAACTCACCTATTCTGAAATTTCCTCCATCCACAAACAAAAACGATCTCTTTCTGGAAATCCACCCTAAACCACCCCTGGTACACCCCCATTCCTAACGATTCTTCTTTCCTCACCCTTACTAGGGAAGAACAAACGGCGATTTCAAGATTACGAACAGGACATCTTAGAATGCTCAAATTTAATGGAAAAATAAAAAAAAAAATCCCGAAATGCCCCAAATGCGATTCCCAACCAGCCAGTCCTGAACATCTATTGAATTGTATCAAATACTCCAAAAAAGACCTCTGGGAAAACCCCAGGACAGAAAAGCTGAGACAATGGAACCTAATGGAGATTGTTTAAACCACTTGAGGAATAAGCAACAACAACACAAAATTTCCTCCGTTTCCTTAAAAAAAAAACGCGACATCAAAGACTTTCCACTTCCATTAATGTTGTTCATAGGTGTAGTTGTTAATTTTCTCGTCATATTGTTATCAACCTGTAGAAGAACAGATTTTTTTTTGCTCGAAAGCTTGCATAACTCATAAACATAAAAATATAACGCTTCAACCAAAAACCCGTTGTTTTTATATCAAGAATTACTGGGTTGTTGTTGACGGCCTGTTCGCCTCGTATAAGGCGCTCTCAATCTTTCCTCCTTATAGATGATAGATGTCGTGGAGATAAATAAAGCAAGGGCAAAATTGGGGATAATTAATTTATTATAAAGGTGGGTATTTACCTTTTAGTTCTCCAATAAAATTATATACAAGAGGTATTTATAGGGAGAACAACTTATCCCAAGGTAAAAATAATAGTAATGAGAGTAGTCAGCCACCGAGGCGTTTTCCTTATTTGCCGATAAGATTCCGAGAACCCCTCACACCTGTGGTCCTTCCCCCCTAATATAAATTAGTATTTATTATTTCTATCTAGAGATATATATTTATAACCCAGGTTCCTGGAGCATAGAGCGCCAAATACCTGGGAAGTCCAGCTCACCAGTATGGACCAGTGTTGAGCGCTTTTACTCGTGTCTTTTTTTTTTTTATTGCTGAGTTGAACCAGTTGACCAGTAAGTTCCATGCTGAGTCTGGCCATAGATGTAGGATTGAGGTGGGTCAGTCCAAGCATCTGTTTGCATCCTATGTCTCAGGAATGTTGGACAGCTGAGGAGATGATCAACTGTCTCTGGATCTTCTGAACAGTGGATGCAGGTAGGGTCTGTTTCGGGATCTACACGTGTAATGTCTGCCAGTACATGGCCCGTGAGAATGGTGGTGGGGGCCTCTCCATGGCGGATATTTGGTCGAAATTCGAGGAGATGGCTTGGAGTGGTAGCAATTCTCCAGAGGGATCTGGTCGAATGGTCTCGGGAATATAATACAGTCCATGATGATAGAGCAGCTGTTAGGTTCCGAGCATGAGTTCGAGGCAGGGTGGAGTGTGGTAGGACAGAAGTAGCGGTAGTTTTTGCTGCATTGTCTGCTGGTTCATTGATTCCAGTATGTATCCAACACAGCCTGATGTAAGGAGCTCTGTTAAGGACTTTTATTATAATTTCCACTAGCGATGTAGGTATTGGTCCTAAGGAGTAGATAGCTGCTAAAGCGGATCTACAGTCCGAGGCAATGATCACTACTGTTTTGGTTGGACAATTCTCTACGATTTGAGCTGCCCAGAGAATTGCTAAGAGTTCAGCTTGAAAAGCAGTGCAGTCTGGGTGAAACCGTAGTAGACTAACTGATGTTCTTGGGAAAGGAAGATGATCGCAGCAGCAACGCCTGAATCACTTTTTGATCTATCTGTGAAAATTAGTGAGGTTGTTACCTTTTCTAGGTTCAAACTGAAGGAAAGGGGACGTCTGAATGGGGGGTATGGCAGCGTAGCAGGTCCTGGCTTCGATTCGTAGTTCCCTTCCTTGATCTCCTTTAGGAAAGCCAGCCGGGCCTGGATGATGATGTCAAGAGGAATGCCAGGGATATGGCTGGTATGGTTGGCCTACACCCTCTCAATATATGCAAACTTGTAGTGGATGCTCCGGAGCTGACGGGTTATTTCTATTTAAGAAATTGAAACTATTTTTTAAGATTATTTTTTTAATAAAACAATTTTCTACTGCATTTACCTGCAATGAAAAAATAATAGGAGGGCCTGACTCATCAATGATGAATCCTCCCAGCGGTTTCGCCAGTTTAATCTACCATACCGCGCTGTAATATTGCATATTCCTGTTTTTCTTTTATACTGATACTGAAGTTAGACTCTTTGAGAATAGGTATTTTCAATGAACTATGGACATAAGCTTTGAGATAGAGAACAGTAAAAATATATATACAGTGGTACCTCGACATACGAGTTTAATTCGTTCCGCAACCTTGCTCGTATCTTGAATTACTCGTATCTCGAAGCAAATTTCCCCATACAAAATTCCCATTTAAAATCACAGATTAATATCTTCAACACTACCGAACCGAACTCGTATCTCGAATTTCGCTCGTAACTCAAAGCAAAAAATCACTTGCTCGTCGGCTCGTATCTCGAAAAACTCGTATGTTGGGGCGCTCGTATGTCGAGGTACCACTGTAATTATAAATATATAACATGCTTCGAGCATATATTGCTCTTCCACAAACACCAAATAAGAGTATAATTAATATGATACATTAGCGAGACATCGTTATAAAAAAATTGTCAAAAATAGTTTCAACTTCTCATAACATAATAGGGAAAGATATACGAAATATAATAGGTTCTGCAGACTTTTTATTATAAATAGACAGCTTCATGCAGCTTGAGGAACTACACTACTATGCAACTTGATTTACATCAATGTAAATAATTTAATAAGTTACTTTAGAACATAACTTATTGTAAATAGCTCAACTTGATCAACTTTCTCTCTCCACGATACTAATTATTACAGATAACTTCATTAAATCAACTTTCATCATTGCTTAACATACTGTAAATAATTACCTTACGATTTCTTCTACCTGCTTATGTTGTTGCTTATTTGTTTAATGTATATGTTTATTTAATGCTCGTTTTCTTAATTGTTTATTTTCTTTTTGATAATTCTGTTACCTACTCTACTACAATTATTGTAAATAGTTTCACGCGCAATTATTCAGATCGGATATAGCGTGTCTTGTTTGCAACTGGTAACTTACCTCAGTACAAGGTATTTTAACCATTTTTTTTATTTATTTATTTATTGTTACAAAAGCACGAAGTCCAAAGGACTATTGTGCCTTGCAGTATTATTTACATATATATGATTAATTATTTACACGATGGATTAGTAGTGTTTTGTAAATTGTAATTAATTGTAATAAATTGTAATTAATAAATAATATATGATGTATCATATGACTATATGTAAAAAAGAAAAAATTTGATAGTTTCAGTTATCATAAACAGGTGACAATTTAGCTCCTTATAGCATAAGAGATAATGACTATTTGTGAAGTTAAATTAGGATACAAGAGCACATATGCAAAATAGATTCTAAAGAGAATATGATTCGACTTTTTAAAAAATGGTCAAAAAGAAGTTTCCCCTCTTTTTTATTTTTTAAATGCCGGTCTTTTCAAGCGACAATATTATGCCTCATTGTAAAGATACAGATGTTCTGTCTAGCATTCATAATTCTTCAAATAAAGATACTTCGGTCAGCAAATCTTTTTTATTAATATACGTCGATATAATAAAAAGATTTACTGGCAGAAGTATATTTGATTTGAAGAATTATGCATCATATTAAATATTGTAGAACGACATTTGAAAATTATCCCGCATGTGTTTCTTTTGAACGAAAAAATCAAAATTTATTTTAAGGAGAAATAACGATTATTTCTAACCTTATAGATGAAGTATGGAAGGATGAATGGAAGGATGAAAGGATAATTTTCAAATGTCGTTATTCACTATTCATCCTTTCATACTTCATCCATAATTACTACTGCTGGAATGCCCACTCTTCTTCACCGCTAGACAACAGACAATAAATAATGTTGTAGATCTATATCAATTTGTAAATAGCAGAGAGAATTATCATAAGTTTAACTATTTTTGTAAATATATTCATGATTTTCTTTCAAACCTGAAAGGTTCAGGTTCCTAATATATATATGCCGTATTAAGGTATATCTTTGAATAATTATAAATTTAAAACTCTAAATTTGTATATAAGAAATAATAGACGCGACAAAAAGAAACGCAGCCATTTTCTCTTTGTTTATTTTCCAACTTCTTTTGTTCTCCACTTCTCCCTCTTACCCCCTCGGGTCGTTGGTCAAAAAATTATATACAAGCATTGGCTATTTACTCTTTGATTATAGATATTAAAATATATGGATATTAAAATAAAAAATGTGTTGACTATTTACAAGTAGTGTGGGAATTATATTGCATATATGTGTGTATATATATATATATTTTTTCTCTTTTTATTTCGATTACTTTTTTTTTTTTTGTAAAAATTTTATAACTGTTTCTGTTTTAAAAAAATGTAAATCGACGCAATTATCCCTAGCCGGGATATCGCGTTTGTGTGTTGAAATAAATAAATAAATATATAAGGTTAGAAATAATCGTTATTTCTCCTTTAAATAAATTTCGATTTTTCGTTCAAAAGAAACACATGCGGGATAATTTTCAAATGTCGTTCTACAATTTAAGTCGCATTATATTGTATTATAAATCAAATATTATTTTATATATTAAATATACGTTTTTTTTCAATCTATATTCTAAACTATATATTTTTTATGTAGTTAACTGTTTAACTTGTAAAATGTTATAGTTCTTGTAATCGTCCTACTTCTTCCAGAAAATAATCAATTTGACAACCCTGGCTTTATCTTTAGAGCAGACGATGACGTTATCTCTCGTCTGCCCGGCTGGGACAACAATGATGATGATAAGTCGGTAATTTGAAACGCTCACAGAGAGAGGCTTCACGGAAAAGTTAATCTTCAAACAATCACTTTCTGGTTAAGTTTATTTTGATTTATTTATGACTTTGGTGTACATTATATCTTTTGGTTTAGTCTTATCAAGTATTATTTTTTTGGGGATATATACATTTAATTAAAAAGACTATACTATATATAATATTTACGAACGGAAAAATATGTACAGGGTAGCCTAGTGGACATGGCATCTGCCCAGTAAGCGGAACACTGTGGGTTCGATTCCCATCCCTGGACACTTTTATTTTTCCGTTTATCATTACTCTTCATAATTCATCCTTTCATACCTCATCCCTAAGGTTATAAATAATCGTTATTTCTCCCTAAAATAAATTTCGATTTTTCGTTCAAAAGAAACACATGCGGGATATTTTCAAATGTCGTTCTATAAAAAGGCATATATATTGGATCAAAATACCATTTATTTTACCAATATTTCAGTTGGCTGAACGCCAACCTTTATCAAGGTATTATAACATATTTAATGTGTATCAACAATAAACTCAGCGCCACATAACGTCAATAGAATTAAGTTTTAAAAATATTTTTGCCTATATATTATAATACCTTGATAAAGTTTGGCATTCAGCCAAACTGAAATATTGGGAAAATAAATGATATTTTGATCCAATATGTCTTTTTAACTTAAAATTTATTTATGGATTGCTCTATTTTCAAAATACAGTTAAACCTGTCTATAGCGCCACCCTCTTGGGACTCACCGAAATAGAGTGCTATAGACAGGTCATTTTTAATGTAAATCCCATCGTACTACGTATTTAAAATCGGGCGCTATTTAGAGGGGGCGCTATAGACAGGTCATTTTTAATGTAAATCCCATCGTACTACGTATTTAAAATCGGGCGCTATTTAGAGGGGGCGCTATAGACAGGTCATTTTTAATGTAAATCCCATCGTACTACGTATTTAAAATCGGGCGCTATTTAGAGGGGGCGCTATAGACAGGTCATTTTTAATGTAAATCCCATCGTACTACGTATTTAAAATCGGGCACTATTTAGAGGGGGCGCTATAGACAGGTCATTTTTAATGTAAATCCCATCGTACTACGTATTTAAAATCGGGCGCTATTTAGAGGGGGTGCTATAGACAGGTCATTTTTAATGTAAATCCCATCGTACTACGTATTTAAAATCGGGCGCTATTTAGAGGGGGTGCTATAGACAGGTCATTTTAATGTAAATCCCATCGTACTACGTATTTAAAATCGGGCGCTATTTAGAGGGGGTGCTATAGACAGGTCATTTTAATGTAAATCCCATCGTACTACGTATTTAAAATCGGGCGCTATTTAGAGGGGGCGCTATAGACAGGTCACTTTTAATGCAAATATCGCATCGTACTACGTATTTAAAATCGGGCGTTATAGAGAGGAAGGCGCTATTTAGAGGAGGCGCTATAGACAGGTTTAACTGTATCTTTATTACAACAAACTTAACAAAGACTTTATTAAGGACACTCGTTTCATACAGGATTCTCCTAGATGGGTAAACAGAAGTAACGTTTATCTACAGAAAGTGGGCGCTATAGACAGGTTTAACTGTATCTTTATTACAACAAACTTATTATTAAGGACACTCGTTCCATACAGGATTCTCCTAGATGGGTAAACAGAAGTAACGTTTATCTACAGAAAGTGGGCGCTATAGACAGGTTTAACTGTATCTTTATTACAACAAACTTAACAAAGACTTTATTAAGGACACTCGTTCCATACAGGATTCTCCTAGATGGGTAAACAGAAGTAACGTTTATCTACAGAGAGTGGGCGCTATAGACAGGTTTAACTGTATATTTATTACAACAAACTTAACAAAGACTTTATTAAGGACACTCGTTCCATACAGGATTCTCCTAGATGGGTAAACAGAAGTAACGTTTATCTACAGAAAGTGGGCGCTATAGACAGGTTTAACTGTATCTTTATTACAACAAACTTAACAAAGACTTTATTAAGGACACTCGTTCCATACAGGATTCTCCTAGATGGGTAAACAGAAGTAACGTTTATCTACAGAGAGTGGGCGCTATAGACAGGTTTAACTGTATCTTTATTACAACAAACTTATTATTAAGGACACTCGTTCCATACAGGATTCTCCTAGATGGGTAAACAGAAGTAACGTTTATCTACAGAGAGTGGGCGCTATAGACAGGTTTAACTGTATCTTTATTACAACAAACTTATTATTAAGGACACTCGTTTCATACAGGATTCTCCTAGATGGGTAAACAGAAGTAACGTTTATCTACAGAGAGTGGGCGCTATAGACAGGTTTAACTGTATCTTTATTACAACAAACTTATTATTAAGGACACTCGTTCCATACAGGATTCTCCTAGATGGGTAAACAGAAGTAACGTTTATCTACAGAGAGTGGGCGCTATAGACAGGTTTAACTGTATCTTTATTACAACAAACTTATTATTAAGGACACTCGTTTCATACAGGATTCTCCTAGATGGGTAAACAGAAGTAACGTTTATCTACAGAGAGTGGGCGCTATAGACAGGTTTAACTGTATCTTTATTACAACAAACTTATTATTAAGGACACTCGTTTCATACAGGATTCTCCTAGATGGGTAAACAGAAGTAACGTTTATCTACAGAAAGTGGGCGCTATAGACAGGTTTAACTGTATCTTTATTACAACAAACTTATTATTAAGGACACTCGTTTCATACAGGATTCTCCTAGATGGGTAAACAGAAGTAACGTTTATCTACAGAAAGTGGGCGCTATAGACAAGTTTAACTGTATCTTTATTACAACAAACTTATTATTAAGGACACTCGTTTCATACAGGATTCTCCTAGATGGGTAAACAGAAGTAACGTTTATCTCTACAGAGAGTGGGCGCTATAGACAGGTTTAACTGTATCTTTATTACAACAAACTTAACAAAGACTTTATTAAGGACACTCGTTCCATAAAGGATTCTCCTAGATGGGTAAACAGAAGTAACGTTTATCTACAGAGAGTGGGCGCTATAGACAGGTTTAACTGTATATATATTTGTAGAATATATTTAAGAAATACAATAGATAAAATAAATCACGAAATGTCTTTTTAACATGGTTATCTATACAGGTCAAAGCCTATCCTCATATCTACTATGTTCCTAAGAATTCTAAACATTTGGGTTTTTTTTTTCACATTTCAAAACTCTTTATTCAGACATTACTATTAACTACATAGCATTGCTTACATAGTAGTATGTCCAGGGTAGCCTAGTGGACATAGCATCTGCCCGGTAAGCGGAACACTGTGGGTTCGATTCCCATCCCTGGACACTTTTATTTTTCCGTTTATCATTACTCTTCACAATTCACCCTTTCATACCTAATCCAAAAGGTTAGAAATAATCGTTATTTCTCTTTGAAATAAATTTTGAATTTTCGCTGAAAAGAAACACATGCGGGATAGTATTTCAACTGTCGTTTTACATAGTAATATGCACATAAGAAAATAACAATGGCTATATACACATAGTAAAGTCAGTTTTACATAAGTCAAAGTTTCAGTTTAGTAAGTAAAGATGAATATTGAGACATTGAGAGAGTGCACCTATCCCCCGATTTACACGGTACTTGTTTTACACGTTTTCGCTTTTACACGGTTTTCCAAATATTTTTTTTTTTATCGCACTATACTAAATGCTACTGTGATTGAACACATGCGCTGTGTACACATCTCACGAGGAATCCCGAGCTTATGTGCTGACTACATATTTTAACCTGTCAATGCATTTTATTTTTATTTCTGTGTACACCTATCCCCCGATTTACACGTTTTTCTCAGGAACGTATCTACCGTGTAAATCGGGGGATAGGTGTATTTATTTACACTATACATTAGACATGAGCCTCTAAACGTGAGTCAAACTTGGTTTCGATCTTGTAGTCATAGTTAAAATCGATGATTATCCAGAATTTGTACATTACATACTTGTGTAATCCTTAAAAAAGAAAGTAATTTAATCAATATTGATTTAATTTCTAGTTGGTTAAATTGGGTTTGAATAAAATTGTTTAAGAACGAAGTTTGAAAATTATACCGCAAATGTTTCTTTTGAACAAAAAAAATCTAAATTTATTTTAAGGAGAAATAGGTATTAAGGTGTCCATCCCTAGACACTTTATTTTTCCGTTTATCATTACTCTTCACAATTCATCCTTTCATACTTCATCCATAAGGTTAGAAATAATCGTTATTTCTCCTTAAAATAAATTTTGATTTTTCGTTCAAAAGAAACACATGCGGTATAATTTTCTCAAACTTCGTTCTACAATCATAAGCCACTTTATATTATATTATAAAATTGTTTTATTTGATGCTTAAAGCAAAGCGTTCTCTACAGGAGGTATTCATATCTACCTCAATCCTCCGCCTTAAAATCGAATTGTAGACGTAAAAAAGACCTTATGTGTGTCTATAGACTAATGCAATTAGTAAGAGAGGCATATCAAGATACAAAATTTATTACACCAACGTTTCGGCCACCCTCTATCTTTATTCTCTTTTCAAAATACAACGTTCAACTCTCGAACTTTTGTTCATCTGTCAATTTCGTGTAAGGCTTCTATATTGAAAAAGGACGACGTGGTTCGCCGAAACGCCTAGGTAAAAAAATGTTGACGGTTTGGTATGTTTCTATCTATAATTAATCCAACTTACCATTATGATCACACACATCATTACAGATTAATCTTTAATCTATATATATAAAAATGAATGTATGTGTGTGTGTGTGTGTGTGTGTGACAATTGAAAAATATTTATTGTCGTCTAGACAATTTTACAATTCAGCGAGAGAGAACAAGAGAAATATATACAGGAGAATAAAATAAAATACACAATTTTTACAAAGTGATGATGGAGGATGAAGGAAGGCATCCCCTGCGCACGAGGGTCCTCGTCCAGGCGATGAGCGGGTCCTCCACCCCACCGAGCCCAACCTGGACAAAGTAGCGATAGACGCGCAGCTTTGCCGACGCCAGGATGGTCAGGGCGTCGTCCTCAAAGCCGGACCCGCCGAAGATCCAGGCCTGCAGGTCAGGGGGCCGCCCGATGATGTTGAAGGCCTCTCTGATGAGGGGCCTGATGGAAGAGCAGCTCCAGTAGCGGTGTGTGTGTGTGTGGTCTGTTTGTCCTTTATGCCTGACCAAACCACTCATTGGAACGCCATGAAACTTTGGGAAGTTATTTAGTATAGTACTGGGAAGGTTTCTAGCAAATAAAATTTTTGAAATAACTTTTCGCTTTAAAATAATCAAGATAAATATTCTAATTTATCTGTTATAATTCAACAATCTGCTCTAAATATTATCATGATGATACGATGATTTTGTAATGTAGAAAATTAGGAAAGACAAAATTCAGGATGACACGGCAATTTATTTGAGACAAGAATAATGATACAATTCCAAGGCAAGATACTATTCCTTTAACTTCCAATTACCGAGGGAACCAATTAATTATGATTTTATTCAACTTATCGGGTATTTTTCAAGGGACCGGGAAAAAATGTTCACTTTATCGAGAGATTCGTTAGACAAACCTTTACTCGGGTAAAACCCGGGCGAAGCCGGGTACGTCCGCTAGTACTCTATAA